>JAWWMO010000138.1:42502804-42543946 GCA_035047845.1 Dendrocincla fuliginosa | reverse complement strand
TTTGTTTGTTGTTTGTTTTGTTTGTTTGTTTTTCTTTTTTGTTGTTGTTGTTGGGTTTGGTGGTGGTTTTTGTTTGTTCTGGTTTGGGGTTTTTTGTTTTGCTTTTTTTTAATGCTGCCAAGAACAAAAAGAAAATGTGGATTAAAATATAAACACGGACTTTCTGAGTGCTTCTGAATGATTCCTTTAGGAAGGTTTATGAGGGGTGAATACCACTGTAACTTAGCAGATCTAAAATCACAAATTTCATCATTTTTGTTATGTATGACTGCGGTATAAGAGAATTTATGAATCGGGAGTTCAAAAACTGCCTCCTATATTTGTGAGCCAAAAGTCTTCAAAGGCATTTTGATGAATTAATTGATTATGAGGTAAATATCTTTACCTTATGAAGTAAATAATTTGATCTCCATTGAAGGTGTGCCAGTATCAGTACCGGTATTGTTCCCGGAAAGGGAAAATAGTTCAAATCTTTCAGGGCTTTTCTAGGCAGGTTACTCCCTAGTGACTCAAATTGTTCAGCTGCTCAGACTAAAGACACAATTCCCTCCTCCCACTCAGAATATTTTTGTTCTGTCTCTTTAAATGCAGCTGAACTGAATAATAAAGGTATCTTTGGTCCATCAGGGCCAGCTTGGAACAGGTTGCATGTTGAACAGTTCAGTACCATGTTCAATAAAGTCCCATACTGCTATACTATGGGGTGGTGGAGGTATATTCATCTCAAAGACTGTTATGTTTTTACATCCTCTATTAGGTTTTTTACTTCCTCTTCATGTTGTGGTTACATCTCCATGGTTTTCCCTTCCATAAAAGTGTGTACAGTGGGAGAGCATTGATAGAAAGTCTAGGCACGAGTTTTCTCCAATATCTTAAATTTCCCATTAACTGTTGCAATTCTTTCTCAGATGGGACCATCTGCAGGTCTTCTATTTTTCTTAAGGTATCTAGAGGAATCATTACATGGTCTGCCATACACCAAGTAACCAAAAATGCTATGTCTATACTTGGGCCTTAACATTTCTCAGGTGGGTTCTCAATTTGTGCTTCATGGAGTGCTTGCTACACTGCTGTTGGTTCTTCTCCTACATTTTCAGGGGAATCTCCTTGAATTATATAATCTATATATTGGTAAAACTTTACATCTTGAGAGAGTGAGACTCTAAAAATTCAGCAAGCACAGCATGAGCAGTCACAAGTGTTTATATTCCTGTGGGAGACTGGTAAAGGTATACTATATACCTTCACAAGGCAAAGCAAATTTCTTTATATCCTCATCTTGTAAGAGGACCACAAAGGATGTATCTTTTACATCTAGCACTTCTATTTGTGGGTGTGCAGCTGCTTGTGGTGTGGCTGTTAGGTTTGCACTGTTGGATATTGCAGATGTTAGTGGGGCTCTGTTGGCTCTTAAGCACTGGTAATCATTGTTAGTAGACATCTCCTGTCTGTTTTTGGGGCTGGCTAAACCAATAAATATGGGGAATGGGTTCTGGAGATCATTTGTCATTTCATAGCCACATATTTTTTATGGAAATTGCTAACAGTGTAAACTTCCACGGAATAGTCAAAACTTAAGCTGTATGAGCATCTGCTTGCCTCCTTGAAATGTTCTGTTCCCTGACCAGCTCATCAAATCTTTACAATGAAGAGGAAATGCATGTGAAGAAAAGAGACTTCTAAATCCTTCAGGGAATAAAGTAGAACTCTTCGAAGGGAATTATGTAATATGAAGGAGGATAAATATATACATAGTTAGGGCACTTTGAATCTTTTCAGTTCCTTTGTACAATGTAGTTGCCTGCACATTTAGGCCTTAGGGATAAATTCTAAGGTCTATTAACTGGATTTATTGACAAGCATGAAATTTTATCTTTTCTGTTTCTTCTATCCAATTTCTGTTGGCAAACTGCAGTTATTTGGATCTGGAGTTATGAGAGGAACAGGTGGTGCTTGAGAAATTTCAGCAGGAATTTACTTTTTCATCCCTGTTTGGCATATGAATACATACGCTCTGCAGGAACAAGAAAGCAAAGCTGTCCCAAAACCTGTTTGTGTTAATGTGCATACATAAAAGTTCATGAGAAATAAGGAAAATTCATGTATGAAAACCACTGCATTATCATATTCATATAATTTTTTTAGGATAAGATTAAATCCACAATTAAATAATGTACAGTTACACAAATAGAAAGTTTAAAACAGAGGAGCCTTGTGCTCTAGCTAAAGGGTAAACTCAGATTCACAATCCCTCACCTGAAGACACTTGGTTCTTAGTTCTTCTTAAATGTACAAATCTGTTGGTCTTTACCTCAAGCACCTCTACTGAGGGAATTGAAAAAGGAGAAATATTTCAGGCACTACCCTACAGATTAGCATTTGTACATGTCCTTAACCCAGGGCAAGCCTATGGCAATTATTTCACTGACAAAGCAACCCTTTTATACCCCTTTTAAGAATCTTTTCACTCAGAATGTCCTCATCCATTCAAGGATTGTAAATACTAGTGGGAAGCTTCTAATATGTGCTTTCAGATGCTAGAAGTGAAATCGGTACATGATTCAGTTGCAGTGTTGTAAAATAAAGTGCAGTTATACAGAAATGTCATATTACCTGAGGAAGTACTTCTCTGTGTAAAAGGAATGCATTAGCTCAGCACAGAAACAATCATGCCCTTTCTTTCCTGCTCTGTACTTCAACAGCGTTTTCTGGGGAGAAGTTGTTTTCAGCTGTCTTCAGCTGTCATGTCTTTTTTGGAAGTTATATTACTACATAGTTTCAGACATTTTTAAAAAACCTCATAACACGATTGCACTTCAGTCAGTGGTGTTTCATGAACATTAAAAATGCCAAATCAAACTTGTAATGAGATGGTTCAAGTGCCCTTATCTTTGGTTTATTTCTGAATTTTACAACCAAGAGTGAAGACTGGCCTTTCAAATACCCTTTCTGTATGCATCCTATAAAACAACACTGACCAAATTCAGTGAGGTGTAGTCTTCTGAATTGCAGTAAAATGGCTGAAATTTCACTTCAGTGGATTTTTTTCTTTTTATAGAACAGCTTACTGTTGATTCACCCTGTTGTGCTGTCGCATTATGAAATAATGAAGATGAATTTTTTACACTGCGCCATTTCTTTCATTCCTAAACTGCAAGAAAGGGAGATTCCTAGATCACTGCTGCTGTATTTTCCTCCAGCAGAGCAGAATTCCATCCACCCATAAATGTGAAAAATTGTCCCAAATTAAAATCTTGGTTCAACCTCAAACTGCAGATGAGGCTGAATTTTAACATCTAACAGTTTCTGTCCTTTTTATCTACTGGTGTTGCCAGACTGGCTGCACAACTTAGGTTATGAGCAGCAGTAGCAGAAGAACACTTCCTACCCTGCCAGGCAAAACATGCTACAGAAAACCTGAGAGGGACATTGGCTCTTTGGAAATTAGCCAATAGGTAGAAAGAAGCAAAAAGGATAGGATGGTGACCAGGGATGCCACCCAAGTGAGTTGTTATTTTGTGGTAAAAAGTTATAAGATTAGAAATAAAAATCACATTTTACAGTAACAGCAGGGGTCTCATTACTATAATCTAATGCTTGACATTATTCTGTTACTCTCAGTGTTTTTCTCTCCTGGTCATTTAACCACTTTTTCCCCCTGTTCAAATATTTCTGCTGGCTGGCTTTAGCTTTCCATAATGCCATAAAGCTCTTGGGAGTTGTCTGTGCTTTAGTATAGCCTCATGCTCCATACAACCCTGAATGCATATTTTCTCCTTCTCTTCTCTTTTGCTCTCCACTCTAGGGATGATTTGATATTGTGGTTAATAATTTAATTGACTATTCTGAAGACATTAATATAAGACTGAACTGAACATAGCTGATTAAATATTTGGGGTGGGGGGGAAGATCAAATACAAAAGAATATGAAGAATTATTTAAATTGATCAGACTAATATATCAATATCTCTTCACTGCTCCAGCACTCTGGGGTTTTTTATTATTATTTTTTTTCTTCATGAACAAACTCCATGATAATCATGATGTGTGGGATGACTATCAGCAGTATATTTACTACCTTTCTGTTTAAAGCTTACTATTTCTGCAAAAAAATCATCAGCAACTCCACATGATAATCTCTGCAAGGTAAATTTGCTTGCAGTGAACTTTATGGCTAAACTGTGATCAGTACAAAAACAGAGTAATTTACAGCTAGATTAGGTATCAAAGTTACTGTGCAGTCACTGAGATATTGTCACATCATCATTTTCTTCAGTGGGAAGCAAAATCTCGTAAGAGCTCTCTGTGCCTTTTATTTTTTGATGACCCTTATGAGCTGGACAATTTCTACTCCCTTAGCTCTTTTGTTTTATTCTTGCACAACGAGCCCAGTTGTTCCAGTTTCATGGACCATTTCTCTATGGATCAGAATATGCACCTTATGCTGATGAATTACTAAAACATAACTGATAATATCCAGATTATTAAAAAAGAGGATGCAGAGATATGGATGGCACTCAGAAAAAAAGCAGAAAGGGGGTATTCCCATATTATGTAAATCAGGATAGCTCAGATGTTATCAATGGTTACTCTGGTTTACACCAGCCGAAGTGATGGTTAGTTCTCCTTCAACTTTGTTAGCCCTTGCACTACTGTACTGAGATCCTTGACCTTCTGTCTTAGCTGCAGACATATCTTCATGTGTTTACACTCTTTATACCATCTGCTGTTTATGGAATTACTCATTAATGAAATTCTTCTACAAGCAAGAGTAGGAAGCTTTTTCTCAGAAACATAAGCACCACATTTTCTCTGTGTCAAACTGTCTCTGCGAAAACCTTTACTATTGTTATAGTCTGTGCTAACGTATGGAACTGTTGACTATACCCACTCCAACCCCAATCTCATGCAGTGGCCCATGAGCTGAACTGATTACTCTGGTGTTTACAGTACTTAAGAGTTATGATTTCTATTAAAAGTCAAAGGGAGAGTAGTTATCTTAGCCTGCTCCAGAGTTCACGTGAAAATTGTGGACTCTTTGCTGAGTATGAAAATTTCAGTAATTTTATGAAGACATATTTCTGATTACCTATCTTTAGAAAAATGAAATTAAGTCTTTAATTTCTATATTTTAACTCTCAAAGTGAAGCTTAAAGAAAAAAAAAAAGTGTGTTTGGTATGATAAAATTGAAAAAGAGAATTACATGCAAGCCAAGAATATATTAGGTGAGATTTTGCCAGTAGCAAATATTTGCTTGCAAATAATAAACTCTGCATCAAGGAAACATGTAATGAATTTGCTGGAAAAGTCTGTATATTCCACAGACAAATTTTAAGTACTTTTGTGAAATAAGATCAGTTACTTAACAAATTGAGACACAAAAATTAAAGTCAAATTTACTGAAGAAATCTTGTGTTTGGCTCTTTGCCAAAATTAAATATTTTAGGAAAATGAAAGTTGCACTTAATATCTCATGATATGCCTACATTAGCAATTATATATAAAAAACATTATCAATGTGTTACTAAATTTAACAGTATTTCAGAATTTGTTGTTCTTAGATACCATGCATTAACACTGACCAGGAAGAGTAATAGCTTACTCATACAATAATATCTATTGGGAAACTGTGGTAACCCAGGCAGAACAACTAAATTCTGCCCTGTCAGTATTTTGAGTCAGTATCTTGACTCCAATAAAGACGATGTGCAATCACTGTTAAGTTTATGGTTAGAAAATCCGTAACTTAATGGCACTGATTTAGTGGTTTTGAGATTGCAGTAAATTGCATAAAATGAAATTGATTATAATTTTTTTTTAATTACCTGGTCATAAGAGTTGTGCCATCCTATGTATTTGCATAATCCCTATGAGACTGTACCTTCACCAGTGACTGTGGCCTCTGGACAGTCTTTTGTTAAAGGTATAATAATAGACATTAGAAGAGAAAACTCCATTGTCAGGGAAATTTAATAAGATGCCTCCTATTGATTTTAAAACAGTCTACACAGCTTAAATCTTGTGTAATGTTATGGTAATAAAGGAACTTGCTAAGGCTCTTTAGACACAAACATACCATAATTCCCAGCTACTTTTATTACAGTGATTTTAAAGAAAAAATGCTCAATATTCACCAATAGTTTGATAATCAAGAAGACTTTATTATTTCTTTAGAAATAGTGAGAAGTAAAGCAAGTTCCTTAATAGGGAAATTAGAAAGCTGTGCTGCCAGTAGCAGTTTGAAAATATCCTACAAGTCGTTGAGATAAACCTACAAATGACAACCCATTTACTTTATCTGCCAGTTGGCAATATGGGCCAAATCTTGCCCTGCCCATAAAACATGGCTCAATGTAATAAGGCAGGAATAATCTGTGGTAAGATTTAAACTGTCCTGAAGAATAGGGATGAAATAGTAAGTGAGAAGAAGAACCATATCATGCATAACAGTAGAACCATAGAGACAAAGGAAATTAAGAGAATTTTTGTGGGGGAACACCGTCCAGAGGATTGCCTAGGTGACCAGGATGAACAGTTCCAGGAATGGATGGATCTAACAATCAAGTGGTCAATACCAGAGATGGACAATGACCCCAAGTTACAGAAGTTTATGTTTTAAAAGGGTTTTTTTTTAGCATAGATAATGACTATATGTATTAGATAGACAGTTATTTCATCTGTATTTGTACGTTCATTCCTATTGGCCGTGGCTACCCAGTTACTGATCCCCCATTGGTTATCTGATCCCTATTTTTCCATTGGCTAGCCGGTGATGCAATGCAGCATCATCATGTAAGGCTAGCCACTCCCAGTTTTCCCCATAATTGTATTGTCCCCTCTTCTCCTTCCCCATACTTGTCGCTTTCCGCCCTAACTCCTCCCAGTTTCCAAGCCTCTCCCGCAAACCCTATAAGAGTCGCCCCTAATAAAGTGTTCCAGCTTTCTTCACCCCTCACCGGCTGTGGACCATTCTATTGTTTCCCTGGCGGCAAGCAGCAAATTTTAGAACCAGAAAAGAAAATTGCATGCCAGGTGATTGCCTCCTCACAAGTTTGAGAATGTTAGATTACACTTATTTGTGAATGACTTTCCTCCTGAGATATGTATATACAGATGGTTAGTTACTCAGTTGAAAAATATTATATGAAAACAAATATATCTAAACTCAAGATAAGAGGTGGGTGTGTCAGTCTAACACAATTTTTTATTTGAATTATTAACTCTAAAAGAAAATTACAGTTTAAGCAGACAAGAAGTAGAAACAGAATTTATGTTTGTTCGGTATTTTTACTAAAGAATCAAAGAATGCTAGTGCTCTGCTTATATTCAAGAAGGTATTATTATTTTTCAGCGTAGATTTCCCTAACTGAAAGGCCATAATGGAAGAACACAACAGCTCTTTTGTTCAATCTGCTTTACTGGCATAGACTATAATTCAACTAACTTCCTCCTGTGAGTTAGAATTTCCAGTCAGCCATTTTCAGTTCAGAAGGAACCTCAGCAAATCTATAGATGATAAGCAGAGGTGAATGACATTTGGCAGCTTCGTGGAGCTGTTTTATTGTTGTGGGGGTTTTTGGTTAGTTGGGTGGGGTTTTTTGTTTGTTTGTTTGGGGTGGTTTTCTTCTTGTTGTTGTTGGGTTTTTTTTTTGTTTTTTTTTTTTTTTTTGTGCTGCACTCTTTTGGTGGGCTAATATTTGAATAGGCACTTGCTGTGTTTGATTATTTATAGTACCTCATTTACATATGCTGTATAGGTAATTCTGTGTGGAAATGTCTTTCAGAATGTGCTTTTGCAAATGTGCATTTCTACAAGATCCATGGATAAAATAATTAACTAAAATAGTATCTGTTCTCCCTTCCTGCAATGTTTGTGGCAAGACTTCAATAACAGTCAGACTCAGAATATTTTTCTAAGTAATTATGGAAAGAAAAAGTTTCAGGTCTTTAGCAGAATTAAAATTGGAATAAAAAGACCCAATAGGGAGTAGGTAAAAAGCGATTAAAATCTTATACTTTGCCAGTTTGCTTCTATAAATGAAACTCTTAGTAAGACTTGAAGACCTAGAATTTGCCAGCAATAAGAAAATTCACAGAAAGGTTGAGCAACCTGTTTCTATTTTTATCATTACCATTTCTTAAGACTAATTATAAAATTCCTGAGGCTAGCTTTACCTGAGTAACAAAGATATGAGTACGGCATACTTTGAAAGTAGATTTAGTGAAAGGATTTGTCCATGCTGACATCATACCTATAACTTGCGTGCTCAGTAATTCCTCTGCTGTTGTACCTGGGCTGTTGCTTAGAGCTAAGCCTGGCTCAATGAGGCCCAGCTTTGACATCTCTGTAGCACACTTTGGTTTGCTGCTATGACTACACACAAGTTGCCAGTACTGCAGTTCAGATATTTTTTCAAGGCGGGAACTGAGATCCATCTAACCTCCAACACTTTCCCATACTTGTAGCCTGATGCCTGGAGCCTTCTAATCTGCAGGTTTAAAAAACCATCTTTTAAGACTGTCCATAGCCCAAAGTTAGAGTCAGTAAGATGATATGCTTAGAAACAATCTTACACATATACATTTTAGGGCTGAATAACTTATAAATAAATACCATATTACATTGCCAGTGATTTGGGGAATTATTATAACAAACAGATTCATCCATTTTGTATGAGAACAGGTGAAACCTCCTCTAGCTTGTAAAAGGATAAAAAGAGCTATATGAAGGCAGAAAAGTTAAAAGAAAAGTCTTTATTTATTCTGTTCAGTCATTTCCACCTGGGACATAATAGTAGGCAGAAACCGTTAGCACTGGCTAAGAAGTATATGTAACCATAGTTTCCTTAGATTGACTACCTATGCAGATCTTGGTCCTGAGTCATGTGATGCAGAAAACCTATGTGTGACACAGCCCTGAATATGGTGTAGCTGCATATATTCCTGATACCATGATTTAAGCATCTCCTAAGCATATCACTGGACAGTCCTAAGGGCAAGAAAAGAGTTCAATTGATTTTAGTAGTTAAAAAAACTGTTAGTTTGTTTTTACACAAAATCTTAAGCAAAAGAGTTTGGAATTAAACTGAAAAGACAACATAGTTTCTGGGGCTAGTAAAAACAGTGAGAGCAGCTCACTCCCTGATCACAACATAGCTCTTCACAGAGCTCCGTTTTTCAGCACAAAGAATGGTTTTGGCTAAAAACCACAGTTCTGGAACTGAATGGTATATAGAGTGGGTGGCTTTTCTTTTATCCTTGGGGAAGTTCAATCTCTTTGTTTTATCTGACAAAAGGAAATTGATATCTGGAAACAGTATCACAATATGACATAATGTCTTGAATGCGAAAATTCCAGGAGGCATACACATACACTGCGGGAGTATATATTTTAGTGAAAAGGGGACAGCTCTGTGCTGCTAAGCAAAGAGGATCACTTTCAAGTGTCATTGGCTCAGATAGATTCCTGTATATCACACAAGTAAGAACACCTTGAACTCTGCAACCAAAGTCTTGTTAAAAAGTTTGTTTGTTTAATGTTTCCGCATAGGTGTATGTGTTTATATACATGCACATACACTGACCTGCTGTGTTTAAAATTAGTAATTGAATATCAAATGCATTCTAAAAGTCATAGACGGCCCAGTAAAATTTAATAAACTATTCATCATTAAACTATTCCCTTGACACTCTCCCAGAAACTGCATTTGTCACAATGTTATTATAATGTTTGGGATATGAAGGAGATGAAGGGTTGAAGGCTGAAAATACAGCTTAACAAATTGCGTGTTTATCTGACAGTAAGTAGGCCCAGGAAATTATATATATTAAGAAAATACATATAAAAATAATCTGTTTTTTAAAAACTCTCCTTATTCAAATATATTCTTATAGTTCCTGTTTCATCTTGCCATGCTTTAATAGGGTTAATGCTTCTCTCCAGCAAAGTATTTCAATAATTCAATTAATGTGTTTAAAATTTCTTAAAAGCCTTTTGAAAGCATTTAAAAAGAAGACCAAAGAAAAGGTAATTACCTATGTTCATTGCATCTAGTACAGTCTTGTTCTTTAATGTTGACATTGCCTTGATTTATCTATCTTTTGCCTATTTGTTCACATGTCTATATGGGAAGCAGTCATATTTATTCATGAGTAGTTCTCTAGGGGTCAGTGGAAATGCTACAGATGTATGTATAGTATAAATTAGATGCATTAGAAACAAGTACAATTTTCCCGTGCTCTATATCATTAGAGTTCTTTTTATTTACGAAACAAGGAAGTTAAGTGGTGCAGAATCAGAAAGCATTCATCAATTCCTTTGCAGACCATGATTCAATACCCTAATTAGACCTCAGGGAAAGAAAACAAAAATGATAGCACACCTTATATTCACAGAAAAAACATTCAGAACGTCTTAGCTCTGGATAAACCTGACAAAATACTCCTGGATATTCTCTTTGGAGATTATGCATACACATTAAAGATAGAATAAACACTTTAAATTATTTTTCTGAGCAACGTAAAATATCTTGTACAATGTTTCCACACCCCGAAAAATCAACCTAACAGACCAACATACTAGATCCAAAAATTGTATATCATTTGTTTGCATGACAAAAAAAATAATGTAGACGTTTAATGCAAACCAAAGCATGTGTTCAAAGAATTATTCAGTGTTCCATGTTAAGATACTAAGAAGTTCTATGATTTTAAATTATCAGAACGCTAGTGACTTCACTATGAAGTTTACTCTATTTTTCTTATCTAATACCTTTAAGGTTTACTTCGATTGGTCATTTATTATTTTTCAGTTTCTTCAATTTTCCTTACTTTTCTGAACATGGTTGTATTCTATTTAGGTATTTATTCAACTGGGTATATTTTATGGTATAGGAAATAAATTATTTTGTAGCAAGTTCAAAGTTTGAAAGAAAACAAACCAAACTTCAAGTTTCAGATGACTTCTAGGAGATGCAAAGAGAGATTGAAGACAGTCAGGTTTTATTCCTGACTTTCATTGAGTCACTAACACAGAGTTCAGTCCATCCTCCAGATGATTTTTTTCTATCTTGGTGGCAATACAGACCAGCAGAACAAAACAAGCTGTATTCTGATATGGACTTTTCTGAATTGATAGTCTGGCATCATCACGACACCTTATGTTCTGCCTTTTTTTTGTTGTTTGGTTTTTTTTGTTTGTTTGGGTTTTTTTGGATAGTAAATACTTATACTTTGCATTAATATTAACCCTTGGTTAACAGTTGTGTGGTAGTTTAGTTTTCTTGGTTCTGGTTTAGGCCTTCCTTGGTAGCAAGGTTGTAACTAAGGAAGTATTCCACACCATTCTTTCACATAATCAGGTGTATATAAAGACAGGAGGAAGGTTTCCTCCCTCTCTCTTTTTTTGCTCTTCTCTCCCATTCGCGTGCTTGGAGGACATCAGCTCTCTGTGCCAGCCTAGCTCTTATCTCTGTGGGCTGAGGCCTCTCGGAGAAGCTGCTGTCCCAGCCGGATGGAGGGGAAGGACCTGCTTTCTCTTAAGGGGAGTTTGGTGAGAATTGATTGTATTAGTTACTTATTGAGCTTTTCCCTGAGTTTACAAGTGTGTATTTGTTTTGTTTGGTTTTACCCATTTTCTCCCATTTCCCTTTCCCCTTTCCCCCTTTTCCCTTTTGGGGCTTGTTCTGGGATTTTTTTCTGTAGATTCATAGTGTTTGATTGTATATAAATGTAATATATGTGAATATATATATATACTTTTACTAAAATTGTCTTTTTAGGTACTTTTTTTCCCTTCTCTCTTAGCAGGAGAAGAGAGAACCCGTGTAGCCAGCAGTTGGGCTTGGCAAAGAGCCAACCCAAACCTCCACAAGTTGTTAAATTACATGTCATATAGATGTTCAGAATGCCATACTGCGAAATGTGACTCAGTTGATATAATTAGTTATAAATAGATGATTTACCAAATGAAAATATCACCCGTGTTTTGAGCCGCTCATTTTAGATAACAGTAAGACCTTTTCTAATAATGCTAAAATAGTCGGAGGAAAACCGGCGTACTTCTATGTGCACTTCAATTGTATTTTAGAATCACTGGCAGTAATAATCTTCTACCTTTTCCGAGATCAGACAAGTCCAGTGCTGAGACTGTCTTAAAAGTTACCAGAAGCAGGGCTGTTTTACTTTCTCATTATTTTATCACCATAAAATATCTGCTTTTTTAAAAAAAATATATATATTCATTTTCTTATATTTTTGTCAATTGCTCACCTCCTGAAAGTTGTATTTTTTGTTAAGGCCTAGATGTGAGTACTTGCAGCTTATAATGTTGATCCTGATCTACTGTTCTGTAATTAACTCTTTTCATCAGTTTAGATACAGAAAATTTTATTGGCTATATTACAGGTTATTCTGTTCTAGTTTAGCCCCACAACCTAGCACACAGTTCATAGGCAAAGTGTGCACAGTTTGCTATCTTCCTAATAAATTACTCAGGCTTTGGAAAACATTTTGAAGAAGTGCAAGAAAATGGAATAATTTTTGAAAGAAAATATTATGATCCATTTATAAACATTTTGCAGAACAAAGAAAAAGAACCATATAAGCATGCAATGACAAAATATTTGCTGAGTTATATTTTTTTGCTTAAGTTTGTTGTTTCCTTATAGCTTTTCTGAAAGGTAAAATAACTGTTACTTTTTTTTTTCTTACTTGAAAGGGCCAATTTCTGAACTCTGTTATTAATTCAAAAGAGTACAAGATATTCAGTATATTATTCTTTGAAATAGTGAACCCTATGTTATATTAAGCATACATCCTTGAAGATTATCATCATCATCATCATGATGTAATCAATAATAATATCATGACTAATATCACTGATAATTAATTACATGAATTCTAGTCTCTGTAATTACTTTTCACACAATGCATAAAACCAACTCATTAAAACACAGTGAAGGCAAATATGGTCATGTATAAGCAGTTCAAGTGCTCCTTAGACAAAAATTATTCATTCATTTTTTCAATTGTAGAAATAGACATAAGAAATAAAGTATGAAACCTAATTAACCTGATTAAACTGCCCTTGTAGGACCAAAACAGAATCATTGCTTTTAAGCACAAACACAAAGCATATTTGGATCTAACAAGAATAGCTTTTCATGGCATCACAACAAATACCATGGAGTTCTCCTGGTATCTGCATGGAAAAGGGGGTGACACAACAGCATCCCTGTAGGGGCTTCTCTCTCAGCATCCCCATGTGTCTCTGAGCATCCCCTCTAGAAACATCTAGAAAACAAAGGAGGAAGTGGGTACAAGTCTGGATCAGGAAGTAGCTGCATATTTTTTAGGCAGCTGTCACAGATTTTAACCTTCCAAGTAGACAGGATAATGGGAGTTTCCAATATTCCCTTACAAAAATTCCAAGGAGGAAACACTGTTAAAAAGTCTTGGTTCTATTTCCATGTCTGTAAAATGTAATACTTAACAGATGCAGGCTGCAGGAGGAGAAGGGAATAGGTCAGATTCCTTCTTCTAAAAAGTCTGCAGAACTTTCTACATTGCAGGAGTGAAATATTTCTTAAGGTTTACAACCCATTCTGTAAAGATGGCTGGGTCTCTGCTTATCCTTCCAACATATTTTCCCCAGAAAAACGTTATTTCAGCTTCCTGTTATTGTCCATAATCCTTCCCCTTTCCTCTCACATATTCAGTGATGTTGAAGACTCAAGTGATGATTAGCTGGGGTTTGTGGATATTGCTGATAATGGAGTTCAATATAATAAGCTAAAGTTCAGATAGCAGTCTGAGTTCCCGACAGCTCCAGCAAGGGCCAGTACCAGTAGAGAAGGTGGCGCAAGTGTGTATGTCTTGTACAGCTTCCCCTGGAACAATCCAGGCTTTGGTAATATAATGAAGTAGACTGAAAACCACTTGGGTTTTTTCTGTAATCAAACTTGCTTGAGCCAGTCCATAAACAGACATTTACAGTCCTCAAACAATGGAACAGCAGCAATAGCTTGGGCAGTGTATCTACTGCTATGCTTTCTCTACTCAAACCCCTCAGCAATGGTTCAAACATGTTAAGAAGAGAGCAGCTTTTGCCACTGTGAAGCGAATGGTGCTTTCGTGCAGGAGAGTAAGAATGGGTTAGCACCTGAACTAATTGATACTTAGATAACAGGCTGAAATATTTTGAATTATCCATATTGTACTGATGAGATGTAAAGAGTGCAATTTGGTTCCAATTCATTCCTAAGGTGTAACAGAATAATAGAACAGTCTTTGAAGAAAAAGTGAACATTTTTAGTCTCAGAATCACATGACAGTCATGACTAGGATGGGGCTTGAACTAAATTTTTAAGTGTTGCTTCAATTCACTATGGAGGGGGGAAAAAAGGTAAGAAAAAAAAAAGAAAGAAAAAAGAGAAAAAAAATCCACTTTTTATGAGATGGTTTTGCTCACATTTCATACACCTTTAAACTTTGTTTTACTTTTAATGTGTGGAAGATGGCAATAAAATGTTAAATTACAATTGTCATGAACTGGGGATTAGAGACAAATTTGCAAATATGGAACATGCAGATCACTATGTCAAACATGAATTTATGATAAGTAACTATTTTCAGCAGAAAGAATATGTATAATGAAAGATTGGACAAAGGAATATGTACCTTCTACATAATGTCAAAATGTATTAAAGGTGTAAATACATGATATGTCATATTTGAAAGTGGAACTTATCAACTCAGAAATCATCTAAAGATCTTTTAAATAAGCAAGCAGCTCATCTCAACATAAATTTGATATAATTTACTTTGTAAATAGCTCTCATTTTCCTTCTTTTCCCTGTAGCTCTGTTGAGGGTTTTCATTTGAGTCTTTAATGTATAAAGTCTTACGCACTGGCATTCTAAGAACACTGCTTGCAAAAATCACTCATTACAGGGAGAAGGTTTAAAATCACCAGGAATATACGGAAGGTCCTTAGATATGTCAGACATAGAAGTAGGGAAATGAAAAAACAATACCTTAATTTGTTGATGTCTTGTTTCCAGAGCACAGTGCAATGTCGCAGATTACCCTCAGGTAAAGCTGTCTGGAAATACTGGAAGATATGAACAGCTTTCTGAAAGTACTTTCCTCATCTCTGATACACAAGAGATGATGACCCTTTTCTAATACAATTTCTAAAGAATGACTTATATTCAAAAAACATAAGCATTCTTTCCTGCAAATACAAATTATTTTATTGTCAAAACTGTTGTTAAGATTTTGTCACTGTTAAGGTGCTCAGAACGAGAAGGTCTTTGGGAAAGAATCCTTCATACAACTATAAATAATGCTTATATAATAAAATTAAAAAATAAACAAGAAAAACAATATTGAAAGGTAATACAGTGATGGGGTAAATTCAGAAGATGTAAATTTTAAGTTGATCCATAACAGGATAAGATAACTGAAAAACATTTCAGGACTTCCCCCACTTTTGTGTTTTTGTCGTCTTACTTTTCCCTTTCTTTTATAAAACTTACTATGTTTTGGGCATCTCCAGTTATTTTTCTCTGAAAATTGTTGGTAATAGATACATAGATTAAAGAATATTTTCAATGATCCATCTTATGCTGTTTCAGGCAAGCAATCGGGGTCAAACCTTCAGCAGATGAAGACAGTATACGAATAATTTTCAGTTGCCATTGGCTGGGGTTTTTCTCCATGAATTAATTTCTTTTTGAGTCAATACATCTATTGCCATCTTCAAAGTGCCCTGTGCCAGTAAGTTCAAAATTTAATTTAGAATTATTAAAAACAATCCTACCATTTACAGAGAATTTTTCTTTGTGTTATGCTCCTTTTCTTGATATTCCTTACTTTCCGTCTTTTTGGCAGATGACCATTAATTGGAGAACTATTTTACTAAGTTAATTGCAAAGCCTGTGAATCCTAGTGAGCCCATCATTCTGGAGCATTCTGGAGCATAGTGTTGTTAAGCTGTGCAGAGATGACTACTTTGACTTTGTGTATTTCTAGAATAAAGCAACAGGTCTGTCTTATCTGTTAACTATAGGCATTCAATGTCAAAGTATCAGAGAGGACATATCATTTGTTTGCCCTTTCTAGTAAGCCTGTAAATCTCACATTTGATGATCTCCTTTTGCTTTGCTGAATTAGTTTTCCTTATGCTCATGGTTTCTTTCCAGTGCTCACTTTATTTTCCAGCCAATGTTTCCCTGGAATTCCATTCCACCCCCCCCCCAGTGACTGTTCCATTCTCTTCTTTGCTTTATGAGCTGAAATAGCAGTCAGCAAGGATTCAGCTCATCATTAAAGGCTGTAATTAACAATAAACTTGATATATACAGAAGTTGCTCCAAGTTTTCCTACATCCCCATAATTAAATAAGGCTGAGGATTATATAGTGGCTTCAGTGAAGCTAATAGTCACATTCCATAGATTTCAATTAGAGGGCAATTTATCCCTCTTTGCTCAGCTCTGCACAATGATTTGCATGGTATCTAAAATGTAGTGTGCCTGGAAGTTCTGAGCTAAACATATAAAAAGTTGAATAGGTAGTGACACAGGAATTCTCACAGGATTTCTTTGGACCACAGATTTAAATTTTTTAATGTTTCAACATAGTCAGGTAGTTTAGAAAGCTATTTATATACGTCTAGCTAAAACAATACTGGGAGGTCTTAGACCTTTTCTATATAGTGTTAAGTTGGATCTTATTGTTCTAAAATGCATAGACTCAAAAGATCCACAAAAGTACACAAAAGTAAAACCCATTAACACAGAAGGTTTGGAGACTTAGAAAAAAACATAGATAATAATATAATTTGTTAGAATGCCTCTGGTCCCTATTTAATGTTTTGTATGTTCTTTTTAGATCTCTTTAAGTAAGAGGGGGAAATGGCAATAAATGCTAAAAATCTAATTTAGTTTTACTAGAGAAAAACTGAATGCAATGAATTTTCTTAAAATAGTTTTAAGTTGAAGGCTGTATCAATGTCCCTATTACAAATATTCATATTTGAAATCTGATTGAGTGCAATGTGCAAAGTGGAGATTTCAGTCTTTGTTCTTGTAATTAAATATTTAATTTCTTACTACATTTTATGCCCTATTATAAGGGCACTACACCAATCCCTATGTGTCTAGTTTCCATTTCAATGAAATGGTGTAGGTCAGTGCTATTTTGTAAACCCTCTTAGCTCATCTCAGTGAGAGCCTATATATTTCTGTAAGTTCCTCTAAAATGTATTTCAAACACTTTATTAAAGTCTCACTGAATACATTCTAGTAGAAACTAGAAGATATTCAGCCACAATTAGTGTAGTTATAAATGTTTTTGAAATATGAAATCAGCCCATAAATGTAGGCTGCACCATCACTGCCTTTCCAATAGCAACAGTCTCCAGAGGTTTTCATTTTCCAACCATTCAAATAACAGCTGACCAAAGGGGTTGCATCATTCCATTTTGGTCTGCTTGTATGACTTCATGGTATTTCTCCATGGCAGAGGTTAGCAACAGAAGACTGCATTTGGTTAGTTGGCTGGTTTGTGACACAAAACATATACTATATGGGTATAGTCACTGTTCTTTTTCATATTGAACTTAATTTTAAATCTTAAATTTGTTTAATTTATGCTAGGAAAGCAAGATCTACAAATCAATACAAATACAATCTACAAATCAATCTACAAATCTGTTATTACTTCCCCCTAATCATGCTATGTTAACAAAATAAAAATCCTTTCATTCTATTAAGGCACCAACTTCATATGTGGATAGATAATTACACACATGCACATCCCACGAGTCTCTTTTCTCAGCTATATATCTTTTTTCAGCTAAATTTTCCCCTTTTTTTGTCTCACTGTGCACATTTCTGCTTGGTTTTATGTTAATACATTTGTTATATAACATTGTTCAACAAGCTTTATTTATTACACTGAAAATTGTTGATATAACTCTTGGTAGGAAAATTGCTCTTCACAAATTTTAAATTATGTCATCTTCATTCCTGTTTCTAGAACTGCAAAAAATCTGTAAATAGTGATTATCTATGATTTTCATAGAGGGGAAGGTCTTTTCTTCAATAAAATCAATACAACAAGAAAATCTTCCTGTATTTTCTCTTTGTTATATGTACACTATTATGCTAACTACTACTTGAGGTGAACTTCAGTGGAGACAAGAAGAGGAAATAGAAACAGAAGAGTTTCCTTCAGCATGTGAGCTTGGTATTACCTGTTCTTTGATGAACTGTAGTTCTCACCAAATGTAAACCACCTTGGGTAACAGTCCCCACCCACTGCCCGCATGTCCTGATTTTTGATGTTAGTCTTCTTATACTTGTACATACAAGTATAATTGTATATAAGACAGTAAATCTGCACCAGAAAACTTAAGTATTTGGTTTGAAATACCAAATTATGTGCTGGAATATATTCTACAGGGGGTTTTATTGATTCCTGGCCATCCACCCAAAGAAAGTCATTTGTCGCTATCTTAAATGCAGTGTTGCTCTGTACAAATTATATTCACAATATTCTGCTGCAATTCCCTGTTCATGCTTCCCAGCCTGCTCCAGATCTTAATGTCTTACTTTTATCCCTTGAAAGAAAATTAATTTTCTTTCAAAAATGTAAGCCCCAACATATCAGCAAAAAAAACATTACAGTATCCAGACAAGGGATGGAAAACACTTAGGATGGAAGGTTGCAGCGATTATCTGCACTTTGGTACTAAATGATCACTACATTTCTGTCCTAGAGCTCAGAAAAACCAAACCAAACCAACCCAACCAAACCAAACCAAAATAAAAACCCAACCCAACCAAACCAAACAAAATAAAAACCCAACCAACCAATCAAACAAAAAAACAAACGAAAACCCCAAACCAAACCCAAGCAAAAAAACAAACAGAAAAAATGACCAAAACCCCCAAAACAAAACTAAAACAACCAAAACCAGAATGAAACACACAAAAATTACTGAACTTATTTTCTGGTTTTCAAGCACCAAAACATGCACAATAGAACAAGTCAAATTTCAGCTAAAAGAAACAATTTAAACTCCAATATTTTGCTTAAAAAAATTAACTTCTCCCCAGACACAATAAAAATCCTGTCAGGCTGGTGGTTTTTCTTACCAGTTAATCTAAACTTCTAAGAACTATTGTAGTTCTCTACTTCCAGCTAACAATGACCTTCTTTAAACTAGGATTTCTGTTAAGTAAAAACCCATTAAAAGAAAAAAGTTCCCTCCAGGCCATCTGTTGTTTATTTTTCCTATTAGCAGCAAACTGTTCTCTTGGAGAACAAGGGTCAGTCAGTTGCACAAGAAATGGGAACATTTTGCCCTTTCATTTGCTGCTTTGTAAACAGTAGCAGGATTACTTTTCCCTCACAATGTTTAAACAGGTAGAAGTGGGTAATGTGATAATGCAGTCTTTGCAACTATTCGTATTTGAGTTCACTATAACACATCAGCTGAATGTGGATTTATGAACTCTTACTCCATGACATTTCTTCTGGAAAAGGGTGCAATTTTCTGATTAAAACTTTTATCTCATTGAATGTTTTATCTTTAAGTTTCTGACCAGATAATGGCATTACACCATGGCATATATTACCATACCAACATTTCTAATATTTGTATTTTTTTCCAGTTTAATCGCATTTTGTGTAGCTAAGAATATATTTTCCTGTATAAATTAAAAATATCATAACTGAGTGCAAAATGAGCAGTTTGGGTATTGTTTTTCCTTCTGAATACCCAGAGTTATTAGCCAGCTGTGGAGAAAAGGGCAAAGAACCTTACACATGTATATTCTGTAGCGTGAAGAAGAAGAAAAGAAGTAGAAATCTGATGCATTTCTGATGGTAATAATATGCCCTACAGGTATGACAGGATTAATTTCTTAACTAGTTGAAATAAAAATATGTACAGATCCAACAATCTTTACAAAATCATCTTTTGTAACCTCTAAAGTTAAGGAAGGACAAAGCAGTAGGTGGTAGCTGAAGATGAGAATGGTGAATCATACAGTTGCAGTGAATAAAATGTTGAGCTTTTAATGAGACATATAAATAATTAGTAACACAGCCAATAAGATTCTTTTCCCTCTCATTTTTACTTTCTAAAATTGGAACTTTGTGATGAACAGCAAATTATTCTTTTCATTTATTATCATGCTTAGTAGTAAATTATCTTTATAATGTTCCTCAATCTATTTTGAAGCTAGATACCAGTGATAATTCTGGAGGCAAGGAAGAAATATAGACCAGGACTGTATTAATTCTTATAGTTGCCCTCCTCACAATTGTGTTAATCCACTTTAAATTAACTTTATTAAAAGTATGCCTAAATTTGTTTAATTTCATGCTATGTAATCCAAGTTAAACAATGCATAAGATGGAAAAAAATTCTTCAGAAATAAAATACGGGACTCTGACAGCAATCAGTTGTAATTCTATTCATTTCTACAAGCATTTTGTGATAAGCATATATATAAATTTGGGGAGGCTTGGGGATTTTGGTAGTTAACTGATTCTGCCAGTCAGTCTATGCTAGTACTGATTATAGAAAAGACTACAGTTTCTAAGGAGCAGACATAATTTTGAAAGAATTATGGAATCACTCTTAGTCAAGCTTTAGTGTTCTACTATCTTTTAGTGCCAATACTAACTGATAGGCTGTGTGAGTGAAGTACTCAAACAATCATATTCATACACTGTTCCAGTAAGCGTTTGCTTGCTCTGGTTATTTTTATCACACTTTGCTTTTGCAGGATAAGCTGGAACCATTAATGGGACAGTTTCAGACTATTATACTACACTGATGCCAGCACAATTTATTTAAGCTACTTTTTTGCATCTGTTCCATAACATATGCTTCAAAATATTCATCATACTGAAATACAGAAAGCAGAAAGGTCATTGCTCTTGTTTTAATTTCCTTAGCTTCACGCCAAAATGTAAAGTCAAACCACATGGATTCTAGAGATCATAAAACTGTTCTCTAAATTTTGATACAGGACTATAATTGGTGTTACAAGGAACACATTTGAAAGAAAAGAACTCTGTTTTAGAAAAGACATAGGTCTAACAGAGAAAAACCATTCTATTCGAACATATGCTTCCACTATTTTTTTATATAACTTTATTGAATATTAAGAACGTATAAAGGTAGCTCAATACCAGCGAACTCCCTATACATTTTAATTCGCCTTCCTCAGGTCTGACCAGCGTTCTAGCCTGACCCTGACTCACTACTGACAGGGCAGGCAGGAAAGGCTCTCTCCTGGCTGACACTCCTGCTCAGAGACCATGCAGAATGGAATCCCTCCTCTGTTGGAATCAGAATATATGTTTGCAATGTTTTAACAGGGACCAGACTTAAAACAGTGCTGTGGGTTAAAGTTTACAATCTATTTATAAAATGACACGGTTGGGTTTCTTTGTTACTACCTTGAAATCATTCTTTATTCATGCTATAATACTGTTTGCTTTGACTACCACTGCATTTTAAACATAGCTTTTCACTGTCACTGAGCTTACCCTAATGGCTCCCATGTCACTTTTTCTTTTTTTTTTTTTTTTTCACTTGTAAATATGTAAATTAAGGGAATCATCAAAGTAAGAAAAATATGTGATATTCTAAAGGGAAGAAAGTCATTGTAAGTAAGAAGAAAAATATTTCTGATTTTTCCTTAGTAATAATATTTTAAACAACAAGAAATAATAAAGAGATATTCTGTCAACCAAAATTATATGTAAGTGGACCAGTCTAGTCTGGGATGTATTTGATTAAAGACAAAATGAAGAACATAAACAGTTCATCTCTTACAGTACTTCAGATTATTCTCCATTAAAAAAAATGAAAACTTTTAAATTGTTGTTGTAACTATGAGTAGTCCCTTTTTTATCAGAAAAGATGGAAAAAAAAGAGAATAAAATATTTAAAAAAATATAATTATCTATATATTGCATGAAAAAAGGATTTGGGTTTTAAAGAAATTTTCTCAACAGCATACAATAAAGCCTACCATTTTTATCTGGAAGATAGAAAGATAGAAAGAAAACCAGGGGGCAACCCTTAGTCCACTGAAATATTCAAAGCAAACTCTAAAAAACTGAAGACTGCAGCTTGATTGTTTCCCATTACTGTTTCCACATTAAAGATTGTTTCCCACTTCCTTTTCATTCCCTTCCTGGATATCCTAGCATGTACTTTTTTCATAACTTGAAAATCCACAAAAGATTTTGACTTTTGATTAAAACAGGAGATATTCTTTAATATCTTAGTAAGTCTTTTGGGAAGAGAAAACTGTTTTCAATTTTTTTGAGAGAAATGGTATATCCTACAGGGTGAAAGTCAAGAGACTTGCAAGACTAGAAGTGTCATTCATAGGGTGAAAGAGATGATCTTAATTATGTTTCATTTTGGCAATTAATGACTGAAGTGTGCAGCTTTGGTCTTTTGCTTTAGCTCAGTGAAATATAAAATTAAACAATGTATGATTTTAGAATTAAATAAAATATTGAATCAGCGCTATAAGTGTTAGGCACAGAAGTATAGTGAGAGAAAAACAGAAGTGAGCAGGGTTTGGAAAATCCTTCTGCTACTGTCCTTTCAATATGACTAAACAGAGCTTCAAAACCCAACAAACAGTTGTAGTTGCAGTGCCTTTATGATTGCCTTACCATTCTGTACTCAGGTTTAGCATAAAAGTCAAATGCAGTTCAATCAGTTGTATTCACATCTTTCATAGCAGGTAGTACGTGAATGAATGTGTATGACCTACTTTTTACTCTAAACATTGTGGAAACAAAACAAGTCTAGGATGGAATGCTGGATAATGTGCAGCGTTGCTCAAATGTTTTCCATGGGGGATGAAAGAAATTTTATTTTGAATTTTTCCATCTTTGGACTACATCACATTCATGGCAGGTATCAGATAAACATTCCAGATACAAATCCAAATTTGTGTGAACTATTATATTGCTTTTAGAGTCAACTTGAGACATCCTTTTCCACAAGTACTCTCTGAACACGTGTATATTGCTTCAAATTTATGCAATTCTCCCTTAGAGAATTTAAGCAGGGTTCCAGTCTTTGCACAGGATGGTGTTGTCTGTACAGATCTTCAAAGGCATGCAGTTTCCTTCTGAATAAAATGTACTTTTTCTGGTACTGCTTGCTTCTATGGTCAAAGCTAGTTTTAAGCAAAGCCATACATGTGGATGAGTGTATTCAAGGTTTTCAATTCAAGTGGTATTTGTTTTTTACATGGGAAATGTTAAATAATACATATATCTGTTTAATGGATGTTTTTAATTTTCAGAGTGTCTGGTATTTTGCTTCAAGGAATGTTTTCTTCCCTACTCAATCTTTGACTTCTTTAGTACTCTACACAATTTTAAGCATTTTAAATTATATTTTTAAAAAATTGTCCAACTTAAAATGCTCTGGAAATTCTCAATGATGTTCAATCTCCTTTCTCAGCTTTTTTCCTTATAATATAGTTCACCTGTCATAAAAAATTCAAAACTGCTGAAAATAAACATTACTGTGATTCCCATAGAATGAGGAAGATTTTAATTGACTTATAAAAGAAAACAAGAAGAAACAAGGAGGGTTTGTACCGTAAAGACCATCTCAAAGAGAAAAGTGACCCTGTGGAGACACTAGGGTTATTGAGCAATGGAGTTTTCCCTTTTTGAATAACAAGTCTCTCCTAAGACATCTTTTGCTTCAGCTAAAGTGGCAAGAATTGATGGACTTCAGTCATATAGAGCAATATGATCAGAATTTGATCCATTAATTCAGAGAGAGCCTCAAGGAGGTTCTATTACCTTTAGTTCTGTCCTGGCTTTTTTGTTTAGAGGTGATATTATTACTGACTTTCAAAATAGGAAATGTAGTGTGATTTCTCATTTCTGATAATGTTACTGTCTCTTTACATGGGACAATAAAATTTTGTCAGAGAAGAAACCCAAAGGGACAGAACATTAAAAATCTTATATTCAAAATAACAATTCAATTACAAGCTTTGGACAGGAGGTGACCAGAACACAGAAGAGAGTGTGGAAGTTGTCTAGTCACTAAGTCCTTCTCTCATGTTCAGTTCACTGATGCCTCAAGCTTGGTTTTCAGTAACAACCATCCTGGCACAGGAAGAACAAGTCTGTGATGCAGGACTGTTCGTGCCAAGTGTCCCATATACACCTTCTAGATATTCTGAGGAGTTTACCTTGACACAGTAACAGCTGACCCCATAGAGTGAGAATCCATTAACAATTAGAGCATATTAATTGGAAAATATGAAGCACACCTTGCTTAATTGCACTGCTAGAAATCTGGGCCATAAGAGAGTTCCATGCAAATACATTGTGGCAAATGAGAATAAGCAGGATCTCTTTTATATTGCACTCCTTATCAAAAGTAAAGCTTTAATACAGATACATCCTGCAAGTGTCCTTACCAGTGAGTAACTTAATTCGTTTGCTTTCAAAAATTAAAAAACAAATCAAAACCAAAACCAAACAAAAAGCCCCCCAAAACCAAACCTCCAACCTAAGTCACCTAATAATTGCAAATATGTATTTCTTTCAGTTAGTTATTTGCTACTGGAAACTTGAAAAATCATTCTGCAAGCAAAAAATAATTTTCATAAGAAGAAAACTTCTCTTTCACACAATGTTGTGCTATGCAATCATGGGTGCTGGTTGCAAAATGCATATCATTGAATTAATCCTAAATAAAACATACACACACTAGAATTTCACCTTTTTCACAACATAAAAATGTAAAACCCCCACCAAAGCTCATTGATTCACTGACTGAATGCTTTATTTCACTAGTTGTCTGAAGCAAAATGATTAACAAAAAACTTGCTTGCACAGTATAAAAGTCAAATGATCACAATGAGCAGCGTCACCCAACTTAAGTCACAAGTCTGTGACCCTTTTAATATTGTTTTGTAAAATCTATTCTTTGGATCTTGCAATAATCTGTCCCTATCTAATAAATATTTAGAGAACTTTGAACTTGATATTTGAAATAATAGATATATACTGAAGGTTCCTTTTCGAGAATGCACTTTCTAAATTTAGTTCAGATGCCATTGTTGTCTCAGTGGTGTCATTGATTCCCTTGCAGTCACATTGTTCCTGGAGATACCACTCCCAGTATAGTGATACATATAGTTGCTCTCGCCCGAGGGTGGATATTCTCATCTCCAAAGCATTTTTTGTTTTATCCCAGAGTAAGGAATCTTTGGTTTGTGAATTCAGTCCTACAGAACTGACTGCCATGTCTGAGTTGATATTATTGATTGCCCTGAATAGTTTACTGATGTAGTCCATCTGATAACCAGTGATTCTTCCTGTGAACATGAGCAAAAATCCTATTCCAAGAAATAGGACTTTTCACTTGATGGGTTTTAATACTTGCATGAATGTAGGGCAACCCAAAAATGTACTTTTAGAGCAAAGGCACTTTTTTTCCAAGCATATCCGTTAGTCCGGGTATGTACGGTGTTGCCGTACAGTGGCAACACCATACATACCTGGACTAGTGGATATGTTTGTCTTGGGCTGGCAAAGCAACTTAAGTTGTCTAATGCTCAGATGACTAACCTCTGATTTATTATTAGTATATACCATTGTGCAGTGATTATCCTACAAAACCCTATGAACAGTAAGGATAAATAGTCTTTGGATAATTTAAAAACAGGTCAGTGTTAATATCAGATTTCTGGAAAATGTTTGAAGGTGTTGCTAAGTGAACCAAATTGGAAGAGCACCCTTACACAGAAACACACACCCCAGCAGCAGAGTGCTCCCCCCAGTGAAGATGGCTCCCTCAGCCCCTGCTGGAGTCAGAAGGGCTCTCAGCTTCAGCCTCTACCTATTTTGGGTGTATGAGAGTAACTGCAAAGAGGACAGATGCTATTTGTTAAAAGCAATTGTGCTTCAAGTGTAAAGAACTATAAGTCTTGATATTGCAATCATTTTTGTATTAACAGACTATTAAATGATTGGACAGATATGGACTATGCAGTTAAATAAAAGTCTCAGTTTTATAACTGTAATGACATTTCAGCTTGCAGGAAATGTATTTTAGCTTATCAAGTTCAATCTTTCAGTGATGGAATAAATTAAACTTGCAAATCATTTCTCCCTAAAGGACTTTAAGAAATATTAAATATTCCTTTTGTTAATATTAATAATTAACTGGCTTAAAAATAGAACTCAAGATTTATTTATTTATTTGTATAATTTGTAAAGTAGAAAATGGTTCATAAAAATAAAGAGATCTGCAAAAAACCCTAACAACTGGGTTCCTAATGATGAAGTCTGAAATATCCTGGGTAGCTTCAAATCCCTTTTTGAAGTTGCTAGGAACACATAGGAAGTTAATTATTTATGAGCTACAATTATTAAAATAACATTAATATGATTCTCAAAAATATTTTATGTTTAAATACATTTATATCTATTTATATAAATGTATATGTGTATTTATGCACAAGAAAGAATACAAGTAAGACTTTTTAAAATTAGTCTTTGCAAATGCTCAAGGGATTGTTTGCTGAAGCTAGAAGAAAACTAAACTGGCATTTTTTAAAAAATAACATGACATTTTATTAGTGTATTAAAATGTCATGTATAACTTTCCTTTGAAGGTCAGATGGAACAATTAAAAATTACAGCTTAGTGGTAAGATAATTAGTAGATTATTATATTTGGATGCCAACAGTTCAGACTGGAGTCTGTTGAACATATGATATTTTGTGACTAATGAAAAGACCTGATGTAATTTCTTTCCACTCAGAAATAGGCAACAATTTTAAATCTGACTCGGCACTATTTACACATGCTATAAAATTATAGATGAATTGCCTAAGGCAATTGGGGTAATATTAGATTTAAGTGTGGTATAACTCCAATGAATTTATGAACTGGAAATTAAAAAAAAAAATTGAAGATTCACTCCTAATCTTTCCATAAGCACCCAGGTTGGTTTGGGGCAAGAAATAGCCTCATTGAATCACAGTTCTTCTGTACATTTGCAAACAATAAGAACCAGCCTTTCTGATCCCCTTGTGCTGTTTAGGAGGTGCCAAAAGCCAAAGCTTTTGGCAAATTTCAATTTCCAAAGGTTAATTTAATTTGTTAGAAGGAATCTACAGGAATAGGCATGTCAGCTTATTTGTTCTCCTGCCCCTTTTTACTGGCATAGAAAAATGTCAAGAACAGGCAAAGGAAAAGTGGAAATGTGTTTGAGCCGCACATGGCTAACCTTGTCTCGTAGGGAGTGCAAAGAAATTGTGTATCTTTAAACTGCTCTTTAAAGTCTTTGAAATTCATTGACCTCCTCAAGAATTAGGAACTGACATAGTTTTGATTCTCTGACTCTTTCCCATGAATGTTTACACACATAAAAGAGAAACTGTGGTTAATTTCCAAGTATTTAAGGCTAAATAAGGTCAGTTTTTCTAGTCCTCTGAACTGTGAAATCGGAGTATATTAAGTCCTCCTAAAGGCTGTAGGTAGACAGAAACATCTCAATCTTCAGGATATTAAACTCTGTGGCTACAGTAGGAAAATAACAAAATCTAAGTACTGCCAATAATATAAGCTCATTGGGGTCTTAGGTAATCAATTTTTTTAATAAATTCAAGTGTTGTTATTTTTGCAATCCTTATCATAAACTCCAGATTGAAGGAAGAATTATACAGAGTCCCTACTAGTGTAAGGAAGGAAAATACCTTCTGAGCACCCATGAAATATATTGATACTGCTATAAAAAAGTATCTAAGAAAGATTTACATGATTTTATATTTTTCATCAAAGCTGGTTCTGCTCAATATAGCATCCTCAGTCTACACACAAAAGTCTGGGGAAAGTCAGAGTGGAGAACAGAAAATAAAAATAACCATTCAACTACCTCTGTTTTGTCGGTTAAAAAAAAAAAATCTTGAAAGCTTTAAGAAAGATGGTGTCCAAACACAATAAATTCAAGATAAGCTAGTGTAGTACTTTTTTTTTTTTTTTTCCCTGAGTCAGGGAATCAGCCTACCTGTAAAGTATCCTGTATATTATGTCACCATGTGTTATGAAGTGTTGTGATAAGAAGGAGCCTATACCACCTCAATTCATGTTTTTTAACTGCTTTTGCTTATATATTATTTCTAAAGTGCACTAAACTGAGTGTAACAGCAAAATACTGCATTTTACATTATCATTGCCTTATTGGGTACCTTTGTAATTATCCGCAGAGTAAGTTATAGAAGTATAATTTTCAATCTCCAATTTGATAAGCAGAATAACTTGAAAAGTTTAAGGGCTTATTTTTGCCTCCCTTTTAACTGCTTTTTGTGATCCCTCTGATGTCTTTCCAGTGCACAGATATCTTTTGTGAAATGTGATCCCCGAGTCTGGAGTATTTTCATAGCAACTTTCTCAACATGACCCATAGAGGCAGGATAGCTTTCCTATTTCTAATGAATGTTTCCACTTTTATTTATCCAATAAATGCTCCAGATAGGCCTTTTCACTAGAACATGGCATACAAAGATCACATAGATGATTATTCAGGATAACCTCCTAACGCTTTCTGAATCACTGCTCCATCATCTGGTACATGCTCTAGATATGTGTTACTGTGCATGACTCTAGTAATTTTGGATTAATAATTATTAGGATTTGCTGGATATTTTGAATATTTTTGAATTCATGAAGAAAAACACTGAATGTATTGTACAAATGACAGAACAATCTATTATTAAATGAACACAATATGCTAAATATTTAAAATTTATAAATTGTAGATATTTCATATATATATATATAATGCATTGGGTGGCAATGAGTCAGTATAGTGGTATCAATAAATTCCTTGCTTTCTAAGTCATTTGACTACAAATATTGGAGAAAAATCTCCAGATTTTAATACAGTAAAATAGAGTAAACAAAGCCAAATGAAAAGAATATTATGTTAGGGCTCACTTGTGTGATCTTTCATTTGCATTTTCAATACTCTGATTTAGCGTTTCCCCTTAATGTTCTCAAGACTTAAGAGTCGTCTTCAATGGAAATTGGAAGACAGATTTGATATAGGTGTGCATTTTCTTTCATGTAATCACTGGGCAGCAAAATAACCCTGAAGGTCTGGAAAGGAATATAACTATCCATCACTTACTTTAAACATGTTGACTTTTTTCAGAAAATTGAAGAAAAAGCAAAACTTAATATTCTCTTCATCACTTAATGTTCTCTTCATCTTTCTTCCCTTGACATTTCACTTCTTTGGGGGAAATGTGTAAATAAAGAATGCTGATGGTGCCTTGCTGCTGTCCTTGAGTAATCTTTATCCTCATACCCTTTTTCATCATTTTGGTTTACAAAATAAGTCACATAGAGATTTTGGCATTTTTAATGTGTGGAAAAATAGTTACATATTTTAAGACTTGCATGAATTTTAGCTGTGTTAATTTTAGTTGTATGACCATCTATCTCCTGTTGGAACTTGGGAAATATTTTCTTACTAAAGACAGGAATTGAATATTTTCTATATGATGAGGTAAGTCTAAAGCAAAGTAGTGCTACTAAACCTGAAAAGTGGAAAAGTGTTTGTATTAGTACATAAAAAACTGAATTACTAGGTGTGACAATAAGGAATAATTACTCTTCAGTTTAGGGTAAAACTACTGCTTTTGGTATGGTAAACAATTTTGAATTACAGATGCAGATTTTGCCTCCTCTTATCAGCTTCTTATAATCATTGCTTTCTTTTTTTATGTACCATTCTATGTAATCAATCTGCTGAAAAAATATTTTCTGAAACCCTGTTCCTAGAAATTTTCGTATTGGTGGTCTCATACACTTCTACCACAAAAAAAAAAAAAAAAAAAAAAGTGAAACAAATGTTAAAAAATAGTGAATTCCATTTCAACAGGCTCTGTTCTCAAATACTGACCTATATATTTGGCATTTTTATACATATTGAAAGATCATCTTGATGATTAACATTGTCTGTAGTGACTTCATGCCATTCGTAAAAAAAAAAAAAAATCCAAATACATTTTATGTGGGCACAGATTTCAAGTAACACAGAATGAAAAAAATACACACAGAAATATTATGAAAATTCACAACACTGGATTCTTTATTTTAGATACCATGTAGCATATTTGAGCACCTGCTGTGTAAATTATACGTAGGGGGAGGAAATAATGTCTCCACCTAATATTATAAACACTTTCAAGTATTTGCTTCAGGCTTTCCCAAACCTCCCCAAAAGTTTCCTTCCCTCTGCTCCAATTATTTTTTTGAACTCTGATACTTCCTAGCACATCAGACATTTCAGTGGAAAACCTTATCACATCCTATTTTCCCATTTACTTTTCTGTTGTCAGACAGTAAAGGATACAGCAAGTGGTGCAATGACGTGAATTCTGTTTTCCTCTTTGTCCTTTCCTTTTTTTTTACAGAGGTAGGAGCAAATATGTAATGAGAAACAAAACTAAAGGAAGAAATAAAAATGCTGCTTTGAAAATGAAAGAATGTACCACTATTTTTTTTCCCCCTTCAGTGAAATAACTACAGAATATAACACTGGTAAATTTTTGCTAATCTAGGCAACTGAAATTACTTGTCACACTTCAGGACATTCCCTTTGATCATAAAGATTTGCTGTTAAAAGTATTACTGAGGTAGTAGTAAATGTGTTGTAAGTAAAAAAAGTGTGCTTTTAATTATGACCAATACACTATATAGGATTATGCTCTATATAGGATTATGCTCCATGATTTTACCTGAACTATATATCAGGGGAAATATTAAACTTCTCTTTCTTTGTTTCTCCTGCCTTTCTTTTTCCCTTCTTTTTTTGCAGTACAATGTATCCATTAAAATAGCAAACCTATGTTCACAGAGAGGAAAGCTGTAATGGAAACTTTCCTAAATAATTCAGTGAGAGTTTTATCTAAGTAATTCTTGCAAAATCTTGTTAAAGATTTTGCTAAAAATTTTTGTAAGTTGGTATATGGTGAAGTCGCAAGGATAGTCATATGCTTGGAATTAGGTATATGCTTTCAGACTTTGCTCAAGAGGCACATTTTAATTATTATATCTTTATTTCTCCAGCCTCATCTGTTTTTCTATTTCAAGTAGTCATTCTTTTGTAGACATCTTTTAAATTAAATCATATGTCTTCAATCATACTAGCTGGTTCATTATCAATCTACAGCTTATGATTTTAAGAATTTTGACAGCTAAAAATAATTCTGTGCATTTCATAAATTTACCAGGATCTTTTCAGCGGTGTAAGTGCATTTCAATTAGCTTTCTATGGAAGTCCTAAATTACAAATCCATGTCAAAATAAAGGGAATGTTCTATCTTTCCAGCTCATTCTAAGGTAATAAATTCATCAATTTGACTATACACATGTAAACCCAAGTGTATTTGCATATAAAACACAGAGCCACAGAGCCTAGAAGTCTGAATATGAACAGCTGAGTGTTTTTATCTTAGGGTAGCACAAGGCTTCCAAATGACAAGCTATTTTTGCAACCTTATAGTTCAGTATGTGTTGTACAAGGGAGAAGGCTGGAATTCCTCTGTGGTTAAACACTGAAAAGAGGATTTTGGATTTTGTCCATGTACTCAGCACTGCTGCCCAGTTGTTGATACTGCACATCCAGGGATAACCAGGAGCAGTGTGTCACTGGCACTGTGAATGACTTCCATTTAAATCTTTTCATTTGGATTTTATTAGAATGGTACTAAAAATGGGATAGTGGTTTAGTTTTAGGAACATTAGTGCCTGGATTTTTAGCCACAGAACTGATGTTAACCCTAATGGGAATAGTAAATCCCTTGCATTTTGTTACAAATACTCTTCAGTGATTGCCAGAGACTGCTATCCATGTTTAATATCCATTCAGTCTGTTTATTTTCAAATAAGTGTGGTTTGGAGTTTGACATTGATATACAGACAGTGAATGAACTGTGCAAACAGAGAACATGCTCTGCTTCATCAGAGCTTTGTGGTGAATGCCAGCCCTGCTTCCAGAGCTGGCTGACTTGAATCAGATATAGGGTGCTGTTCAGCACCTCCCTTATCTGATGACACATGAGGGACAGACTTTGACAGTTTTTGGAAGTACAGATCACTTGGCTGGTGCCACAAAGAAGTCATGGGTTCATGGAGGGGAAGGGAAAGACTAGTCTGAAAATGTGAGTGAGGGATAGTAAACCTTTTCCTAGTGCTGTACTGATCATAGCAGCATCTACAGAAATGTTTCAGCTGACTATATTCAGCAGACATCTGGATTCTGTTTTTAGCACAGAGATGCATTTCTTGTGTGACCTTGAAAAAGACATCTCATAAAATTGTTGCCATATTTAAGCTGACTGCGAAACGTCCATTCATTTCAATGAGTTACACTGTGAATAGGGAGTACTGCAGCCTGCCTTGGTTAGCTTATGTGCTGTACAGGCATAATTCCAGTAGGCAAGACAGAGTAAGTATAGCACTAATGTTGTATTATAAATGTTGACAAATATAATAACTTTAGCTGGTGAACAGAAGCTCAGAGTGACTGTAATATTTTTATTCACTTCATAATAGCTGACATTTCTCCAATACTCTTTCCTCAATAGCCCCTGTATGAATCCATTGTTACTACATTAAAATAATTGCCCATAACTAAGCCCTTTTGGCGTGTGGAATAATGAAATCTGTATGTAAAATGCAGGCTAATTAAATACCATTCTGTACCTGTAAGGTTTGTTGACTGGCATTTCCATAGTGGATATCTTCATGTTGTTGCAATCACAAATGATTATCTCTACAGCTCCAGAGAGAGAAACAGCTGGCTGAGGAAGCACACAGATCTTCATGGCACAAAAAGCCCCAGCGTATCAGACTGTACAAAATTGTTGTTAGAGAGCAGTGAAAGGAATGCCAAAAATGTATAGAAATTTGAAAAGGACGCATAATGCTAAAGCAAATGGTTGAGCTTGATGGTGAAATCACTGAGTATGCCTTTAATATAACAATGAAAAAGAGCACTAGCTGATGCACAACATCCCTGCTGAGGGCCCTGGTGGTGTGTCCCTGAAGCTGCAATTCCTGGTTTTCTTGTAGCTAATGCCAATTCAGGGAGTACAAAAAAGAAGGTGCTTCTTGGTCTGTTAGGGTAGGTAGATATAGATGGGGTCTAATGCTGAATGGTGTCCTTTAGCACTATAAAAATAATGTATTTTGCTTACTTTTCAATGCAAAGAAGTCAAAGCAGCAAATACGGTAATCTATATCAGATTTCACTGCTGAAAGCAGCCCTGTAGTTTATTTGACTGCTTTTCTGAGTAAAGATCATAACAACCTTTCTCCTTTTGTCTGCTTTGAAAAACTCATTCATTCCGTGGAAACCCCTTGGAGAAAGCGGGCTTTCATACAGTCAGAGCTGCACAGACAGACTGTAATTTTTACTAGATACAAGAGTGTTAGCTCAAGAATAAAAGAGTGCAATCTCCCAATATAAGCCAGATATTCATAGAAATATATGCAGACACAGCCATCAATCAAAACTTTGAATCCCTGAAGATAATGATATAATTTACATCTCAACCTTAATATGAAGCTAGGGATTTGATTCCATTTCTGTTTCCAAAACATTCTTTCAGACCTTTTTGAGAGTGGCAGTAAGTCTAATTTCTTCTGCAGCCTAGTGCTTTTATCAGTGAGCACCATCTGAAAAAAAAACAAAACAACAAAACAAAACAAACCAGCTACAAAATCATCTAATTGAATAATTCCTCTTCTTTCTTAGACATAAAGTTTTTCTTCTAGTTTGATACTTAGTGATAACTAATCAGTCTTTTATTTTTTCAACTGTTCCCACAAAAAAAAACAAAAACAAACACAAACATCTAACATGCTCTTATCAAAAATAGAAGCATACTAAACTTGGGTAGCAAATTTTAAACAAAAGAATGGAAATATTATCCTACCCATTAGACTGAACATCTGTGCACAGTTTCTTTGGAAGGTCAAATGCTGAGTTAAATACTGTGAAGGACTGCTTCCATCATGCTAGCTAGATACATGCGCATCTAAACAAGTAGGAATAATCAAATTTCATACTTTAACAAGTAGATTGCATATGAACATTAGGACATAATTTTATAGGGGAAATATTCCTATTTGTTATAGTGGTTTCTAAATGAAACCAGCACAGGCAAACCATATGAAATTTCATTTACTTCCTGTGCTCAGCTTTATAAGTTCACAGTAAATAGTTTGGTCAGTCTTAACATTTGTTTAAAATAACCAACTACACATTATTGCCTCTACATGCAGAGCAGAAAAATACTTTGTTTTAATTTAAAGATTATGTATTTCCTACAGTCTCTCAGCAGTCATTTGCTGGACATCAAATTGCAGCGTGTAAAGGGTATGGAAGTAAGGGCAACAGAGGTGTGTTCTCTGACACGTTTGCTGAAATTTACTGAGATGGAGAATGAAAGGCATTGAGAAGCATTGATGTCTGCTGAAATACTGTGAGGAGACATCAGTCAGTGCCAATGTCAGCCTTCCAGTCGGGAGGGGCAGTGGCAACAGTGTCACGGGGGCCTGCAGGGACCACAGGAACACCTATCTGTACTGGATGGAGCACACAAGGAAGTGTTTACTTCTTTTAGGTAGGGAAGAACTGACTGTCCATTGCAAGGGGATTCTCCGTCACAGAATTACAGCCTTCACAGGTTTGAAGAGCAGGTTAAACTATAAAAACATCTTCTGAGATCTCACTTTTTTTTTTTTTTGGTGGGATTTTTTATTGGCTTTTGGGTTCTGAATCAGTATTTTCTCTTTTTTTAACTTTTTTTTTTTTTCGGTCTCATTAGTAACTGAATATATATTAGAACTTTTAGGGAAAAAGATTAAGGGAGTTTTTTGGTTTGGTTTTTGATTTTGTTTGGTTTTTTTTAAAAAAATAACTTACATATATCTTAAAAATTACCCACTAAAAATGAAATAAAGTAATGAGTGTTAGTTTACTGAATATTTAAAAAGAAGAGAGGTTTAAATGAATGGAATTCTTCCTGAGTATTATGGTGATACTCCCTGCATTTAAGAGACACCTGTGCAATATTCAGTCTAAAAATTTAACTTCAGAAGGCTATCTGTCTTTATCCTCAAATAATTTCATCAAGCAATATGAAGCATGTGATGTGTGCATCTCAGTGCCTGAAGAGGAAAAAAGGCAATGACATGTTTTAAGGCTTTTGTGAAAACACATCTCCCAGGAATCTTTCTGCAGTTACTGCTGTAAACAGTCTCCAAACCTAAATGCTGGAATAATTATCAGAACTAACCAGATGTTCAATATTCAGAGGACTATCAGTTTCTTGCTTGCAGTCCATCAGTGTGACATCCCATTGATGACATTATAAAACTTAAAATGACGATGTCATCTTAGGAAATTCAAGACAAAGTATGATATGTTAGGATACGAGACTTTGACTGCTCTGAGGGCTGTGTAAATTATTAAATTAAATACTAGTACTATATTATTATTCAAAATATAATCTAACTGCATTATTTATGATGGTTATTAATATATAATTTATGAAAAATTATATCAAGTAATTATTAACAAAACATGTATGTTTGTCTGCATATATACATACATCTATCTATGTAATTCCATGTCTAAGAAAAGTATGTGATTGGTGTAATTAGCATTTGCTACTGCTACAGTTGAAGCCAGTGATTTGCTTACTTATCTGCCTATGATTCCTCCATATATTGCTCATCCAACACCATATTTCAAGGCTGTTTGAATCTCTTGCTAATTTCAGTTTTATCTGCTTGACTTTGGCTGCTTGTTCCAATGTATTATATTTTCAATGACAGTTAAATTACTCTTTCCACAAGATGCCGTTTAATGTGTAGGATGATGATTTGGCAGTTAAATAGTACACTGAGATAAGTAGCAGACCTGATGAAAGTTTTAGTATGATTTGTGTTATGGAGTAAAATCTACCCTAATTACGTATCCAAAACTCATGGACAATACAATGTGAATATTTAGATGTAGAGGTTTTGAGGTTTCAACATTTTTATTTTTTTCCCCAAGGGAATAAATATTGTTTAAGGGTTTCCTTTCATGTATTTATTTATTTATTTAGCTATTGTAAAGTACAGTTACCTTTTGCTCCATGGGAAACAGGACATAGTAGTGTATACATGGTTTTTAAAGTTTTTTAAGGCTCTTTTAAAGTTATTACTTTATATGTTCATTAGAGCATAAAATTAAAGTTATAAAGAATAGCTTATCAAGGGACATGCTGCTCAGCTTGAGTACAGCACTTTTATATCTTCCAAAACCTCTCTTTAAAGGTTTGCGTTCCATTTTAGCTTTTCCTAAGCGTCTGCTTGAATCCATTTTCTACACAGATCCGTTTTTACAAAAGTTCCCTCCTTCTAAATCAAACAACAGATATTTTATATTTAAGAGCTGCTGAACTGTAATATTTTTTAATTGGATTGGAATACCTCTTAATCCAATAAGGAGTCTTTAAAGACCAGTAGTCAGGCTGTGCCCCATTACTGCTGTTTAAAGACAAATTTAAATGGAGGACGTTGCTACCATTTTGAGATGTTATCAAGAAAATAGCTACTATCAGAAAGATAATTCATTGTGAACTGTATATTTCCATTTTTATGTTGCAGAAGATTTCCAGGGCCTCAACCAGTATTACTTTTCTTTCTAACTTCTTGATTTATTTAAATAATCCTCTATTTATTCAAGTATTTTAAATAACTCACTAGGTTTGAAGCTGTTGATTTCTTTCAAATCTAGCTCTTCTACCTTTTGGTTCCTTATCCACGTTTAATTCTGCATTAGGCCTCAGCTTCAAGACTGCCTGGCTGCAGGCAGTCACTTACCTACGGCAACACCAGAGCAGAAAGGAGCGTATCCTTCATACCTCTGTAGTCTGTGGAGCTAAGCCACAACAGGGGGGTAGTACACATCAGTTGTCACATTATAAAACTGAGTCAAAAAAGGAGTTAGATTTAAAAAAACCAGATTGCTTGCTTAGATCAGTAACCCCACCTATAATCCTGCCATGACCAGTTTTGGGAAACATTATTATAATTTCTGTAATAACAGCAATGTAGGATGCAATTAAAACAGTACATCTGCAACACCATTATTTTAATTGTTATGCCATTAACTGTAAAATGTTGTATAGCTGCACAGGTGGGAAGGTAAATGAGAAACAACTTTTGCTCAAGGCTGTCAGTGAGCAGTAAATATGTTGGTAAATGGAATGGCTACAATGATGACAGTTGACTATGCAGAGACACTATTTACAAGAGCATGAAGTGACAGGACAAGGGGGAATGGCTTCAAAATAGAAGAAAGTAGGTTTAGAATAGATATTATGAAAACATTCTTTACTCAGAGGTAAAAAAGGTAACAAAGAAAAATTATTGACAATAATGCTGAGCTCAGGTTCAAGGTCTTGGTCATCACAAAGTGATTCCACAGAAACTGGAATAGTTTTCTATCATGCCAAGTATGATCTGCCTTTCTTTTTTAATTTTGGTGCTAACATAACAGAGAGGCTCTAGACATCAAGTAAATAAAGTGTTTAATATACTGGTGAAAAAAATCAGCCTTTATCAGTGGGACAAACTGAGCTGATATTCAGAGTTGGGTGTCATGGGTGTTATGACGTCAGATAAGGTTGACACCTTGATATATTTTTCCATTTTGATGCTGAGAAAACCTTAAATATAGATAAAGATAAGGATAAAACCAGCTTTCAGATATTTTTCACTGAGTATGGTTCTACAGTGAGGTGTTAGAGAACTCTGCTAAAAACATGACTGCTTAGAAATCTTCATTTAGTGGTATAGTTCTTTTCAAGTTTTCATGTTTTGTTTATATTTATATACTTCACCATGCCAACCTCAGTTTTAATACAGAGGATCAATATGTACATAAAACACTGATAACAACATTATTACTGATTTCTAATGTTGCTAAATTGAGGGCTACACTGAAGCATGGGGCAAGGATGCTGTGTTGTTAGAACACAAAGCCTAATGCTCTAAAGGAGAATTATCAGAAGATTGTTGAACTTTGCCTTCCCATTCAAAAAACAGGCAAAATCTACCATGAGATTGCAAGTTGAAAGTTATTGACCACTAGTCAGAATATTAACCATGGCCTTAGAAAGTTGTCTGCAGCAAACATAACAAATGTTTGCATAACAAATGTTATGTTTATGCCACAAGCCAGAGTCTTGACTTCTACTCTGCGGTGGGTAAGGGCAATGTGATGGATTGAGATGGAGCTTAGTGAGTTAGAATGGAGGAGTATTCACTCTTTTTATAAGTTTCCAAATCCCAGTTGCTTTTACAGGTAAATTCAGCAAATAATCCCCAGATGCTTGTAAATTTTCTTTTGGAATCAGATACCAATTATTTTTCTCCGAGCAGTGTCTTGAATAAAAAAAAAAAAAAAAAAAAAAAACAAAAACCCAACCTTGGGGCCATTGCTTACCATAATTCAAAGTTCAGATCACCTAGCTGTTACACTGGTGTGTGTTGTATCTGCCAGTACCAGCAGACATGAATGAGCTATGTGTATATATCCAAAAATAGCTGATGGGGTTTTACATTTACACTAAGTTTCCTTAACTCCTTAGATGGAATTTTGAAAGCAGGCTTTATCCTGCGAGAGACTGACTGCTTTGCAAGGCAAAGCTGGTCTTTCATATGTATGTGTATATGCACTGTTCATGTCTTAAGAAATTCAACAGTCACAGTAGCTTTTGCTCTATTTTAGTGGAAAATGAAAAATGGTGTAAGTCTGGTCCAACAGGGTCACATATCTAGCTAGAAAATTTGCATGCCGCCTTATTTTTGTATGAGTTCCACTAATCTCTCCAGATTGGTGATTGGTGCCAAATAACTGCCAAGATTACACTAACAGTGATCATATTTGTAATGCAGCAGAGCAGACAACGCAAAGGCTGAGGAAGCATGTCAGTATTGGGTGACATGGGTGTAAGTTTTCAAACTACGGAAAAGGACATGATTTTGGGAATGGAATGCAGACAGTTTGAAACGTGTTGTATCAGCTCTCTTCAGTCTTGGAAAAAATGTGAGAGATGGACAGTGGTTCTTTCAGATGCACTGGAACGAATTAGTGAAAGTACATAGGAACTAGGTGCAAAAGTGTCTCAGCCTGGAAAGCCATACTCAGCAAAGCACTGGATGAATAGTGTCAGCCTTATGTTGTGTGGAGAAACTTCTGAGGAGTTTACCACCATATTAATGTAGCATCAGAAAAGGGTGGATTTCATGATGATAAGAGGAGTGTTTTACACAGTGAAAACTGAAATGATTCAGAATTTTTAAGAACAAATCAAAACTTTGAGTAGATGAGAAATTACTGGAAATGAGAAATAAAGATATTTTGATGGGTGATATGAAAGACTGCAGCCAGAAGAAATGAAAATATGGATAAAAAAATAAGCATAGGCATTGTGAGGGCATCTGAATAGTGGTTACCTTCAAATGTGTAACACCTTTGAATGTGGGGAAATATCTCTTCATCGTTACCTCCATTGTAAGAACTTTGCATTAAGCTCTGTGTTACTTGGTGTTGCATCTGCAGGAGGACCTGCTTTGCACTTTTCTCTGAAGTCTCAAACAGTGGCTTTAAAGTAGTGAACCAGACCAGCACAGATTTTAAGAAGGACAAGTTCTACCTAACGAAGTGGTTTTCAAAGAGCCATTTTCCACCTTTATCTCATAACTTTGGCCACCTGACCTTGGTGTCTAAACATAGGCAGACAGGACAGCCTTTAGAAAAATAAAGGCATAGAATTGTACAAGGTAGTTTAGTAGCAGGAGTAGAGTAGATAAGTGCAAGTATTTAAAAATATTTTCCATTTAAAACATCTAGTGCAGATAGTCAATAGCCTCTCCAAGGAAACTGAAAGACTGCCTGGATCTTCTCATCCAACACTCTTTGTGCACAGACAGAGAACTGGGAATACAGTAAGAACTGAGGTGAAGAGACTTTAAAAATGAGGATCTAGATTTAATGCTGGATCATGTCCACTTTACTAATTATGGTTTTCTTGAGAACAGTCAAGCATGCCTGTTTTTCATTTAGCATACCCGTCTACCCTCACATGTCCCTCTGCAAGGATTTTCCTGAAGTGGAGAGCTACAGAAGGCTGCCTTAGTTTGACAGGAAAGTGGGGAATTGCAAAGAGCCACACTGAAAATAACTCAGATCAAAGATCAGAAGGACAGACATCACCAGTGCTACAGGCAAGGCCTCTTCAGAGAGGTTAAATCCTTTTCACAATGTCAGTTGGTTGTAAAATGCAGACACATTGATTAGGCCTACCTGGGAAGCAAAAATCAAATTTTGGAAAATATAAGTAGCTTTTCAATTATTTAGGTTACTAGGTTACAGAGCCAGAAGACAGCACTGTGCTCACTGAATGAATCTCTTGTATAGTGTTACACAGAAATTGCTTTTAAATACATTTGTATTTTCATAAGGCTTTTATAGAAAAATCATCAAGTCTTAATTTCCAACACACTTGTGATGGAAAATTCTATCACAACTCAAAAATCTGCGCTGAGATCAAGTTTAAATCCTTTGAGGTTTTCCAAGAAAAGCAATAATTTATAAGCAATCACTTTCAAAATCAAGTAGTTTGGCAGGTGAAGATCTTTTACCTGGAATATGGAAATGATGGGTTTGAAATTGTTTAGTGAGGCAGGAAGAAACATGTAAAGTCTTTGTGCTTACATTGTTTGTGAGAACTGTAAGGGATATATAATTCTTTCCTGTGATGCCTTAGGGTTTTCATGAATTTGTAGAATTTTATACTTCTAGGTAGTTTCTCACATACAGCATAGCTTGTAACCTCTAACCCTGTGTTAGCTGTCTTAAGGGTCAGATAATAGCTGGAAAACCATGCATATAGGTACCAGAGCTAAGACAACTAGATACCATGTTAGTCAAAACAAGAAAGCAAAGCCCAGCAACCTTGGAGAAGCTCCA
>JAWWMO010000138.1:42481213-42501717 GCA_035047845.1 Dendrocincla fuliginosa | reverse complement strand
GTAAAAGAACTCTTCTCTGCTTTACCCACATAAAGTTGTCTTGGAAAGTTTTTTTCCCCTTTCCTTAAGGCAACACCTGTAAACTACTTCTTTGAAACTGAGCAATCGTCTTGATTAATTCCCCTTCCAAGTATTGCAGACATCCAGAAAGTTCCACAGATGCAAAGATGGATGCCAGATATTAGGTATGTATGGTAAAAAAATGAAACTGTTAGAAATTAATATGTTCTGGTAATTAGCCATTCACAAATCCTCATTGCTGAGGGAGATATTTTTTTCCTTCCCTGATATAAATATTTAAGTATATCCTCTTTTTTTTTAACAAGAATTGTACCTAATCTGCTAAAATAAAGTCATCCCATATGAATTAAATATGTAGTTCCTTTTTTGAAATATTTTATAAGGTTTCAGACTTTTGAGGTTTTTCTGAATTTCACTACATAAAATATGTTACATTGTGCAGCTGTAATATTTCATAGGTTTTAGACAGCATGTAAAAATTCATTGCATTCTTTTACAAAGCTGGTATTTGATGATTGTTTTCCTGCTGCACCTCATCAGTATAGCATTATTCAATTGCTCAGACATCAGGACTTTTCCAGTTTTCAAATGACATCTTTATTTTCCTTGAACAGCAAACATCACCAGCATTTCAGTCAGAACCACCTGCTTACCAAAATGTCAGTCATATGTTTAGCACTTCAGACACTTCACCCAAGAGGTAATGATCCCAGAGATGGAGAGTCCCCCAGTACTCTGCGTCTCGCTTGGCAGCTAGTTTGCAGACCCTCTTAGGAAAACCAGAAGAGGCCTGTTTTACTAGGCTACTAGAATAATAGAACAAGAAGATGTTTGGATGCTCGGAGGATCCAATCATGCTAAGACATATGCCAGTGACTTGTGACCCCATAGGGGTCAAAGGAGACAAATAGGTGAAGGCAAATATGGAGGCCCCATAGGTGGCAAAGGAGGAAAGCTCATTATTGGAAAAGTGGCTCTGCATCAGATACCATACCATTCCAACTGGAACATCTCTATTAAAGCTAGCAGCAGACAATAAGAAATCATCTGGCTGAATTTTTCTGTTAATGAATGTTTTCTGGGTAACCTCAACCTAATTCGTAGAGGGCATCATTATTTGTTGCCATCACTGTGAAGCAAGGCAGATCCTGAAAGAAGTGGGAGCCTAACCTGCCAGTAAAGGGCTTTTCTCTGTTCCACATCATGTGGGAAGGCACAAAGTTGGGGAAGACAGTTCAGAAAAACCCACTCATTTTGATGTGTATGTAAGAGACTTTCCATATATCAGTCAAGCTTCCTTTCCTTGAGTAATAATTAAAAACAAGACAAAAGAACAACAAAAAAAAACCTAAACAAAATAAAATCACTTTTAAAATGACTGATAACCCTATGAAAATTTGAAATTAGCTACTATTTTATCATGAAATCATGGTGTTTATGAAGCTATGGCTGACTAAGTTCATTAGTTCACTCTAAACCATTTCCCATTTGCCATTCACTTTATAGTATACTTTTTTTGTTTGAAGTAGGTAGAACACCCTAACAGTTATCATGTTGATTCTCTAAATATAGCCAAAGGGAGTATTTTTTTTTTTCAAAACAAAGGCTGTTTTTGACATTAGATTGTTCTCTTTAGCAGTATATTGTAGCTGAAATGAGATAATTTGGTACTGTCAAAGAATGCTTTTTGACTCACGATGTAGGAAGAGGAATTTTGACAGTAGACTCTTTCTCTCTAATATAGTTAGAAAAAAAATCAAACATTCTCTGAACCTCTTTTTTAACTGCTAAACCCAGCACTAACCCTTATAGAAATTAGGCACTGTTAAACTGTACTTGCTAACAATGCTGAACTTCAAGTAGTGTATGAAGAACAAATTGAGTAGATTTAGAAGACTTGTTACAACACGGCTTCTTGAGGTCCACATGAACCCATGAGCTGCGTGTTTCTTTTTTGAGGTCTACTAAAGTCACAGTTCCTGGTACAGTTGTACACAAACTAGTGTCAGCACAAGAATGGGAGAAAGAATAAGTAACCCTTGGTGAGACAGAGAGTTGGATCTGCTCTGCCATTGGATTCATGCAGAAGGGGTGTTCCATGCTCCTATATTGTCAATGCAAAAAATAATCTACAGGGAGACAAAGCGGCAGTTGCAAAGCAAACTATAGGTACACCCATAACATTTTTTCTGATTTCCATTTATCTTGGCCGTTCTATCAGTCTGCTTTTCATATTAGGAGATCTCTAGCCCAGGCCCTCAGAAGCACTTTGTTACCATTCAGATATTGAACATACAATATTTGAAAATAGGAAGCCAGGAATAAATAATGAACAAGTTTAGGAAAAAATAGTGGACCAGTTTAAGAAAAAATAATGAACAAGTTTAGACTCAAAAGGTGTAAATAATGTTGGAAACAGTATTTTCTGCTCTGAATTAGAAAACATTTTGCAGGCAGTGAACTGACCTTTCTGAATCACTGCCTCTGATGGCTCATCTGCCTTTAGGAAAAAGAGCTCCATGCCTTAGGAAAAACAGACAGAGCATTTCATAATATAATAAAGTCTTGTGAATATTATAACAGAAAAATGTGATGTACTGTACACTTGAAAATATTTATTGTCTGAGGACTACAAATTACAACCTTTGACCATTTCACATTGTTTCTATTAAAATTGTTAATGTGCCTTGCCTGGCTTGGCCCCAATGACTTCCAAGCTGTCTCACAGGACGCATGAAGAGAGGCTCAGCCTGCTCCTCCACAGAACTGGACACGTGTCCTAGCAAAGCAGATCAGTTGTGACCACACTTTAATCTCCCCTCAGATGTCTAGAAAAGAGTGAATGTGGCACTTCAGGCAAAGGCCCCAAAGAACACTTTTGCACCAGCAGACAGACATACATTCTCATCTAACTTCTTGTAAACACAGTGACATGAAACGAAATTTGTCCACTTGCATCACATGATCTTTACTTTCACTGTTGTTCTTCCTAGAACTGAAAGTTGAGTCAAAGTGTTTTACTCTCATCTGCAAAACTGGTTTATCACTGCTTAACTGCCAGATTTTCAGAGCAACAAAATGTCTATACAACAAATACTTCAGCATAACCAACAAAAAGGACTGATATATTACTCACGTGTAAATATTTGCACAGTATTCAAATATACCATGTATGTGTACAGTTCCAAATATCTGGTCCTGAAACTATCCATATTTCAAGGAAACCTCTCCCAAATGTTCTAATGTAATTTCCAGGCAATATAAATGCTCATTATATTGGGCAGCTTTCCCAGCTCTGGAGAAGAAAGAAGCATTTCTTCATTGAGCCTTCATAACTCCTTAATACTGATTCCTTTTTCTTCTGGAGTCCAGAGTTCCCCTTTTCGTTCATCCCGGATCATGATCTTTCTTTTATCCACTTTAGCTGTTGAAGGGGAAGCAGTCCAAAGAGCAGATATGTATTTCAGAAGTGAAAGCATTTTCTTTTAACATACAGATTGGATTATATATATATATATATATACATCTGTCTTGCCATGATTTCAGAAGCTCCTGCCTCCTTAAAAATGTAAACATACTGCTTTGCCCTTTATTAGGACAGCTGTGTAAAAATACCTCAAATGAGAAGGGAAAAAGGAAGGAAGAAGGGAAAGATGCATAGGAGTGAAGGTTTTGGACTGCAAATTTTCAAAGACTTTCTGGAGCAGAAAAACCTCTTTAGTTTTACCAGAATAAAGCAATTTTATAGAATTAGTGGACATTAACATGACATGAGGAACAAATTTATCTTATTTTTCTCATGCCTTGTCTGCAGTTGAGTTCAACACAGGCATTTGGGGTAACACAGGAAAGTCTACTTTGCAGTAAAAATTGTAAAGCATCAAAAGACCCAAATAAACACAATTTACTGCCATTGTTATTGTTTGAACTCAAGTAGTGCCAAATGGCTGTTGCAGTTTTAGTCTCCTTGTTGTATACTTTGCTGTGCAAACATTCTGTGTGTAATTTATATTCTATGTAAGGATCACAGATGGCTATATAGGAATAAAAGATTAAATAAGCACAGAGAGAAAAGCAAACACAAGGTCACAAATGTTATCAGTGTTATCATTCTGACAGGAACATAAGGTTGTCCTTTTTGTTAGTTTCTTTCATTGTCATACCAGAATAAGAAAAAAGTTGTTCTGATTTGATAATTGAACTTTCTTCATTAATTCATAGCACAGTGGTGGGTAGCAGCTGGTAGGAGAAAGAAAACTGTGGAGTCAAAAGAAATGAGGAAGGGAACTGAGGCTTAATGAAGAGCCTTGCAAAGGAAGCCAAGTTGCTATATTAACAGTTTAATTAATGTAAGAGCTCATGTATGCGACGTTTCATCAGCAAAGCAAAACATACAGTTTTAGAGATGAAATTGCTTTATTTTTTTATTTATCTTTAGTTAGTCTTGCCACTGATATTTTCCTTTTTGTCCTAGCTGTATGTGACAATTAACAAAAACACACTAGAAAACAGAGAATATCAGAAGTGCTGTTTACTGCCTCAAATTCTAGACATAGCTCTACCTTTGCCAATGTCTGTGCCTCAGAACAGCCTAAACAGTTCTAGTTGTTACCTAGCAATATTAATCCAAGCATGCTTTTCTAAGCTTCATTTTTAGGATCTTCAGTCTTTTTTGAATTTTGGGGGAACATTGTTCTTGATGTGAAAAACTGTTATTGTTCTTGTTCAATCACCTTACTAACATTGAAAAGAAGAGATTCTGGAGTTTTTAAAATAGTTTTACGTGCCTATTTTTAGGGTTTAGAATGGTTTTTGAGATTACCTTATTAATATTGCAAACTGAACTTCCTCTGAATTGGCATTGTGCTTAGTTCTCTAAAGACTTCTCCTAACTTCAAAAATCTTATTCTCCATTAAAGACATTGTATTTCCACATCTGTATTTAAAGGAGGGAGCATTGTTTTATAACCTACAGATAGTATAAACCCTTAATTGATGAAAATCCAAAGTGATACAATAAAGATGATAGAATGCTTATGGTCTGCTTTGACTGATCCTCACTATCAATCAGATCCAAGTTTGCATTTTCCAAACCTGAGATGATATGCAAAGATAACAGATTGACCTGTCGACTCTGCCCTGTGGTGTTTTGAGCCAGGTCACTTTTCAAAGAGCGCTCTCTCTGTCCCATGTACCATCCGAACAGATGTTCCACTGAAGCTTGAATGATGGCCAGCCAGCTCAAAAACAACTAGGGAGCAGAGGTGAAGGGAATCAGGGGACAGAAGGCAGAAATATGGATAGAAGTAAATTAAAAACAGAAAGGAAAAGGCTACACTAAAGTAAATATGGGTGAATAAACATAAGTAAATCTGAGAGAAGATGAGATACAAATCCTTCAAAGAGAAAAGAAAGACACAAAAAGTCCTGAGTCACACTTTCACTGTCTTTATCCACAGGAAAAGACTGTATATTGAAATAACTGAAAAGACAGATGAAGCTATTGTGGTAACTGAAGCAAAAGACTGAACATGGATAAAATAATAACAAACATGAACAAGAAATTAGGAACTATTTAAAGTAAAACATATTGCAGTCATATTTATTCAAGTAGCTTGAAACACTTAAATCTGAATTGGCAGAATTGTTTTGAAATAAATATATACTCTTTGCATGCAAACTTGATAAACAGAGGTGAGTAAATATAGTGACTTTAAGTAACTTACAGTAAAAGGTAGACGTTGACATTTAAGTATATGAGCCAACTTCGCTCATTTTAAGACACAAGGCTTTGTCTAAATTATAGTTAGTTTCAAATTACTCTTGAAACATTTATGAATCGTATCATAAAACTCAGGGTGCACATAAGTATGTGGCTGGATCTTAAGTTTAGTGGAACAATACAGTTCTAATTGGAAGGAAATACATTTCCTCTTCTAAAACTTATTTATACCTTTTCTGGTCCAAAATATAAAATAGTATTGAACTAGCCTTCACCAAATGAAGAAAACACAGGAAAGTATAGGATTCTGCCAGGAATTCACAGTGTCTGGATCTCACCTCTGGTGTAACAGGAGAATACTTACCTTAGGGACTCTAATTTTCCCTTGTAAAAATGGACTATAATTGTGAAAGCCAAAAATGCAAAAGAAGTGAGACAGTTCCCACTAACAGAGTGAATTATAGGAAATCACACTGCCAGGACCAGTCAGACATAGAGGAAACAGGATTTTTTCCTCGGCTTCATTTTTATAGCCAGTAACTTAACTGAAATGGTACCATTATTCCAGGATCCTAAGCATCAGGGTTTTTTTGAATGGATTCTGCTAATACTCTACTAACAATCTAGGATGAGCATTCTTGATAATTTGTCAAACTGTGATAGATGTGCAGAAGAGGAACACCAAGTGACTTGCTTCAAATATACTACAGGTAGAAAACTAGGGTTCCTGTGTTCCCTTTAAGCAGAGGGCTCATTCTGTTACTGTTGAATTGCCTTCCACAGGTTTCTCCAATTTAAAGTATATTCTGTACAGTTTGTTGGGTTCTTCATTATAAGCTTATTAGAGATAAAGATTCAATAGATGGGCTGGTGATTTATGATACCCTTCATGAGAAGAAAAATAACCCTTAGAGGGAAATGGATTGGGTTTTACTGAAAGGCTTTTTAGAATGACGTTGAATATTACATTATTATTATACATTGGGATTCCTAAATATTAATAGAACCCATAGTTGCAAGCTCTGTATGGTTCACCATAAAAATAAAGCCTGCTTGATTTTTTTTTTTAAATGTAACTTGTTCCCTTGCTCCAGGACTTTTTCACCCTTCACTAAGTATCTTATGAAAGGCACTGGTGTACAGAATAATTAAAAAGTGATACTAAAAGATCCTACGTCACTGAACCTGGTCAGAACATTAGTGCACCTAGTTAAGGAGATATTTGTAAAACACCTTTTCTTTCAAACAGCAACCTGGACTGTATGATCTCTGTGGTTTTACAAGTTTCCTATTTACCCCAGGAAAACTAAAGCTTTCAGCTCTCTAAATATTAATTCTATGAGAAAGACAGAATCCTTGAGAGTACTTGAATTTGGGGAAGGCAAGAATCCAGAAGTAAAATTAAGTGCCTCTCTCAAAAGAAATCATATGACTTTCAATTGACGTTACCAATAAAAAAAGATTCTGTTTTTTAAAAGATGACTAGCAGTCCCACTACAGACCCAAGCGAGTATTTAAATACACATCACATATCCTCCTTCTGTGACAGGCATAATTTAAACAAGTTACAGACCTCTTCTTGTAAGATGTTACTTTGTGCTGGTAAAGCAGAAATCTTATTAATTAACTCTCAACTTAGGAGAAAATTTCTAAAACCTGTAAAAATACGAAACCCCATAACTGGTATTTACACAGATCCCCAAATTAGAAATAACGACCTTTCTATTTGTCCTAGGATGTACAAAAATCCTGGTATCCACCTTTTTTTTTCTTTGTTGACTTTTTGGCTTTTTTGTGTTTTGCCTTCGTTAAAGAGACTGAACTGCTAGCGATTAATGACTCAAACATTCAACCATCTACAGTGACCGCTCAGGTGCTGTGAGAGACTGGACTATTGGTGCTCATGGCTCAGTCAGAGTGTGCTTTGCTGACAATGTGCAGAGTGGCCACCCAGGCCAGGGGCTGAAGGTCTGCACACTGACATCTCAGGGTGCAAACTGAATGTTGAACAAGGTAAGGAAAGAGGCAAACCCTGTGAGATAGAGTAGTGTTTCTTTTTCCTTACACACGTGACTCCTCTGCGGTAACTCCCTGGAACATTCACCCTTAGTATGAAGGTTTCCATCTCTCCTTGATGAGCCATAATGGGCCATAATCTGCGCTGAGAGAAGAGACAGCTGCAACATCTTAGAAGGTGTCAAAGACTCCTGAGGTATCCCATGACTTGCTGTATGAACCTTGCCATCCCAGAGGAGGTACCAGAAGTGTTCCCACCTGAAACTGAGCCTATATAACTCTGGATTTTGGGGTTTCTCGCACCATCCAGGACTTTCATGGACACCTCAATTGACTACCTTTTCTACCAACAAACATCAAAACTGCAACACCTAGGTCTCACTGCTTGATCCAACGGGTGTCTTGCAGGTTCTCCCAGTCACCTAGCGGGTCAACAGCCCTGCTCCGGCTGCCTGTACCAGCACCACAGCCTCACTCCAGTGTCATGCAAGTGTCTGATGGTATTGAATCCCAGCTATCCACTGTTTCCTGCCAGCGCTGACTGTCCAGCCATTCCTGCCAGGTCTTCTAGGTGTGGGGGTGAATCATGTGAAAGAGTGACCCATCTTCTCTCTGTTCAGTGGCCACAGGTGGCTTTCTTATGGGTGGGGGAGGCTGGCCACCATCTTGATTTGGTCTGGTGGGTGGGGTCACTGGTGAGTTTGGTCACTAATGAGGTTGCGTTATTATGCTTTTGTTTTGGGCTTGTTTGAGATCAAAGGATTAGCTGCTACTAGATTTTTTTATCAATAAAATCTATTTTGCTATGTACATGCCTTCTAGAAATTCAGAAAAAATAGAGTAAAATGCCACAAATTGGTGTCACAACTTCACATCTTAACATTTGCTTGTTAATAAGCCCAGAGAGTAGGTGATAGTCTAAGAAATAATAATTCCCATTGCTTGCACTTAATAATTCATTTAATCTTGAAGCCTGATGTCAGGATGAGCAAAAGAGACAAAAGGAATATTATTTGCAACATTTCAATGAAATGGAACTGCAAAGTTTACTTACTGAACTTTTACATAAATAGGTGATGGTCAAGGAACATTCCTGATCAGGCCTTGTCTTGAACATTTTTATGGTTTTGTTGCATTTTGTGAAGTTTCAGGAATATTTCACTAAGACACACAGCTCAATATATAAATATATGTCTAAATACTCTCAGAGCTTAATGCTTAGCTGGACTTTAGTTTTCAATTAGCTAGATGCTTTTAGTCACAATACTGTCTATTTTAATGATTTTTTTGAGGATCAAAAGTAAATTAAACTTGTCATTTTATGTACCACAAGTGACAGAGTTAACTTTATAACATTGAAATGAGCAATATAAATACATTTATTCCAGTTTTTGTGTCAAAAATACAAATAATAGAACAAAGTAATTAATTTCACAAATAATAGAACTAAGTAGAGGGCTTATAAAAAAGAAACTGATAAAAAGAGAGACATTTTTACTACTAAGGAGAACTGAGGGCACCAGTTAAGTCTAGGAAACCATCACATGATGCAAAACTACCCTTTGAAGCAGGAATGAAAAAGTATTTTGTATCAATCTATTTTACTCTAATATCACAATTTTTCTGTCTTCCTGACAACATTTTCATTAAATTTAGGCTTACATTTGCACATATAAAAGGCTTTTACGTTGACCTTGTCAGCTTTCTGGAATTTTGACTAGTTGTCTCTGCTACCTTTTGCTTCCATTACCCTGACAAAGTTTTAAATGGAATAAAATTCCCAGCTTACTAAAATACAGAAGATCCGAAAGGTTAACACACTAATTCAAGTGCATAATATATTGTTCATGAAAAGTTTAATGTCTCGTTCACAGAGCAAGAATTGTAATAAGGATAGAGAATGACAGAAAATTATTCAGTCCTCATGATAATGTTTGTAATAAGAACGGAAAGTGTTACTGAAAAAATAATACTTTTGAAGTGCACAGTTGAAATTGCAATCCCGAGCTTGAATTGTGAAAGAGTAAATGATGGTCGTTATCAAATGAAAACCAGCAGCTGCAAGAGAAATCAAAACCAAGGAAAATTTCAGTGCTTTGATAAATGCTCATTATAAGTTATGAAATATTTAAGAGCTTACGTGGTTAATCTGTGATTTTTAAAGAAAATTATTATTTAAGTATTTTTTATTACAGATAATCCTTAACAAAATCTCTGTATCTTAATCTGAAGAACCACATATTAAACATGTTCAAGCAGAAAAACAGAATAAATGTTAGAATTTTCTGTTGTTGTTTCTAAATTCAAGTATATGCAGATACTATTCTGATGCCAATATTTAAAAAAAAAAAAAAGTAAAAATATCACTATTTCATTCTTTTTTTCTTCAGCCTTATTTTTAAGTAGTAAAGTCTAAAACTGGAAACTGCTAACAACAGTAAGACAAGAAGGTTGTATCTTTTCCAACTCATTAATTGAACTGAAATTTCTGTTAAAGAAAGCAACTTTCTTATGCTTGAATTCAGTGGAAAATCACAGTGCATATGAAAAACTTAGTCACTGCTTTGGTTCAGCCATTAAAAAACTTCATCAAATACTTCCATGGTAACTTCTTATGACACTCTGCTCCCAGTGGAGAAGTAAAGTGATACTCTGCTCAAGGCTGAATATGCAGTTTATGCAGTGTGGCTTATGAACATCATTGTGCCAGTTTAACTGTGGGACTCTCAGGCTCTCATGTTAAGTGACTGACAGTAGGAACAATTTACCTGCTACTTGGCCATAAAAGAAAAGAGAAAGGTCTGTGTTGCTCGAATATTTGTCTACATCTGCTTTAGTGAACAGTTCAGTGAGCAGTGAGTTTCTGACTTAAGAGTAACTATTTTATTTTTTTTTCCCCTTCACTGCAGAGGAATCCTATTTGTGTCCCCTGAACTGAATGTTCATTTGCAAATGGAGTGCATCAGTTTGACAATGCAAACACATCTTCTAGTTTAAATTAATCAAAAAATAATCCAGTTTATGGACCCCAAGGCAAGTCTAATACATTAATATTGTTCCAGTCCTATCTTCAGAATGGAACCCACAGTACCACCGTAGAACTAACTGTAAAGATTGTCTTCTTAATCACCAAATAATGGAAGTTATTTAAAATTCAATTTCCATCCATCACTAAGTCTGATAATGGCTACAGCTGCTCTGTGTCAATATTAAAACGATGATAATTTTTAGGACTCAGGTGTTAAAAACAAATGTAATTGTTTTGGTCTTTGCATGGTAAAAATCTTAATAAATCAGACTATGATGATTCTGAAATTAAACTTGCTCAATTAAAAAATTTTAAATGTCAGTTTCATAGAATTATGATGATTATTTTAAATGAACATGCAAATAATTCTATAATAATTGTATATAAATAGCTGCTGTTTTTGTAATTTAGTTATTTAAATAATGCATTATGAGCTAGAAAGAATTTATCCAGCTTCTGAAGAAAAAAAAAAAAGTTGTCAGTGTTATCTGCCTCCTCCCTGAACATCCAGAGTGTCCAAGTTTCTTTCAAACTGTTAATGAGATGGCTTAAATAAGGAATAAAGAACAATGATTGTTTTTCACAGCTCTGGCCTTGAGTGGGAAAAGAATTGAATTATCAAAGTGGAAATAAGGAATTGGAACAAATGCAGTTTGCCTGTCTTACCACTCAAGTCCTGTTGCAAAATCACTTTAGCTGCCTTGAGGCAAGAGAGAAGATCCAAGCAATCAACTGTCCCTGCAATTTAAGGGAAGGCAGAACCTCTTGTTTCTGAGTAAAACTGAAGAAGCAGGTTCCTCTAAATTTACAATTTTAAGCAACTATAGTTTAAATGTGTAAACAAGGCTGAATAGTGCCCTTGTCATATACACTTGACGATATTTAGCAAAGCCAAATGTAATTTTTAGATTTAAGTGTATTGGGCTCTGTTAAAGAAAAACAGGAATCTTCTAGTCAAAACAGCATATACAAAAACGTAGTGGCATTATGAAATCTATCCCACTGTCCAAGTTTATGTTTTTTGGGTTTTTTTTAATTACTTAGTATCTTCTTTATACCTTTTTTCCAAAAAGTGTGCATAGATTTCCTACAGTAATTTTGACTCTTCATGGAAAGTCAACTTAAAAATTTCTTGTAGTTTGTCATTTTAGGCAGAAAATGACCTGAAAAATGTTAGGAATGTCACTAGTACTGAATAACTCATGATGTGGAAATGTTACTTGGCCACATAACATAAACAACTACAGTGGACATAAAACGCTGGTGTGATCCATTAATAAAGAAGGATCACTTTTTAATATCTTGTGGATCTGCAATAGGTTGAAAAAAAGCAAAAAACCCCACGTGAATTGTGTCTTTAAACTGCAAGTTATAATTCAAAACTCTAACCGTTCAAAAATGGAAAAGTGCTATAGTCTTTATATTTGATGAATCAATTGAGGTATATGCACAGGAAGAATTAAATTTGTACAAAATGATCTCTGCAGCATTGCTTCAGTGGTATTTTGCAGTGACTGCAGCTACACCCATACACTTTGACTAGTTTGGAAAAGGAAAATATTTTTATTCTCAATTTCTCTTGTACCATATGTAAAGTTGCAAATGAAACTTTGTTAGCACAAAAAATACATATACACATTATGAATCTTATTTTCTCAGAGGAGCAGAGTTTTGAGTTTCTGTAACAAATGGAGTACAAACAGCAAAACATACCTCCAGCAATCAATGGGCTATATGAGTTTGCCATTGTCAAGTTCTCTTTTCTTTGAACCTTAAAAGAAATGTTGAATTTTATTAACCTCAATTACTTCTTTATAATGTAGACGAAGCCAATTGGAGGCACTGGGGAAAAAAAACCAACTTGTTACTCAGAAGCTTCCTGCAGTTTCACCAAATGACACCCTTCTTTTCTTTCAAACGAATATGTCATGCCTTCTTAACTGCATGCAGGAGATTTCATCTTAACACTGTCATCTAACAATGGAACTTCTGCTGATCTTTGAATGAAAAGCCAATGTATAAAGGAGACTTCCCTGATTTCTAACCATTACATCATGATCATGCTTATAAAATTAGATTTTTTTATGGGAATATTTTATTGATCTTATAGTCAATTGAAATGAACATTTTTTTATTGCCTTTTTGTTATTTACGATTTTTTAATCCAATTTTTTTCTTGGAAAAGTAAGCAAATTACACTGAGTTGCAGTATATGTGTCTGTATGCAAAATCTTACATTATGGCAAAATTGGACATGTACCACAGTGGAGAATTATGCCTTTCAATTGCAACATACCCTGAGACATTCTTTTACAGTGTGTAGATTAGGGACTGTCTTGGAGAAAGTGCTTTACATCCTTAACTAGAGAGACATCACAGTAAACAGTATTATCTTCTTTGGAAGGAATTTTCAAAAGAAACTGAAGGCTTCGGAGGTAACTGGGAAAAATATAAATTCAAAAAAAAATCTGAAGGATTAAATAAAAAAGGGTCAGACAGGCAAGACAAGTCAGGCAAGGATAACAATAAGCTTTTCTTATTAAAAATCTTTATAAATTCGAACCATGGAAGAAAATAGAGGGGAAGGGGTCTCTTGAGGACATCTGGTCTAATATCTTGCTTCTGAAGATTTAATTGAAAAGTTTGACTGAATTGCTCAGAGCCTTGGATCGTTTGGAACCAAATACTTCTAAAGAGGGATATGGCACAACCTCTCTTGGTACTTGTTCCAGGTCTTGACTCCTCATGGTGCAGTTGCTTGGACAGGGACTGACTGTTCTCACAGATGCAGAACCTGAGAATACAGAAGTTGCAATAGGGAGAAGCCTGATAGACATAAAAAAAAAGAAAAAGGAAAAAAAAAAAAGGATAGTATATCTATTTTCAAAACCAACATCATAGCTTGTGCATGCCATTTGGATCCTAGTCAGAAGCAAAGTTTACCAGTGATGCTTAGTAGACTCACAATCCTTCATAAGTTTAAATTCAGCACCTAGACATAGTTGGAAATTACTGAGTATCTGTTGTTCTGTTATAGGATGAAAGACAGCAATATGCTGAGTGCTGACTCAACAAAATTCCTATTCAAATCTGTGCTGCACTTGATCCAAGGGACTGGCTCTCCACAGATCACCATCAGGCATTGTACATCACCATCATACAACAAATGGTGCCTTATGAAATATACCTCAGTGCATCTCAGCGCTTTCACAGCATAGTGAAAATTCAAGCTTTCCATTTCATTGTGAATGCAGCAAAAAGCCTGTCCTTAGAAGAATTTAAAAAAAAAAAAAAAAAGAAAAAAAAATCCGAATCCATCCTTTTTTGTTGTATTTATTATAGTATTCTGTATAGCTATATTTATTTGCTATGTAATTAATAATTGTTATATATATTTAGTCATTGTTACTTTAGCAATATTTCAACAAAATATGTTAACCTTCTATACAGTCCTGGGGTTAGTTTGTAAAACAAAAAGAAATTATTAGAGATCAATTTAATGGAATTATATTTTTTATCTTGTGTAAAATTGCATGGAATAATTTTTTTTCTTTATTTGTATTTATTTGTCTATTCCAGATGCAAAGTAACCAGCTTCTTGAAAGAAACATAGGCAGTAACACTGAAACACTTTGCAGTAGGATCAAGTGCTGTTAAATCCACGTGCCTCTGCCAAACCTATAGGCTCTATTTTTGCGTTGTTTTCCTCCTCAATTCTTCTTTCTGTATTCTGCATTCTGCATGCTTTTACTGTTGCTGTTTTCATTTCCCACTTATCTTTTTGCACTCCCCTTCATGTTGCTTATTAAAATGACTAAATTTTAATAATCAATTTTGGTACCGAAATTTTATCTTTGGGATTTCAAGCTTAGCTAGCACTGAGATTAATGGGATAAATGTGAGCTTATTGTTTAAGACTGCCAGTTATACACTATTTGTATAAGTAAGTGCCACATGAATAAAACTGTTAAAAAGTAAGATATTCAGAGCAATCTGAACAGATTCTGTGATTAAAATAAATATATATCCCAAATATATTTTTTCACTTGCCCTAGGATTCATCTACCTGATGGCTCACACAATTATAAACTAATAAACACCTGTAGAACAACAAAAATCTCAGTGATTGACTAATCCTTTCTCAGCAACATCATTATCTCTGTATGTTGCAACCACCAAACCACTATTGCAACATGATAAGCTAGTACACATATTTTATATTCCCTTTAATGCACTTATTTTTTTCACAGTTTTTCACCAGAAATCAATTTCAGACTAAAATTTTCTAGTAAATAATTAATTTGTCTAGCTATGAGAGGACTCCACTATGTTGCTGAGGAGACAGATGGTTTTCTACCCTCAGTTTCTTGGATCTGCTAAAGTTCTTACCCTGAAGTTTAAGTTACTTCAGACATCTAGTTTCTGAAGTATTCTTTCTAATATTCTAATTTTGTGCTCAGTCTGTGCTCTTTTGCCTGTAAGGACTACACAACTATAATCCCTTTCAAAAAGTGATAGTAATAATATTTTTTCTGCATTTTGCAAAATTATGTGCTGAGTTATTTATGACCAGTGATGCTAAGTGCTGGTTTCCAGTAAAATTGACCCTGATGTGACAAGCTCCATTTTCACAAAATAAGTTTTCCCAAGGCAGCCTGTAAACTTTCATTTAATTCTAGGATAGACCTTGGAGTAACAAAGTAACACAGACATGTTTTTCATTTAAAGAAAACTTTTTTTGCTGTGTATACATTTAGATGTGTTGTAGTTTAACATTCTCAGAAAGAACTGACTCAGTTTTAGTCACATTTCTCCTATTGACACTAATGGGAATTGTGCAACTACTAAAGTTTACAACCCACTAAATATCCAGAGGAAAACATAAAACACTTCTGCTTCTTACTGCTGTACTCCAATTCAGTAAAAATCTTTTCCTGTGCTGCTGTCAGTGGGAATTTTGCCACTGGTGTCAGAAGGGATGAATTTTACTCAGCATATCAATTGCATTTATAGCAATACTCCCTGTGTCTTTGGTGAGCTGTTCCGTTCCATATAAAGGAACTAACTGAACCTGAAGAGTTTTGGGCCAGGTGGACCATGAGCTAACCCAGTGTTATGGAGGCAAACTCAGCCTTGATTCTTTGGCCAGTCGAGATTCAGCATTGACATGTATGTAGCTGTCTGAAGGTGCAGTGACGCGGGTGAGAACAGAGGTGTTCATGGTCATATTGTACTGAAATGCCCATTACTTCCAGCCTGCTGCATCATGGCTTCCAGTTACAGCCCTTGAGAAGGAGGCGCTGTTCATTCCCAGTTAGAGAATATGTCCCCTTTTAATTGCAATTCCACTGTGGAGTGCTTACACCCCACAAACTGGCATAATCTTGTTTTCATCATAAATACTGAGCAATGCATGCTGATCAAAATAAGATGCTCTTCTATATTTTTAAAGGAGGTTATTTTAATTTGCTTTTTCGGTATGTCTGTCATGCTCTTTCCTGTGTCTCATTGAAAGATATTTGCATTCAACTTGGCAGTAAGAGCCATGTGTTCTCAAGCATGCCTGAGATTCGTCTGTTTGTCAGTATTAGCAATAGTATACTACCAGGTTTAAAGAATGGAACAGTTATTTTTCCATCTTGGATGAATCTTTTTCCATACTTGGCATGAAGCCAGCCAAGTAGAGAGGAGCTGAAGAAGGAGAGTTATGTTTTATTCACCAGAAGGGCATCAGCTGGTTTTTTGGTTGGGGTGGTTTTGGTTTTTGTTTGTTTGTTTGTGTTTTTTTTGTTTGTTTGTTATTTGTTGTTGTTGTTGTTGTTCATTTTGGTTTTTTTTGGTTTGGGTTTTTTTTTGGCTTTTTAGTCATATTATTTTGAAGACCAAAAAATAACTTCTTATTAAATACTTATGAAGTCAAATCACTCCAAACCTCAGAAGATGATACACTTTGGAGGAAAAAAATGTTTTTGTGAACTGAGGATGACTGTCATAGAAGATACATTTTAAAATGCATCTATTATTGTAGTTTGAGTATAAAAATACATCTTTTATAACCTTTTCTCCTTTCAAAAGGCAAGGGTTTGCATCCATCAGTATATGAAGCATACTTACAGATCCAATTAAATTTTATATTTCTGTAAGAAAAATATTACAACAGATAACTTGTTCAAACATTGCCATAAAAAACTACTCTATTTTCCTTGGCCAAATATAATAGCGTCTCCTAAATAGTTCTCTCAGTTTGTCTTCATATACACATGACTAGTAGGTAACCAGTGACATTCAAAGGTTATAGATTAGATGAATCCCAAATCAAATTTTATAATCTAAGGAAAAAAATTATTATGAATTTCATAAAATACTATTTTGATTATCCTGGAATGCCATTAATGCTGATTAATTTTAGAGTGATCTGAAACAGAAAGCAAGACCTGCAAGTGTTGGAATAGCTCAGCAACTTCTCAGTTTATAAATTGGTGTTGCAGATAATTTATTAACCAATTAAGGTAGTAGTTGTTGGTTGAATTATTGGGATTTTTTTTTTAGTATTTTTTCTCCAAGTAAAAGTTTTTCCCTCTTTGGACAACATTAATTCCTATTTTTCCTGATGTGCTTCTTTCCTCCTGGGTCAAAGATAAAATTTAAGTGAAAAATCAGAAGAGAACCTTGGAAGTATTTAGAAATATAAACCAGAGACTTTTTAATTGCAGATTAGAAATAAGTTTAAAATATTTTTATATTTAATGTCATAGTCATAGTCACCATAGTCATGGTGAGGAAACATTCTTCTAATCTAAAGTCACATTTTAAAGACTTTTTCCTAGAGGAAACCTGAGATTGCGCTGGTTGTGTGCTAGGTCACAGTACTGGATGCATACTTTGCCTTTCATAGCAGTGCCAGAGGAATACAGGGGAAAAAAATAACAAGAAATCTTTCTGTTGCAGGGAAGTTTATTGACTTTGTTTTTAAATTGGCCTGGTGATCCATGGAAAATATACATACTTTAACATTCACATTCTCCATCTGAGCTACAGTAAAATGTCAGCTGAAGAAAACTTTACCACATCTCCAAAACAAACATCAGACACTTCTTTTTTTCTTCCTTTTAGCATTTTCTCCAAAGCAGATATTTAAAGGGCCTCTGAGCCATTGGCCACAAAAGAGCTTGGGTAAGTTAACGGTTAGTACCAAGCAGTGGCAGCTCCACAGCTCCATGGTTTCCTTGACCTTCTGCCAGCTCAAGTCCATCAGTACAGAAAGCCCAGGTCCTGGTCAGGTGCATTTTGCCACTCTGTCCCACACCCATAAGTGAGGAAAGGACTGGGATACCTAACACTTACAGTTATGTTACTGAAATCAGACATGAGACCTGTAGGAAGGCAGACCAAGGAGGGAAATTTATTCTGCTTTTAGTTAAGGACATCCCTTGCACTGTCCCTGTGGGGGGGGTGGGAAAAAATAGGTAAAGCAGAGCTTACGTATGACTCAGTTAAGGACTGGCCTTGCCTATATGTTTATTCTCTGACACAGAAATAAAATACACTAAACCAATGTCACTATGAGAAAATTTTGAGCAAGAAAGGTTTTTACAGTATTGTTCTCCTCTTTACTAAAGACATCTGCAAGATTCATCAGCACAGAAAAGTATAAATGTTCAAATGTATGTGAGCATTTCTGCAAACATAGAAATGTTCTGTCTATGTGGCACCTTTAACCATCATGCAGACACCAGTGAAGGCTGAAGGATATATTAATTGTTGCCTTTTGTTAGGTTCTTATTTCTTAGGGCAGGAAAAAAGCGTATATTGCAATACAGTATGTGTATATTGTATATTTCAAATCCATTCTCTTTCTATAGCAGGCAGACAATAATAGACCAAATGCGGGTTTCATTCACCCCAGCTGAATGCAGTGTGGTTAGCTAAAATTCGGTATCTAAATCACAATGCCTGAATAGTTGTCTGTTAGAGTCTATTCAGCAATATGGAATAAATTTGAATTATTCAAGAATACGTGAGTAATGTACAATCATCTAATATTTGTGGTCAAGTAGTTTTTCTAAAAGTTAAATGAGTGCACACATAGATATGATTTCTTCATTTTCCCATGCTTTCTTATAAAAAAATCTGTGTGTACAGTTGTATAGCATGGAATATGCGTAATTATGGGTACACTGGTAATATATATATCTACAAACACAGTACATACTACTCATGTATTTCTCTAATTCATATTTTTATTTTATGTATGTATATGCATAAGCATGTATACACATTCAGAAAAAATGCATCAGTCTGTAAAGCCACATGTACATAAACATTGTCTAATACTCAAAAGAACTTCGTAATTGTAAGAAAACTGTCTAATTGCATTTCCTAAGAACATTGGATTGCTTCTCTTGCACTTCTCTTGAAGTGGCAGGGTGGGATTACCATCAGGGTTTTGAGTGAAGAGTAAATAAGCATGGATTTATCTTGTCACTTACCATATTATTCTGAATCTCTTAAAACAGTCAAATTATTCCATAGTCAAGGCTCATAATTTAAAACAATCTATGCAAGCTCATACATATTTTTTTTTAAAAATATGAAATGAAAATAATAAATAATTGTGTATTTGTCTACTGTTTTTTTTGTCTCTTGGAGAAATATCCTCCCATTTGTTTATGCTTTTCATTGTATTCTTCCACCTGACTTTGTGGTTCAGAGTTTGCAAGCATGCAGAATGAGAATGGGTGAGAACTCAGCTGAGGAAATAAGGCCTATGCTGCAAATAATGAGAGCTATAATCCCTCCTTCCCCACACAGGAGAAAATTCAGGAATTTTGACTAAACTCAGTGACAATTCATGGTGCCAAGATCATGCTGACGCTGTTCCACAAAGGAATCAAAGCTGTTAAGCAACACCTCCCTCTCACTAAGTTGGTCTGGCTATCAGGAGCAACATTAGAATCTGAACTCTTTCCTGAAAATGCCTGTGCTTAGCAACTAACTTTATTAAACTCTGCAGGGCCTACATTTTTCACATACCTTTCATATTTTTCCCTTTTAATATGTTCTGCAGCTAAGAAAAGTCTCATCTCCTCAGCCCACAGCTACAAGCTACTAGTCTGGAACCAAGATCAAATCTAAAAAATGTCAACTATAATGAAAAGGAGCAGAGGACGAGGCTGGGTGGCTTAGTGGAATTGAAATGGCTTGTGAAGCTTTCACTTCTAACTCACTGCTCTGAATCTTCTGCAGTCTATAGTCACTGGAACTTCGGAGTACTTGACAGTTGTTCAGTGACCTATGCTAAATAAGTTGTTAGTCTCAGCTGAGCTTCTTTTGACTGGTGTCCACATTGCAGAAAAACACAGTATATGACACAGAGAATTCTACATCGTCATTGGCGCTATTAGTAAAGAACTAAAAGGTCAGAGAATGATGTATACTTGTCCAAAAGGAATTTATACATCCATTTCACTCAAATGTTATTAGCAGTCGTTGATCATTATTTATATAATTTTGGCATTCTTTTCTGTTCTTAGCAAACTACTTTAAAAAGAGCCAGCAGCCATTTTGCATTTAATAAGAATTTGATGCCTAAGGGATTCTTTGATTTCTGATTTTTCAATTTTATAGATGTTAGAAATTTTTGTAGATCTAATGTACTAGTAATATAACTTCAGTAGCTGAATGTTTATACATACTAACCCCATCCTATATCAACCC
>JAWWMO010000138.1:42468923-42480952 GCA_035047845.1 Dendrocincla fuliginosa | reverse complement strand
TAGTCTCTATTTCAAGGTAGAATTGCAGAGAAGCACCATGAAGCCTGTACCACAAGATAAAGACAGAGACAGAAGGATCTCCAAATCTGGAGGCATTTGGAAGGCCTCCAAGGACCTGACGTGCTGTGAAGAAGACAACAATGATGAAGGAAGGGTCCTGAGACCCCAGACCCAATTCCCGACGGGGTGTGTCAGGGGTGGAACGGGACAGGACTGAGGGAAATAACAGATGGACACTAATATAAAATCTTGTAATGCGGTCTAAAGGGGGATCCTGTGTAAATGTATTCCTGGAGCCTGGTGGCTCATTAAAGTTCCTGCTCACTTATCTCCTACTAAAAGTTGCCTGCAGTTTTTTTTCCTTACTCCCTAAGGCAACAAATTCAAGGGCTATAGAAGATTGTGAAACTGTATTTGTTTCCCTCTGAATGTCTTCGCAGTCTCACACAAGACACAAAGATAGAGGTGACCACCATCCAGAATTTCTGCAATTTAAATTTCAATCTGTGTAAAATGATTTATACCATGAAAATTAAAATAGTTGCCATCATTTACCATTTACTAACCATTACAATTATTTACACATTTGCTTGAAACAAGTATGCAACATTCTGAAAAGTTCACTGACTACCTATTCCAATTTCATCTTTTACCAGCTAATAAGGAAAATTGTTGTGAACAGGAGGATATATTCTTCAGCTGGAAAAGTAACCCTATGCAAAGATTTTCACTTTTAAGAATACCTGAGAAGACAAATTTTAATAAAAAGGGAAGTATTTTCACACTAACTTTTACAAGGGTGTACTGGAAATATCCCTTTACTCTATGAAAATTCGAGCTGCATTTGGTTACATTAAGGAAGAGGATAGAAGACCAATGAAATGCATAACATATTTTTTCACTTGTTTCAGAAACTTTCCAAATACACAAGGCGTGCAAAGATTGCTTATCTTTTTCTATTTTTGGTTGGTCTCTTAAAATGTCAAAATTCATCACTTTTTAAGATTTATAGGTCAGTTAAGATTTGCAAGGAAGTTCTGTTAATTCTCTGCCATCCACCCACGTAAATCTCTTTATTTACTCTGCAGTTTTTAGGCAAAGTGTTTAGCACGTCTGTAGCATACAAACAGGAAACATTTCATCAGGCAGTAAGTAGCATACTTTCCTCAAAAGGATAATGAAAAGAAATTTTTCACCTGTTTTAACAAAACCCAAATACACTGTGTGCATTCATCCACTTTCAAGTCTATTTTTTCAGTAATTGAAATAGATGTCTAAATGTTATAAGTACAGTGGCCCTTTTAAGAAAATTAACATTTAAATTGCAGTTCCGTCATGTTTTGCTGTCATATCTGGTATGTCAAACCAAGTAGGAAAATAAATCAAATTTTTTTATTTGTTGATGGTTTCATTTCATTTAGTTTCCCTGTGAGAGATTTATTTTATGGTAGATGAGAAGTGCCTGAAGGTCAGGAAGCTAAAAGTACTGCAAGGAACTGCAAAACATATGAATTAAATTAAATATACTATTTAAAAATTCTTATTTGTATGCATTTTACTGAAATGTGTCATAATTTAAAAGCTCCTAATATCAACCCAAATGCAAAGCACTGAACTGTGCTAGCAGGTCTGTGATTGGTCTCCAGAGGAAAGGATTTTATATTTTCCTGTAGAAAACTGCTTCTGTAGGATACCAATTACAACTATAGAGATAATACTTTAAAAACAAACAAAGAAAAAAAGCCAAACAAACCAAAAAAACCCCACTATGTCCCAAATCTAACATTCACAGACACAAATTAAATATATCACATTTCTATCACACAAGATAGCTCGGGGAGTTGTCATTTCACAGTTTGCTAAAGAAACACTGATACTTGAGTTATGTATAATCCTGAGAAGAAATACAAATGGGTAGCATGAGAGGGTAGCACGCCACTTCAGAATTCAAAATCCAATCTTTTTTAAATCCCCATTCTGCCTTTATCCTTTTCCTTTTTCCTTTTTCCACCTTTTAGTAGTGTTCCCCTAGGGTGGATACTGGGCCCATCATCACTCACCTACTCATCTGTGACTTGGATGAAGGGGTAGCCAGTTCACTGACATCAGCTGTGCAGCCTCTCAGAAGGACCTTGACAGGCTGATGGGTAGAGAGGCATCTTCTGAAATTCAGCAAAGGCAAATGCAGGATCTTGCACCTGGAGTAGAATAACTCCATGCACCAGCAGAGCCTGGGAGCCAAACTGCTGGAAAACAAGGCCAATGATATCCTGGGACACATTGGGAAGAGCATTGGGAAGACCATCACCAGCAGGTCAAGGGAGGTGATCCTGCCCCTCTATTCAGCCCTAGTGAGGCCACATCTGGAGTGCTGTGTCCGGTTCTGGTCTCCTGAGTACAAGAGAGATGTGGAACTCCTGGAGCAGATCCAGAAGAGGTTTACAAATATAATAAAGGGACTAGACCATCTCTCTTATGAGGACAGGCTGAAGGAGCTGGACCTGTTTAGCCTATAGAAAACTGAGTGGGGATCTTATCTAAGTATTTGAAGGGAGTGTCCAGAGGATGAAGCCAGGCTCTTCTCAGTGGTTCCAGGCAATAGGGCAAGAGGCAACAGACAGAAACAGGAACACAGGAATTTTCACCTGAACATGACAAAGAACTTCTTTACTGAGAGGATGACTAAGCACTGGAGTAGGTTACCCAAAGAGGTTTCGGGATGTCTTTCTCTGGAGACATTCAAAAGCTATCTGGACACAATGTTGAGCAATGTGCTCTAGGTGATCCTGCATGAACAGGGAGGTGGGACTAGATGACCTCTTGTGATCCCTTCCAACCTTATGCATTCTGTGATTTCCCTACCTTTCCTCTTCTATTGTGGCTTTCCTTTCCATTTTTCCTTCTTCCCTTTTCTTCACACATTTGACTCCTCCTTACACCACAAAAAAGCAAATAGTAAATGATCTTTAGAAAATGTATTGTCATTCACTTGTATGTTTCTTCGCTCACAATTATCATTTGTAGAAAATATTTGACTAAGCTTCATTAGGTAGAATATTCAAGAATATTCAATTAACATGACAGCTTTGGATATAATTTGTGAAATGAAGCAGAATCTTCCTTTTTAAACAAAAATATGATCAACAGCAACAATCAACCAATTTCCTATTCTTAATTCTTTTCACTGCCTCATCACTCCTTTGTGCCATTGAAGGGTTCAGAGGCTATCTCAGTGTTGTGATCTGGAACATTCAAAGAAAATACAGGCTGCCTTGTATGCAGTAAATGGAATATTACTCACAAGACAGGAGTATCCATGTGACCCTGCACTAGAGATAGCATCCGGCATCCATCTGGGAGCAAAATAAACCAGAAACTCAGAGCATTCATACTACAGCAGTTTAGCATTTTAAGGCCTTCTTATCATATAGAAATGTACCATTGCATGTTTAGATTGTTGCATAGTCAGGTTTAGATTGTTGCATGGGCATCTAGTAGTAAATCTTCAAATGAGGAGTTTCAAGCTGATGTATTAGGGCCATCCATACCACAGTGCCTACGAGAAGGAAAAAATTGAAATTCTACTTCAGTGCTGGGTAAACAGCTCTCTGTGGCCTGACTCCAGTGTCAGCACTTCATTTTAATGATAACTACAGCTCTGGTGTTCATTCAAAAATCCTTAAATGTACTTAACAGCCTGTTTATGCTTGAAGAGTAGTGAGTTCATGAGGACAGCCAAATGAAACAGATAAGAGTATTATGTAAAACTGTATTCTGAAATGTTTATTCTAGCAGTTAGTATGCATCTGGAGCAAATTTGTAGACCATTATCCTCAGGTTTCATGCATTTTAAATAGAGTATATTTATTTTAATTTAGAAGCATACAAATATATGGGAAATAGAAAGATTTTAATAACACAATTGAAAATTAAGCATTGTTTGAAAAGGTACAGTCATCTTAAAATCATCATTAATATTTCATGTATCTGAATTTCTCCAGCATGCAGGTTGTATGCTGTTTCAGACATGGATCAGCAGATGCAGCTATCAAATGTGTGTGTGTGTGTGTGTGTAGCAAGGAATTTAATCTTTTTGTCACTGTTGCCACTTCCAAAATATCTATCACCATTCCTCTTGAAAATGCTATTTTTAATGGCTAGTTATTATTAAAGGCACTGCCAGTTTGATTTTTCTGTCTGAGAAATTATTTTTACACACTTTCTAATAATGTTTTGCAGCCTCAGGAAAGAAATTACTTGTGTCCATGAATGCTTTCTCTATATAAGACATTTACTACATGTGGATTTACTAGATATGAGAACTATGTTGCTCCTAATACCAGTTAAAAATATGTAGACTTTTACCAAAAGTGTTTTGTGAATAGATGTAAGAACAGGGACCGGTAGCATTTGTAATACTTTTTTTTCCTAGATTGAATTTATTTGAGGAAAAGGAATTAAGTTTAGTTAAGTTAGTTCTTTGAGACTTTTTAATTTTTAATCCAGCAGGAGATTTCAGATTTTTTTTGAGTCAAGTAAAGATTGATTTGTATTTTTTGACAGGAGCAGATTGGTTAAAAACCAGAAGCATTCATAGGTACAAATAAACAGTATCCTGTCTCTCACTTTCATCACATTCCATCCATATCTTAATACTCCTATCATCTATACACGTGACCATAGAGAATAAGTTACAGTTAGCAGTGTTTTAAAGCTGAGTTAGAATATTATGCTCTTTAAAAACTGTTATAAACCCACTAATCTTTTGTCAATATATGCTGTCCTGAAGCAAGTAGAAGGAATTTTATTGACTAGATTTTTTTTCTACAGGGAAGAGATTTATGACCTTCAATAACAGCTCTGAGAAATCTAAAGAAATTACGAATGCAAGTATGCAGCTTTGTTAAAGAGACAATATGTATACTTAAGGGAAAGAGCAAGTAGTTCCCTTTTATTAAGAAACTGGCATGCATATAATGGAAATCTTCTGTGGGTTTGCACACATCACATTCTCAATGTGGGCAAAGTGTGCAAGCTTCTTTGAATCAGGAAAAAAATCAGAAAATAGCCTCTGAAGGCAATGGGTAGTAGCTATGGCTCATCAGCCATAGTAAATAACTAGACATTCAGAAAGTTTTATCAGCCTGACTTTCTCTTCCAATTCTCAATACAATATTGATGCTACTAGCCCCTTGATTCTACAATACTGAAATGAAAATGAGAGAGATTTACATTCCTACATATATAAACCTCTAACCTTTATTTGCAAATCAATCACAGATTTCAGTTAAGTTACTGTTGAAATAAGAAAGCCCTTTGTAGCTTTGAGGGTAATGCAGACTGTCCCGAAGCTACAAGCAAAAGCCAAGCCCCCTCAAAATAAAAAATGCTTTATGTACTTGATGCAGGTGTAGATTTTTATTTTATTTACAGGTGTATAAAATAATTTCAATGTATAAATTTAAGAATTACACCACAAATCAGCATCTAACCTTAAGAAAAATCATAGGGTGGAATTTATGAGACTGAAGCAACAAATATTAACATTTTTAAACTTTTTAATGCCAGGAACTGTTATTTGAATACTCTGCTATGCTTAAATAATCAGAATTCATGTCTTGCCTTTAAAAATTGGGGTGGGCATGTCAGCTAAGCATAAAAGTTTCAAAAATGTCGGGGAACCAAAGCTCTTTAATGTTCAAAGTTTTCAAAATGCTACAGATTTTAGGAATTTTTTTATGAACTCACAATATGAATTCAAATTTAGTGAATCCTTTATTCCATGAATGATTCCCTTGTTGCTTTCCAGAGACCTTGAATTATAAAACATGTTTGTCCACCCGGGGAAGTACACGTTATACAAACAGTGAAGAATAGCAAGAACTAAAACTTTGTATGCCATTGTTACTTTTTCAGAAACACAAATAAACCCAGCTATTCACCAGTTACCTTAGACATGAACTAGCCGCTATACCGTCAGGGAAATTATCTTCTTGTAATAATAAAGTCCTGGTGAGGAAATGTGCTACAGCATCTGCAGCAGGGAGACAAATCTACCTGCTACATTAAAAGAAAACGAAACTATTTTTTAGGTATTACTATGTTCGTATAGGATGGGATATTATCTTTGTATAATAAGACCAGGAAACAACTTCTGGCTTTGCACAGAAGACATTTACAGTGACTTCTTCATGCCAGCTGTCTACAGTGGGGCAACATTTCCACCCAATCATGGTTTCTAATGCAAACTAAAAGTAGAGTCCCAAAGAACAAGAGAACAACTCACTGGTCCAGTATATTTACCTGTCCTGATATCAAGAAAAACTAGTTAACCACACAAGTCACAGAAGAAAAAAAAAAATGAATTGGCAATTTACCAGTGACAAATAAAGAAAAACACCAACAATAGAGAAACTAAGCCTGGTGGATATTAGTGACATGAATCAAACATTGCTCAGCAAGTATTTCTGTGACGTGAGCCAAATACTAGGAAATGAGATTGGTCTAAAGTTATTTTTCTAATTTTAATTTCCCTGGAACTAGTTTTACATTCTGGAAAGTAGGGAACACCTGAGGCACAAAAGGTCTCAAGTAAAAATTGCAGATGATTGTATTTTTGCAGTGATATTATATTAAGAGAGCTGTCTTTATCTACATTTTAGTGCCATTACAGTGAAGTAGGTTCAGATTAAACTGTTATTAAAAAAAAAAAAATCTTTCTGATTTTTGCTGTTGTTCCTAAGAATTTTTTTCCTGCAATCCTTATTCTTTGTTTTGAATTACTCAGAGGAAACCAACTGATTTAAATTATGAAAATAGGGAGCCATCAGACTGATTTTTCTCTTAATTGTAAAATGCATATACCCTTAAAAATCTCAAGTTGCTCACTGAGATAGGAGAAACACATTGAAGAGTATAATTACTTGAGCCCTTGACTGCATTTGTAATTTCTTGTGCAAGCCTTTCAACTCTTACAAATTGTCAGGTACAGAGCTGCAACTTCAGCACCTGGCAATAGTGTTGCCCTTAAACTTAGCAAAAATAACTGTTTGCCTAGCATGATACCCCATGGAGGCGGTATCATGTACCCCCCACCTCATTTTTGAGATGGAAGAAGATGTGGAGACTAGATAATTAGAAAACGCGCAGACAGAGGTAGCAGGGAGGTAGAACAGATGTGTGGCCAAAGGATTTCTTTCAGGCATTGCTTTTCTTTAGAAGTAGCAATCACTGCTATTCCTCCCATCTTTCCCAGTCACAGCAGTCACAGTCTGATGCCACACCTGATATCCAGCTACATGTGTTAGAAAGGTGTTCAAGAAAGGGGACGTGCAATTAGAGATCAGACCAGCTTAGGGGGAGGTATGGCATGGCTTCATTCCCTCAAAATACAGACCTCTCCCTGTCTCACAGTTTTAAAAACCTCAGCATTTCTTTTCCCCCTCACCAAGCTTCAAGGTCTCATTGTCTTCTCCCAGTCCCTTTCCCACTATCCCCAAACTATCTGACTTCTCTGAATCTGCCTAGAGGTACTCTGCCATCTTGCCTCCATTCTGCATCTCAGCTCCAGTCTCCATCTCAGATCACTTACTTTCACAAAATTAATTTTCGTCATTCTATTGACATATAATTTTGTTCTTGACTACTGGGATAATGGAATTCAAATTTGGTTACTACTGAGAAGCTTGAAGCCCACTATACTTAGCCCATTATATTTAAATGACACACTGCATTTGACAGCAAAATGGACACAACTAACTCAAAATGGGTAGGGATGCCACATGAGTGAAACTGGAATTCATTAGCCAGGGAAGTTGGACCTTCTCTTTTGTCAATATCAGAGCAGTTGTTCTTACCTGGGAAGAGTTTGTGAAAGTCAGCAAGAAGTCTGTGAGATGTAGTAACCTTGCCCAACAAAGCGGATTTTGTATTCGGTGGTATTAGAGTTTACTGGTTGTGAGTCAGTCCATAAATCCTTATTTTATATGTATTATCTGCTTCTGAATATAAGAACATCTGCACCCTAAAATAAACCAAAGGCATGCTGAGCTTATCTCTTGCTATCCTACTCTGGTTTCTATTAATTACTCTGGTACCACTAAGTGTACTGGTAGTCATACACAAACTCTTCTTAACAAACCTACCTAAGCTTTATAAAACAGTCACTATCTCCATTTTACGACGGAGGAAAGTGAGGCACAAAAGCTGAATCACAGCCAAAGGATTCATGTTATGGAAGTGGTCTATCAAGTTCAGAGTTTTAAATTCAAAACACTGAACTAGCTGGGAAGCAACATGTCTACACATGTTTGTGTTCAAGTAGCTGAGCCAAGATGCAGTGAATAGTAGCTGACAGTCTGACTGAAAACTAGCCAGTGCCAACCCTATTCAGCTAAGTTTCTCTGAATTTCTGCAGGTAAACTCTCATGGATTTTCTCATTTGCCTAATAAGTGTTTTAGATATTGTGAATTCATATTCTGAATACATGTTATATGTTCTTAAACTAATCTCCCATTTGTCTTAGGTCACCATGAAAAGTAAAGTACATGGTCTTGAAACTAAGGGATCATTTTGTCTATTCAACAGGAAATTAAACAGGCCAATTTCTTTGCTGTTTCAATTTTTTCAGAAAAAAAATAATAAAAAGAGAATCGAGTGTTCCAAATAAAACACTGTAAAACAAACTTCAGTCTCTGAGTCACTGGAAAACATTGTTTACAGTACAGAACACAGGGAACATCCTGAAGTGACCATCTATCATTGCTCCAAATTGCTGGAGGAAATAGAAATTAAATAAGAAAACAGTCTGTGATGTTATATTAATTGCAAGTCCAAGATGGTCTTACCACAAAATAATGCCAGTGTGATGGGATTTATAGATAGGTAGTATTGAAAACATATTTTAAGCCTCATTTTATGTCAAGGTACAAAAATCAGATTTCAGATCAATGGTGTAATAAAATGGTACAAAGTAGCTGATGAAAGCTAACTTGGTTCCAACACAAGAATTCATCATGATAAACATATCTCTCATTTCCCCATCAGTCATCCATTTTTAAAACCAATAAATCATTTCAATATGGATTTACCTGTCCCTACAAGTTGCTACAGTGCTATACACTGCACTGAAGGAGAACTTCAATAAAAATTCTCTTTTCTGAATTCGGAATTCTAAAAAATTTATTAGAAGGTTAAGTTATGCTAACCTAGTTACTGTGCATAAACACAACACAGCAAAACAACTGGTCTATTTCTGGCTGGCATTTTTATCTTCCACAGATTTGAAACCTACCTAGTAGACTCTTTGTTTTCACAGGACTGAGTGTGTAATTCAGACCAAAACTTGCTTAAGTAAGCAACATGATGGAATCTGAGGACAGAACATAGGTATTTGTGAGCTGGATTGCACTGCAACTTGAATGCAGAGGGCAAGGCTGAGACTTGTTTCATCCTAAACACAGCTTGAGCCTTGCAAGGCATGGCAGGAATGTTGGCTGCATGGCCTTTAATGAGAATTAAAAAATGCCCAGCAGAATGAGCTTAAACACGTGTCCAAACCTCCCATGTGAAAAAACCCTACAAGTGTTGGACTGATTTTTTCCTTCTTCTTCTGACAAAGAGATTGGAGAATGAAGAAAGGACTCTGGAGGAAAGTAAAAAGAAGGAGTAATTTTAAAAGGCTCATATAACTTTAATCCTTGATCATTACTGAAAGAAAGCCTGGCAACATCAGTAGGATCACAAGTCCCAGCAAATATAAACAGATTCTGATTTCATTATTAAGCTTTGCACAGCTTTGATAAGAAAGATGATTAAAGTCTCCGTAAACTCACTTTATGAATCTTTATTTCAAAAGTTTAATTCATTTAAACATTAACCTCTTGCTTCAATATATGTATATCTAAGAGAAACCTCTTAGAAATTCTCCAAAACCCTCGTTCAGAATTATGCTAACATTTAAAAAGACTGTGACAGTGAGTATAAAAGTGGAAACATTTTTCATTATATGTTCAATATACATTCAATATATTATACATATATAAAAAAATGGCAATACATTATCTGTAATTAATTCATTTTTAATTTTGTAGACTACACTTTTAACTGTTTATTATTCTATTTTTTCATTGGAATCATGAAGTCAGCCTAACAACACTGTAGACAGCATTCATCACTGTGAGAGCTAGTGGGAAAAAGTCCTACAATCTCACTAGTTGCTATAATAATGATGCTCATTTCCTGTTCACTACAAGGGTAATTAATGAAGAATTTGGTTGAACTGCACATACCAGGCAGGTAAGATAATACTTTATGTACACATTTCACTAGAGCATAATGTATAATACAGAGCTTGTTTTCTTATTTCTTATTCTTAAAATCAATTAGGTCACTAGGCAACTAAAATATCAAGTTATAACTATTAGCACTTTGCTGAAGCTCTGTGTAATTTCATTAATTCTTTTGCTAGGGCTGTCTATCTGAGGTAGTGAAAATTTCATTACTGTCTCTGAGTACACTTCATGCATAGCAAATGAACAATCAATTAAACATGATTTTTAAGTTCTTTTTGTCTCCTTTGTCCCTAAACTTTATTAATTTTCTACATGACATTCTCTCTTCTCTCCAGATTTCAAGTAATAATTCATCTTTTAATAAAATTCACCTTTTCCTAGCCTAGAACAAGCGGACAAATTAAAAAATAAAATACTATCAGCTATTCCCATGGTACTCTGCATTAATTCAAGCTTTGTGATATGTTTAAAGATTTAGAAATGGTAGAATCTGGATTTGTTTTGTTTCTTTTATCTGGTTGCATGCTTACCAAAAGCATCTATTCAAAATACTAAGAATGACTAGAGTTGAAACAAACCTTTAAAAAGGAGACTAGCAAAAACTTTGACTCACTCTGGTCGACAGCTAATATGAGTCACTTTGGGTCTTTCTTTTCACAGGAGCGCCTGTCTGATTTCCCTCTTGTGTAGTGCATTTCCATTTCTGTTGTGCAGCAGCAAAGGTTCACCTTACCTACACTCAGCTCTTGTCATAACACCTCCAGTTGTAAAGAAGGACTCTAGGAGGTATATTCTTCCCTTACACACTTGCAGATTGCTCAATATAGTTAAAAGATATTTCATGTTTCAGCCTTCTACAGTGAAATAGCAGAGACAGTAAAACTCTGAGAATGGCTACTTTGGAAATTAAGACCCTTCACTTCAACAGCCTAATAATTAGTGTTCTATCATTCACATATTTATAAGGAGACTGAAAAAAGTCAAATGGAATGGAATACAGAGGCGGGGGATACCTGTTGAGTATTCTGAACTATTTTGTTGGGGTTTTTTTGTTTTGGTTTGGTTTTTTTTTTTTTTTTTTTTTTTTTCCTTGAGAAGTACACTATTAATAAGCAAAGCTGCCAATTAGTTTCAGTATCTGGCAGAATGTGGATTTACAACAAACTAACCAGTTTCCAAATGCATTCACCCACAGGATCTAATCAACCATCTTCTCAGAGACAGCAGAGAAAACAAGGATGTACTGAATGAAGAAAGATCCACTCACCATGGACTTATAAACTACTAATAGTTAGAAACATTTATAAATTATTTCAAAACACATCTGCTGGTGGCCAGAATAAATCAAATAGGTGTAATGCAAATGAGCCTGAACCGACTGTCTATCAGCAGAATTCACTGTAAATATTGAAATAATAGCTAAGGTTGCATAATATTTGAGTTCAATCATGCATATACATTTGCAGCACAACTAATATAAAATATATGCATGTAGAAGGGAGAGAAAGACATAAGCAAACTTTGCAGTGCAAAACATCATTAAACCCTTCCCTTGTAAGTTTGTATTTTGTTGCGCATTCTGGTTGAAGTTCCCCAGGCTGTAAAACCCTGGTCTTCATGAACTACTTTCCATTATTAACTCACTTCTCATACTGTTTAGGATGGGTCAAACACAAAACATGTCTAGAATTAAAAAAAAAAAAAAAAAAAAAAAAAAAAAAAAAAAAAAAAGTTAC
>JAWWMO010000138.1:42427359-42468823 GCA_035047845.1 Dendrocincla fuliginosa | reverse complement strand
AATTTAATAAAAAAAAAAAAAAAAAAAAAAAAAAAAAAAAAAACTTATATCAGAGCAAGTTCCTAATTTTACACTCAAGTTAAAAGAGACGTGAAAAACATCATATAGGATTCCTCAGTATCATAAAGCAAAGTTCCTTTTAAGGAGTTCTGGGGGTGAGATTGCTCTGCAAATACATATATTCTGTCATTGTGCCAAAATTAGCAGCTCATTTCATTTTTAATGCTTCTGAACTGTAAATGCACACATTTACAAGAACATTTAAGTGGTCTGTGAACTATCCATGCAAAATGAAACAACCTCACTTCACATAAAATTATTCCATTTACTTGTAATAGAATACACATCTTGCCCGACCATGGAGAAACTCCTTCTTTCCTCTTCTTACTTCCCTTTTCAAAATCCTGCCCCTCCACCATCTGGGAGGAATGTTTTGCCCAGGGAGAATGAAGTAATCACCACACATCAAGGTAGGTATTTGAGACAACATTTGGCAGAAGTACCCTCCTTGTCACTGCTACCCACTAAAACATCAAAGGCACTTTTGCTAGGCAGCAAGCATTCATCAAGCAGGAAGACTTTTTTCTAGGTGGAGATATGAGGGATGCAGTATTGCAAGAGGCATTTAAAGGCTTGCAGTGATGTGGAGTTGGTAGAAAAGATACTTCTGAAACTTGAGCCTACCTGCTACAATCTGCCACTTGCTCAGATTCATTATTATTCCATAAAATAGTAGGCAGAATACCTTTAAATACCTGTACATAAAAATTATTGTTTTACCATTGCACCAGCTATATTACCTATAAAACTTGCAAAGAGTAGTCCTCAGCCTTCAGGCCAAATATTTCATGAGGGCTATTGTGTCCCATCACCGCAATTGTCAAAAGGGATGTGAATAATGCAGCAATTGTTTCACTTCCTAGTGCTTGTTTTTAATCAAGGCAACCTAATCTTAGTTCAGAGTTTTCTTTCAGAAATTAACTAGAATTCCTTGTGAGCTAATGTTAAGCACAATTTCTATCACTGCTGTCACCACCACTACCTTCTGAAAGTAAAGAAAAGACAACATGTTTTCATCCTATTCTGGTTTAATTAAAGATAACATGTAGCACTTTCTTGCAGTAGTAACTTACTATTTCAGGAAATGAGGAGGGGATAGTTTGTTTATTATATTTAACTTTTCTGCTGAAGTGAGCATGTGAAAAATGCTGTCTATTTGAACATATTTCACATTTAAAGGAAAAGAGATGTAAAGTTCACTATGTCGGCCAAATAAAATTGTAAAGGTGGCATACTGCAACAGGAAAAGCCTGACAACTGACAGCCCTGAACTAGTCTGTCTGTTCTGCATTGGTTAAAACATACAGCTGGTAGATGAAAGGAACACAGGCCAAATAAGTGATGCAAAGGGTAAAAATTCCTCATCACAAGAAAATTAAGAGAACTAAGGAACTTTTGCTGTCCATGTCTGTGAAGAATGGAAAGGGAGGTTTGGAACATTTAATCAGAAAGATTGATGTAGTTAAAGATGTAAGCTACTACTTACATATTCAAAATTCCCACTGACTTTGATAGGAACTTTGCATGAGCAAGAGAGGCAAGCTATGAATTTACATACTTAGGGTAAACACAACAGTGTGGGAAAGCTTCTGTTGCTTCTTACCAGGCAAAGCAGTGAATCGGTTCTCATATTTGCAATGAGCCTCCTCCCTACAGTTAAGATAAGAATCCATGTACTCTGAAGGAAGGATTTGGACATTTCATTGCTGCGTTTCCCCTGTCTCAGACCCCTACTAACTTGCCCCAGTGAGGAAGGACACCACACCTTTATTTGTACCAGTTCATTTGTAAGATGTGGTAGAACAAGAACAATACCCAGTGAGTAATATAACTTCTCATGAGTCCTTTTTTTAATACGCTATTTTGCACTATGTGACTAGAAACTTAAAGTTATGGACTCTACTATGCAATTTTAATAAACTGATAATAACTTTTATAAAATTTGTGGTTAACAAAGCTTTAGCTGCATATATAATATCAGTCCTAAAAATCAGTATAAAAGCACATTAATTCTTTCAGCTGTAATAATTTTGGATGGGATAAAATGTCACATAAGGGAATCAATTATTCATTTCTTTTTCCATCTAGATTTCCACCCCAAAGGTACTTGAGGGCTGTTATTTTTGTTGCATTGTTCCAGAAATTAAATGGAAGATGTTCCAATCAGATCAAATGCAAATAATATATATATCTATGTATATTATCTGATATATAATTCCTTACCAAAGGAAATTAAAATAGTTTTTTTCCGGAGGGGAAAATTCCTATCCTTCCATATTTGTACTGTGCCATTTGCTATAAGAAGTATTCCAGGATCCACAGACTATAGGAAAAATAATTCCTTTGCACTCCCTAATTTTACTTTCAAACCCTTTGATAATAAATTTTATGTGTTATATTTAAAACACTATACTCACTAATGCGAAGATAAACATACCTGTCTTCATGTATTCATGTTTGGTTCCTCTTTTCCCTCCCCTCCTTACTGATGTGAAGGGTTTGTTTATGTCTCTGCTGTTTAGTTAAACTATTCTTGTAGTACAACTCCTTGGTTTTACCATCTTTCAACTCCAGCTGACTTTGTCTCAGCAGCAATTTTTCACACAGTTCACCTGTTTGGTCAGTCCAAGTTGAAGTTATCTCCCAAACCTCTTCCAAAAGATTATCCTATTTTTTTTTTTTAAATGGAGAAAAAGTGTGACACTATTGTGACATAATTGGTTATTTAGCCGTAGTCTGCTAATTTATTAAATTTTCTTAAAGAAAAACAACCCTATCCTTCAAAGGGAATTTTCTGTGGGGAAAGGCTGAAGATTTAAATGCAAAGAGGACATCCGAATAACAGGGGTACTGAGTGATATTATATGTATATCTAGGATAAGAACAAATTGGGGGTTTATGAACAAGGTAAAGGACTAATAAAAAAAATATGTAAACAAACACTTTTTTAAAGATTCTGATTGTAGACCAGTTGGCTGGAGCTTGGTTTGATGATACCCCAGGGCAGAACAGTTTGAAGAGAGAATATTCTGCATAAGTCTCTGCAGGATTCCCACAAGTAAAGTGAGATGCAGTCAAAGCTGCAAAACAGAGACCACAGCTGGGCCAGTGGCATGTCACCTGTGAGCGCTAGAGCCTCTGTGGAGCCAGCTGCTTCAGCCAGGGGCTTTGTGCTACTTGGCTAATGCTGAATAAACCAATGAAGGCCAGAAATGGGCTGGTAGCTATGCTCAGTAATGTTCCCTGACACTTTCCATTATAAAATGCTGACTTTAGTACTTTTCAATTTGCCAATTGGTAGATATTTGGGCTCAAATGTTCCTTAGTGTCTGCTCAGAGGTAGTTAAAGTATGTGTTAGAATGCATTTTTTGCCAAAACAATCCAGTTATTTCTGAGAACGAGGCAAAAGATATGCTGTTTCACTCATGACAATAAATCAAAAAGGAAGGGAGAGGGAGAAAGATGATAAGGGAAGAAGTTATTTAAGTAGTTAATATAATTTGAAGCTGCAGACTGACATTTGGCAGCTGGGGATAACAATGTTGGACGAAAATTGAAATTTGGCTTTCATTGCCACTGCAAATTGTAAGATTTTGAAAAAAAATATTCAAGCTCAGCAGAGATTTCTTGTGTCTTAAGGAAATAATATTAGTTGAGGAAGGAGTGGAGGGATTCCACTTATGGCTATGTAATATTTTTCTTATATTGGCAGCTCTGTGATATTTTAAAGTTAGAGGTACAAGAAGAGAAAGAGAACAGGGCCTGCTGAATCCAGTAACATTAACACCTATTTCTACCATGGAGGAGCAAAGGACTGAGCTGCATGGAAAAACTGCAGTGAGAAGCAATGCCAAAGGCACTGCAATACTGAAGTTCTTTCACAAAAAAAGAGGGCAAAAAGTGGGATTTGTATTGGGGAATGCATAGAGAGTTTAAGGAATAAAGATTGTTATTGATGTGTTGAAGAAAATGGGGCTTAGCTGAGAATCCAAGTCTTTGGAAGATGGTAAGATCAGCAGGTAAAGTCTTTCAAGAATTGGCAGGACAACTGTGACTGTAAAAACATACTGTCTTGAACTTGGAGACGATCCCAGCACTACTGAACTGCTCCATTACTATATTAGCTCAAGTTATTGGTAGTCCATGTAACGATGCATTATTTCCATTTATAGATATCAGTATTCTCAAAAAAATGTGTGGGAGACTTTTCTGGTGGCATAATGCAATTAGTCATGGTATATATCCAAATTTGGTAATATTTGAGTAAAAGTTGCTTGAGCAACCTTAATTGTGCAATCCCTATGAGCATACACTAGGGGAAAAAAAGACATTATTGCATAATAACATGCTGTTTTTCTTTCTGGAAGCATATCTCATTCAGTACCTGAGATGGGATGCTTCTGGTTATACAGTACAGATACTTGCTCTGGCCTGGATCTCCCAGAAGTTGAAATATGAGCAGTGGTTGAAACAAATACTTTAGAGATGGGGATGGTGCAAAGAATGGTTTAATTTCTTCAGCCAGTGACACCTTGGAGAACAGAGTAAACCTCGGTTAACTTTTCCTAGGTGGCCACAAGCTATGTGTTCCCAGTTTCTCATTGCCTGACTCGAGACTGTGATCTGCTTTGCAGAAGTGCTTTTCAACTCATTCAGTGGCAGCTGAAGGCAATAGAAGATATTTGAATATAGCAGGAGCTGTACAATGCAAATTTTTGTAAAAGATATACCTGGCTTGTCTTAAAAAAAGGTCAGCTGAAAACTCAGTCTTCAAGACTCTCAGCCCACCAGTCATTTTTCTATTTGTATTGTGCCCATACAGGTTATTGGACTAACTTAATTTATAATTCTGAAGAACTCAGAAGTCAATTTTATAGTCTGCAGATTTTCTATACCATGATTATCCAAACAACATAAAGTGGCTAAGATACATCCAGTTGTCTTTTTTCATCTTCTTCCTACAAGGGCAAATGTCTGAGGTGTTTTATTTTATTTTTTTAAACATGCCTCAATGTTCATGTATGGGGTTATTTACCTTAGATAAGACAAGTTTTAATAGCAGAAAGAAGGGAGCTAGAAGTGATTTTGCATTCTTCAAGCTGTACACATTCTTACACGGAGCTTAGGACAAGTCTGCCCCAGTACAAAAAAAGAGTTCTCTTTTCTACAGAGAAGGGACTCAATTTGAAGCAATATTTCACATCTTGTCCATATCTTCACCTAGATCTTCATGGTCTACTTTCTCAGTACACTGTGTTGGTGGTGTGCATCAAGTTCTGATCTCCCTTCCTCTCTTCCTTGTCAGTGAGACTACCATGGGTCTTACACTATCATGTTTCTTTCACATGTAAATTTTAGCACTGCAAAAATGAGACGATTTAATTTGATGCTGAAATGAAATTAGACTTAGCTTAACAATCTACCCTACTGAAGAGATGCACTGCAAGGGCCTATGCATTTGAAAATCCCAAATGCCAGAGACTTTAAGACTATATAAATGTCACTATTACAGTTCAGCTGGAACAGATAGAAGATGACTATTCCAGGACAGGGAAAATACTCAGCTCTGTGATCTTGAGTAATTTTCTGCAGGACTAAATTGAGACAAAGTAACAGAGATCAGTGGGTAACTCTGGAAGCTGGCGGTAGAAGGAAAGTTTAGACAAATTTGTCATTTGGAAAATATTCTATTGATGTATTGGTTTTCCTGTCAGTATAAATTTTCTTTGGTTATAGCTAACACAAGTGATATCACAATCATGTGACTAAAAAGCATTCAGAATTTGGAATATCTCTTTTCAGGATCCATTTAAAGGAGATATTTAAAAAAATGAATAAGGTTAATGAGAATGCAAACAATGGGTAAAGAAACACTGGAGTGTAAAGAAAAATAAAGAGAGAAAATTGTTACTCACCTCTCAAAAAACCCCAGTAAACATTTGCCAATCTTAATTAATTGAGTTAAATAACTGTTATCACTAAGAATGAAGCAGTTAAAACAGTTAAAAGTTAAATATTTTACAAATAAATTATTGGATAATTCTACAAACAAATGAAATATATAAATTCCAGGAAAGAAATGCAGCCATCATGAGGAAAGTTACAATACTGATACAGAGTATCAAGCTGGATAGCAAATGGGTAATGAGAATACAGAGAAAAATAAAGCACAAGAGGCACATGGGCTCTCTAGAGCAGGCAGTTTTGTCACATAGAAATAAAGAGTAAGGTTGTGCAAGAAATGCCATACCTTTAGAATGTGATAGCCTTACAGATCTGAGCAGGAATAGCATAGATGAATTGTCACAGTGATCTTTAAAAAAGATGGAAAAATATTACATTTGTTAGAGGAGAAAGGGTAAAACAGTGAATGGGATTGACTACAGAATCGAAACTCATATTTTCATACAGAAAGACATCTGGAAATATCACCAAAAATTCTGTCACTAGGAGTGACTTGAACTTCCCAGATTTGTACTGCAGAACAAATGCTAAAAAGAAATTAAGGTTTGCATTGTCTTGGACTCAGTAACCAACAAATTTCTATGCCAGATAGAAACATATTTTGGTATTGCAGACTTTGGTAACTCACAAATATGTTGCATATATATATATAAAAAAATAACCATAGAAAATAACATTGGGAAGAACAATAATGAAATAATTCACTTTAAATTAAATAAAAGGAAAACCATAAACTTCTGTCTCAAAGTGAAGATTTCAATAAAATAGTTTTCTCTTAAATGAAGCTAAGTAGAATGCAAAACTTAATTTCTCTTTCACTATAGGAAGTACCTGAATAATTTAACAAAAACAACGAAAAAAAACCAAACCACAAAGTTGCAGAAAGAAATTAAAATAAAGATGAGTGAATATGTAAATAAATAAATGAATAAATAAATAAATAAATAATAGTGATTGGGAATAATCAAAGAAGAATGGAAAGCCTAAAGGAATTGAAAATGGAGCTGATTAGCAAATAATCATTTAGAGCTTAATACTTTTAGGATAAGGGAGAATTTTCTAAAGTCAACGTGAGCTAAATTTTTATTTTAATTGAGCATATTTATACCTCTAGAAATAAAAGAGAAGTGAGGTGAAGTGAAAACAGTGTATAGGGAAGAGGGGATAAGGATTAAGAAAAGTCCATGTTGATGTTGAATTTTCAGTGAGATTACAGAGACAATATGGGACACAAATGACCATTTGATACGGAGAAGAAAAATATTTTGTGCTTCATATACAAAAACTGAGAAGGATTGCCACTGTCCCAAAATCCTCTAACAGAGGAGCAAAGTCTGTCAAGCTTCAGTTAATGCCACAAATAGAAAAAAAAAGTATTAAATGTTACACATACTTAAGACACTAAAACAGGGTGATCCTTACAAGTGTGACTCTGCCTGAGCTGTTTTACAACAGGAAAGAATGAAGGTACAGAGGTACAGGGAAAATATGATAAAACTCACACAGGGTTTGACAAAGACAGATTGTACCAGACTAACCTGATATCCTTGGGAAGATAATTGCTTTTCTAGACAAGGGAAATAGGTCTAATCTAGACCTAATCTACTCGGAAGCTGGGAAAACATTTGATGCTTAATAGAAAATTATTACTTAAACTAGAGAGGATGATGATGATTAGGATAAGATCTGAGAAATATATGAATAAGAAACTGATGGTTCCCTGACAACAGTGTAGCATGGAGGAGCCACAGTGAAATGCATGATCAGTCCTGATGTTCATATAAGTATTTTCAGCTGTCATCTTGGCTTAAAAATTAAAAAAAAATGCTGATGAAATCCTCTAATGGCTTGAGTCTGAGAAGCTGCATGTGTCCCAAAGAAGATACAGTCTCAGGAACAAGAAGGTATTTCCAGAGGAACTTCAGAAAGAGATTTAGAGATCTAAACAGTTGTCTGTTCTGAAATCCACAAGGATTTCGGTGTTGTACTCTTACAACTCGGTCCAGCTTTACTGGGTGTTACACTTTAATTTCAAGTTTCAAGAGATTTTGCCCACATGAAGCCTTGTCAAGCCCTTGGTACTTTCATACCTTGATTTCACGTCCAAAGACACGCTTCTCTCTGAGATATTTAATTTGATGAGAAAATAAGTGTTTTAGCAAAAAGGGTTTTACAAAGATACCATGCAACTTCACAAACGCATTGCAACATATTACCAGGACTAGCTAGCATTGTTACAGTAAGGAAACTTTTTCACACCCATCAAACACAAACTCCATGCAACTTAACTTAGGTATCCACCTAAGTGGATAAGGTGTTTAAGTTACCCACAAGAGGAAGAAAAGAATAAGGGAAGAGAGATTAAGAGAAGAAAGAATAAACAGATAAAAAGAGGAGAGAAAAACATAGTTATCGCTCAGAAGGTCACATGTTGACAGCTTAAGGAGGGCAGGCCAGGGCAAAATGGAGATGTGGTGATGCCTCTTTATTTGCTCAGGCTACTGTGGCTGATCCCCAAAGGTGGAACCTTTGGTTCAGTGACCGCTCACTGCCCTCTTGGCCAAAGTGAGGGTGCCACAGTCAGTCAGGGGCTCCAGGGGCTGTGCTGTGGGTGGGTTGCCAGGCAGACCTTATTGACTGAGTGATGCCCCATGTGGCCTTCATGCCATGGGGCTGTAAACCTTGGCAGCCTCTTGGCTGACTCACTGCTGGAGGCTGGTCCTTCTCCTGACACACACAGACACACACACAAGGTGGTTCTGACCCAATAATCTCTGATCTGGTATGCAACATGTACCTATGTAATATGTACATTTTACATTGGTCACTCCCACCTCACTGACACTGACAAATTTACATCTATAGAAGCTAATTACAGAGCTGCAGAAGTGTAATTTTGATTGCAGAAAATGTAATAAAATATCTCAGTAGAGATATTAGCAATTGCACTTGAGTCTAGTTCAGTTTATTTAGATGATCTTTGCTTTTTGTACTGCTGTTTTTACAGCACATTTTATGCCTTTTGGGGGGCTTTTTGTACTGTAAGAAATAGCTTTCCTTTCCCTTTTTTTAAAATCTATATTTGAATTGACACCATTTTTTCAACCAAGAGGGTGGGCCAAGAGCTAACTCAAAAACAGAAAAGAGTAAATGGCCTATAAGAAACATAACATGATGCTAATAAAAAGAAAGTAATAGCTAGTCATACTCTTACAATCTGATTTTATCCTCATTCATTTGGCAGTACACAGACTCCCACTGGGAGGGAAGCAGGAGGCTGCTGCTTACTTCAAACAGGAGCATAATTCCACCGGAAGAAACTTCACAGTTCCAGGAGGCAGCTGACTAGTTTCAACTGACCAGATATTTAATTTTACCCCATATATAATTTTTAGATGGTTTCTATTTCACTTTACCTTGTATATGAGTTTAAATAATTGATCTGCTTGCATATGGCCACTTTGTATGTTTTCTTTTTGCTAGCAATAAAAATTTTTATACAATTCTGTTCACTATATGATGATTTCATAGCAGCACTACTGTCATTATAAAATCATAATCCATAATAAGCCATTTGGGGAAATAATATTATGATTCATGACTAATTTAAATAAAATCAAGCTTACTATTGAAATTCATATCATGCACATACATATTTTATCTATACAGGTGTTACATTTATTTTGATCCATCTCATAAATCAGAACCCCCATAAATTACCCCTATAACTGTAATATTGGCTGTTTGTTCTCAAATTGTTTTAAAATTTCCAATCTTTAGTTTCCAAAGGTATTTAATATTTCTACTCCCCTAAAAATACTTATAGTTAACAGTCATCTTTTTAGCTATAAAAGTGAATGAAGCTACTGGTGAGATTAAATCAAAGATGAGTTTGAAAGTATTACTACAGAACCACATGCTATTCTAACAAGTGACATTTAGAATTAATCAACATAGTTCACAAATTTGATTTAATGTTAAATAATGTTTATAAGCAACTGTAAACAGTTGCTCGAGCAACTCAATATAAGACAACATCCATAGCTTTAATATAGGAGAGCACTCACATGAAATGCTAAAGTATTTCCATGATTTGTCAGTCACAGTTCAAGCAACTTTTTCAAATTAAGGGCTGAATACTTTTGGGGTGCTTAAACAGTATATAGATTGATGTACACAAAGATGTAGATGTAGGTATAGATACAGATATAACCAAGGATATCACAGACTCCTTGGTGCAGATAGAAAAGTGATAACATATCAGGTAATTTATGGATTAAATTATTATTTGATCAATGGAGTTCTATAGTTCTATCATAAATAAATGCCAAATATTTAAGAACATCCCTTAAAAAAATTAAACTAAAAAGTGTGAACTGGGAAAACAAACTATTGTGTAAGTCAGTTTTGCTCAGTTCTATGGTTTTTAATTTTTTTTTTATATATCCATCTCTCTCTTTTAAATTAAATAATATGTTTCTATAGGAAAATGGCCATTATCAAGTAATACAATCTAAAGAAGATTTCTTTTATATAGAAGATAAGACACATGCTTATAGATTCATGGATCTGTAATGTAACTGAGTCTCATAAACAGGTCGTTTATTTATATAAACTGTAGTAGTGACTTCCAAAACACCCTAGTAAAGCTAGAGTACCAGTTAATTTTAATGAGTATTAGGCTTCCAGCTCCCTTAGGCAGCTTTCAAAATGTCAGCCTATAATTACAAACAACTTGGACTAAAGCCCGTTGAATTTAATGGAAAGTCTCCCATTGATTTCAAAGAGCTTTTGGATGATTGACTTTACTCTTTGCACAAATATTTCTAAAGGATTTGGGTAGTAAATACCACATACTTTAGAAATACTACATTCCAAAGAATATCTTCACTTTTCACTATATTTAGCTGATTGCAAAGTACCAAAAACCAACCAAAGAAAAAAAAACAAACAAAAAAAACCAAACCAAAACTATGGGAAATCAAGAGTATAAAATTTGGTAGGAAACTATTAAAAATAAAGACAAACACTTCCACTTCTGAGTTAGTCAGGCATGTTTTACAGAATTGTTTAAACTGACAAAACAAATAAAACCAGGGACTTTTGCAAGGAGACTGACTCTGAGGAGTGTAACTCTTGGTAAAGAATGTTTTTTCAGATTCTGAAACTGTAATAGTTTCTTTCAGCATTTTCTAAGTACTAAATATTTACTTTGGTTTCTTCTACTTGGAACTTTAATTATAGAAACACAGGTTATTTAAAAGGATTTTTTTTTTAATTATTGAAAGGAAAAAATCATTCTGGCCTGAAAGACATCTTAGTTTTCTTAGTTGACCAGAAAGTGTAAAGTTTAACTTTGCATGATAGAGAAAAAGTTTCCCTACGTAGCATTCTTCAAAAGTTCATCTGTCTCTATCTATTACTAAGTTATATTTTAATAGCTTGCACATCTACCTTTCCATCCCTAGATATTCAGGTGTCATTTTTTTACAGGTACACTAAAAGCCTTAGGCATGAATTGTTGGCAAAAACACAGACAATGCAAACAAAGGGGATTATACTGTGGAGCTTCTCATGAGACAGCAATCCAAGCAGGTGGCTCAGCCCCAGGAACACAAAATTAGAGCATGACACCTGGTTTATCACCATGCTATAATAAAATGCTGGTAGCCAAATGTAGCATCTCAAACAGCAGGTTCACATACAAGAGGCGAAAGGGTTTCACATACTTTGGGAAAACAAAAAGGAGGGGGGGGAAAGCAGGACATGGAGTGAAAACACCACAAGTAACAGTTAAATACAATTAATATAGAAATAAACTGTAGAAGATGAGTCATAAATTTCATACAGTCATTGCAAAAAATCACTCAGATGGAAACTAGCTTTTATTAGGAAACAGTACATAGTACTGGGAGGGAGGTAAGGAGAGACAATCTTCTGCCTCTCTTCTCTTGAAATTGATAATTCTGAGAGCAGGCAATCTTTAAAAAAATTGAAGAGTGTATTCGGGTAGAATTCCACATGGGTATTTTTGGTCTCTGTTTGGCCCAGCCACCTGTGAAAAATGTGAGGTTGTCTCATGCCAAGTTATGGGTAAACAGTCTGATAAAGTCTGATAAAAGTCTGATATAGCCTTGAGAGAGAGATTTCTGTGTAAACTAAAATTAATTGGTCTCTCATGATTGGCTGATGGCCCTCCAAGGGCATTTGGAAGAGAAAGAGAGGAGGAGGAAGATGAAGTAAGCCTCCAGACTCAGTTAAGGAAGACCCTCTGAAATGGACCGCGCAGGTGCGGAGAGACCCACGCACGCGCAGAGAAGTATCAGTTACGTACCATGAGGGGCAGTGTAAAATACCTTTGCTGGGGCGGTGCTGGCCGCGTCGCTCAGGTAATCTTCATTTGGCTAAGTAGATCAAAGGCAGGTGGCTCATGTTTTGGGGCTCACTCACTCCACATGACAGGACAACATTGCCTTGGCAGGGGTGCCTGTCATCACCTGTGAGCCAGCTGACCCTTTAAGATGCAGCCACTGCTCGAGGAAGTCTGGGCATTCCAGGGGTCAGTGAGACAACTCCATAAGGGACACCTGGGAAATTTGGGTGTTTGCACCTGGGGGCTTATTTTCTTCTCTCTCTCTCTCTCTCTCGGGTTTCTTTCCTGTTTACTTGGCCACCTTTGGTAATAAAACTGCTGTTTGGGTTAAGTTTTCTGCAGTGTCTCAGCTTCAGCCTCCACATCCCTTCGGACCCCTATTCTCCCTGGAACAAAGAGAAAAAATGCTAACATTGCTTCTAAAGCTCATCCCTCTAACTAGCGCTGCCTTATAATTACCTTGTACAAAAATGTACACACATGTGCAGATAAACCAGATAAAACTGTCTTGAAACAAAATTATTGCGATGAGGCAAGTTAAGCAGTCAGAGCACAGGGATTTAACTGGTGACTGTCATTTAACCCAGCCATAAGAGACCCCAAGGTTATAGTTCAACCCTACACAAAATGAAATACATATCTAAGAAGCTGAAACTAAGGCCTACAGTTCACACTGGGAAGAGAGGGTAGAAGCCAGATGTAAAAAATATAGCAAAAGAAATAAAATGAAGAGATGCATTAAATAAGATTTTAAATTGCTCTTGAGGTATTTCTGAAACCAAATATAACCTTGACTGCTCAGTATGAAGGGAACTAAGTGAAGCCTAAATATCAGTGTACTTGTAACTCAGAGGACAAGTCTTGCCACAGCAGGTTTTTCTCACAAATATTTGTAAAAAAATCAGATGAGACATTTCCTTCAGCCTGTGCCTAACATGGTATCCTTTCTTGGTTTTTTAATAAATAAAACTTCTTAACTGAAATGCCCAATAAATGTCCTGAATTTTGTGAAATCTGAGTTCAAAGGTTGATGAAGATAAACTTCAAGATTTTGACAGTCTTTATGTTTTGGTTTGTTACCATTCTTGATAAACAGAACCAAAAGAAGGGAAATTATATTTTTGTGCTTTTTTAAATTGTTCAAACTAATATTTCTTCACAAGATAAATAAATGTTCCTTTAAGAAACTAAAGATATCATCTTGTTGAAAAAACTGTTGCAAACCAAAAAGGTTTTTTAAGAAGTGATGGATGCATGAAGAACTCTCTTTCTCAAAACAAACCAAACCAAACCAAACAAAAAAAACCAAACCAAACCAAAACAAAAAAACCCAAAACATTTACACCCTTCCCATAAGGAAAGCATAAATGAAACCCCAAAAGAAGAGTTGCAACCCACACCATTGATGAATTTTAACCATTCAGAGCAGTGTGCTGAATATTTTCTGCTAGGCAGTCAGAGGATAATTTTTGTTTGTGGCTTCTTGAAATTACCTCATTACAAACAATGTCTATTAACAGTGAATTCAAATGTTGAATTCATTCAAATTTGAATTCATCAAATCAAAGGATGATTTGATGCAGGATAGCAGTATGAAGGTTTCATGGTGACTCAGTAAAATGCAATCTCATTGCAATCTTGGTTCTCCCATAAGGAAGAGATTTTTGAAGTATTTTGGAGTAAAGCTCCTCAATTCTCCCCACCTACAGAACTTTGCTGTCTGGGAGTACAGGAGCAGATAAAGCAGAACCAAGAGCTTCTCCCCAGGTTGTGCACAAGGAGTTTGAATGGCAAGGGGCTATTCAGTCCCTGTGACTAGTAAGAGAGCCAGCACAAAACTCACTGAAGCACAGGCAACTGGATGACTGGTTCTCCACACCAGCTATTCCAGTCTCCAGACTAGCTCCTGTTATGTTGCTCCACTTAGTAGTGTAGGTGTAGCCCTAGAAATCCACTGGTACAACTGTTAATCCAACTGGCAAATAATGTATGTGTTAGTGGACTGTTCATGGGAACATCAATGAAATACCTTTCTCTCTAGGACAGAGAGAATGGAGTTGGTTTTCATTTTAATGTTTTCACAATGTGTTTGCAATGGCTTTTCATCAAGAAAATAAAATGGCAAGTAATAACCTACCCATACATCAGTGCATTTTTTGTTCACCTGAAATGAACGACAGATTAACTTTGAACATTTAGGCAGTTCAAATACAAATTAATTGAATTTTGAATATTCCTCTTATTTAATAATCTAAGTATTGGCCCTGTTATTTGTATTTTCCAATCGTAAAACAAAAACTGGTTTGTCCACACTGTGTGTGTTTATGAGAAAGAGCAAGAGAAGTTTTTCAAGTGATTATTTTCCATTCTTTAGGCAAAGACAGAGGAAACATCAAGCTTGATCTCTGATTTATTTTGCAGTATCTTCACTTCTATTATTCAGTCAAAATTATTTTCCCAAAATACAGCAGCTTTCTATCCAATAAAAAATTGTTAAGGAAAGCAAGTATAAAACCACTATGACAGATTTGAAAAGTTTTCATCTACTCACAATAAATAACAGATAGAGAAATGAAGGCAGTTTATTAGAGACTACTTTTCTTTCAAGATGGAAAGTTGTATGTTCACATAATTATATCTTTGCAGTAAACTGTCAATTTTGACATATTTTTTGTTAAGAAAATAAGAACAGCAAAAATAAAATTTTCCAAATATAAAATGATATTTTTCTATTTCTATTGAAAGGTTCTTTCAAAATTTATTCCAGCTACTAACAAAATAATTTATATATGCAAATTAGTGATGAAATTTTTATTTACATAAAAATGTAACATATTTTTACATAAAAGGTATTTTTCCTCAAAACAATTCATTAGTTGAAATAGTTTTATTCTTACGCCGGATCAGAATGAAACTATATATATAATGAAATCTTCTACAATGCAGAAATGCTGGATCCCTTTAGGCACATTTTTTTAATTTCTCTCCAAGAATGCATTGTTTTGAAATACTTACATGAGAATTTTTTTCTGCACCTCATTATTATTTTAATTTTATATATCAGTTCTAGATAAAAATGGCAGCTGCAGATTACAGCTTCTAATCAGTTCATATGTTCTAAACTGTTTCTTTTCATTTTGGTCAAGGACAGAGAGTTAGCTAGTGCATACTGTCTTTTTGCACCAATTTCACAGTATTAAATTTCTTTCCGCCCAGTGAGGACCTACTCTGCCCATTTTAATGCTTAATGCTTTCATGAAACAGAAGTGGACAAGCTATTCTTCAAGAAACAGGTGCAGGCTATGGACTAGCAGTCCATACAAGTTATACAAAGTAATCAAGTGATTCAATATCCCACCTCTCGTGGCTATTGACATAGTTATGTAAAATTGAGTGGAATCACAATGTCCCATATATTATTTTGAATCTACCAGTCTCATGAAATGTTACTTGAATTGATATTGTCATTCAAATCAAGTTATTCAATTTATGTAGCTTTTTCTTTCCCCTCCCGTTTATAGAGAGCTGTGTATTCACTCGGTCCTCATCTTGCTCCTTATTTTACATGTCATTCTCATATGTGATTTTGGTTTTGTTATAATTTGTTGACTTTTGCTGATTTTATAATGCCTGACTGAGGCTTTATTTCTGTAAAGACACAAGAATGTTTTCAAAATTGCATCCTGAGTAATTTCAATTAGCCATACCTCTTCTCTGTTCCATATCATAACTTGAAGAACTGTTTTCACCTTGTATTGTACAGCTATACCTCACTGTACAGGCTCCAGTTACTTCAAAAAAGTCTAATATAAAAAGTTTAAATCCCTACTTCATTGCAAGAATTTTCTTTTTCTTTAATATTAGGAACATGAAAAAAATACCATGGCAGTGTCCTCTGTGAGATCTTAAACTCAGTTATTTATATACCTGGTAGTCACCCCTCTGGGCTGCTGTTTATTTTCAACACAGGTGTTATAATCTTGATATCTCTATTGGATACTATTGCTTGTGATATTTGTTCTATGTTATATATCAAGAATCCAGCACTCTTTCTGTATTGCAAATTGTACACAGGGGGTTCATAAAAGCTAGCTGAATTTGTTAAATGATAGCGTATTTTACAAGTGTAATTGGAGCTCTTGATATAAATTTCAATACTTTGCTAGAATTGATTTAATGTTTTGTAAAAAATATTTTTTCTTTCTGTCAGTCTACATCCATTATGAACCAGTTTCTTTAATCTCAGTGGTTGTAATTTTTTAGATTTTAGATCCTTTGGTCTTCTCCAATCTGACTGATTGTTTCTGGAAAGTCTATTCCTGGTATAATATAAAATGCAAAAACTGAAGATTTTAAATAAGAGGTAAATCTGCTTTTTCATCATATTTGCAGGTAACATATTTTTATTGATTAATTACTATAATGCCTGCCTCCACATTTTCTATCTAGTGTTCTGCCTTTAAACTTCAAGTTGTCATTTATCTGTTTAGACTTTGAAAGGTGGATTTTTATCTTTCTGAAGCAAATTCTGGATGCAGAGGTTAATGTCCTTATGTGAATTATGAGACATTACAATTCTTTATTCATAAAATTCATAACCTATCTCCCAAGATACCTAAGACTATATGTTTCTCACTAATGTCAAACCAACTAGAGTTAACTATTTTATTTATGAGCCCACTCAGTTTCCTACATCTTTATTGTCTTTATTTATCTATCTATTAACAATTCATAAATGAGGATATAGTTGTGTTCAAATTGGAGAGGGGAAAAAGACCACAATGTATCTAACTTTTTACTCTTACTGTTCAGGGTCACAAAGGGAAAATATTTTTAGTATAAGTAAATATCAGAAACAAAGGAAAGAGAATTATTTTTCCTCACTGCCACTTCACTGGTAGAAATTTTATGTCTACACATTAAGTTACAGCAGAGAATTCAGGCAGAACAGTGGTATATAAAACAAAACTAGTGTCATAGCACAGCAACTGAATATATCACCCAAACACCACTGTTTCATGACTGAACTACTTACTGAACTATTCTTCAAATCAAACATCTGATTTAGAACTTAATTTTACTCTAGTTTTGTACATTAAATAAACCTTATATTATTAGTTTGATGACAACTGTATCCATACAGTGTTATCATTATTTTTGAAATTACTGTTTTCTATAAATGTTTTCAGCACCAAATAGTGTTAATTTTTCACTAACTTGGGAAAAGAAAAAATAAAAAAAATCACTTTGGTTTAGTAACTAAGTTCTCAGTCAAAAATAAATGGCAAGCAATGGCAATGAAGCTCCAAGGCATGACAACTGCTAACAGCCTAGATTCTGCACCACTGAGTAACAAGGAGTGATAAAGGGGAGAATCCTCCTAACAACACTGTACTATGACCATAAAGGCAATAGATATAAGAAATCATTCAATGTTCTGTACAAATTTAATTTAATAGTCCTACTTAATCAGTGGTTTCCTATAGTGAGAATACTGAAATTTCACCATATAGTTTGCAATTTTTCATATACCATGTGATCTAAATGAGAGTTAAGTTTTACAGATCCCATTCCACATAAGAAAATCTGGGAAAACTGACCTTTTTGTCTCATTCAGAAGGAAGTGATAACCTAGGAATATGAGAAAACACCACAGATGTCACTGCAGTCCCACCTTTCAGTCATGCAACAGTGGTGTGAAGTTTCTTAAGGGGGTAACCTACATTAATCTCATTGTTCATAGATTTAGTTTAAGTAAACCCAAGTGACCTGGGACATGTACAACTCTAGACCAGTGAGGAGAAGGGCAGGTTAGGTATGACAATGACTTTTCATCAGCAGTATCTGATATCCTGTTAAAATAGAGTTCTGTCTTGAAGCTGGCATAAAAGCATCTGCTGAGCATATACAATTTAATAAATTTAACTAATCTGCCCATAGCAATTTAAGTTCTTCTAGCAGTACAGTCAGTCTTTCAGAGAGAGCTTTGGAGACACTTTGTCCTATTTCAAAGGGGCAGGAAGGCAGATTTGTAATTAAGATACAAGCTTTTTCATAGAAGTTGTTTTGAGATTGTATTGAGAAATGTGAGACGTGTTCCAGTCTAGTAATTCTTTTGAGCCTTACTGGTGTCTACTAATGGCAAAACTTTACATGGTAATTGGGGGTCAACTGAAGTTTCAGAGAGTCTCTCTATCGAAACCTTTAGATTTAATAGTGCAAGAATTAAGTGTCCTACACTGTACTGGAGCCAAACCAAATCTCTATACAAACTACTGAGGAAGAGAGGAGAGTTGTATTCAGTTCATCAGTGAGAAGAGACTTTTTTCAGTCCATAGGCTTCTGGAGAGACCAGCACTTGTGAAAACCAGACTGTCATTCTGCTTCAGGCAGACACAGGGGACTAGACACTGAGATTTTCAAGACAATTAGCTAAGCGGTCCGCACTACCTAAAACCATTGTGCGTATGACTCAAAAGAAAAATTTAAATCCATTAGCAATTTTAAGGGTGTTCCTATAACTGCCAGGACAGTGCATCACATTCTGAAAATTTATATTGTGAGGGCAGAAACCTTTACAAAACTTGTCTTTAACCTTTTTTATTGAATGGCATCACTTATCAAAACAAAAAAAATAAAATAAGTCACTGCTTTTAATTTATTTCATATGTTAAGATTGGTGCTAAACTTCTCATCATACTCAGCTCAGTCTTCATTGCACATCCCTTTTAATTTCAAAGTCTGAAGTGTGTCCAGACACAGACTGTCACCCACAATTTGATTTCACCTGTATTCACCTGCCTAGGATGAAGTATGCTGTAGAAGTTCACCTGGAAAATTGCTTCTAGACCAAATTATTTCAGAGTCTGATTTTCCCCTCTATAACTAAGATAATTTCTTGAAAGAAGCACTCTCTCCTGACTTAAATGAAGAGGGGGACAGAATAATACTATAAAAATATATGTCAGGATGAGAGAAGTACCGTAAACAGCTTAGAAGGCATTGGGAGTCTGACTATATTCAACTTTTCTACTGGGATATATTAGGAGTAGGATTTCCAGAACAATATAAGTAAGGTAGCATTTCAAATTAATTGAGAACCATAGCTGATTAAAGTTCTTTTGAAAATCTCAATTAAAACCTGAGATATGTTGATATACCATATTTATTATATTTTCTATGTACTCTCAAATAAGTAGACTGTTGAAAAATCTTTTAAAAAGCTTTAAAAAAATGGGCAAATTAGAGCGTGCTTTCTCAATTTAAGAAATTGAGTACTCAAAATGTCAAACTAAAGTACAAAACATTTTGAAAGTGAACAGTAGCACTGTTACAGCTCTTGATGATCTGTCAACAATTCAGTCAGGTTGTGCAAGAATCATGAACATGGTTTGGATGTAGAAATAATTTTGGAGTGAGATATGGGTAATGCGAGTATAGACGTCGTCACTTTCACAAGTCATGCACTGCTCTACACTGACAAACTATTTTTAATGATAGGTGGGTCCAAAAGGTGGCACTTTTCCAAAGTCTTAGTGCCTGATAACTCCAGATTCTTGGAATTTCTCTCCAGTTTCTCTGCACCTAGACTTTAGGTGCACTGTATTCACACTAGTTCTAGAAGAGAATTAGATCTTACATAGAAGATACTTGTGAATCCTCCTGATTCCAAGTTCATTTTGTCAAAAGTCACCTGGAAATTTCTGACAGGAGCCTTCTCATATCTTGTACTTGCCTTACTATCTGATGCAACCATTGTCTGGTTAATACCAATTTCCCATTATCTTTAGTAAGTAGTAATCTAAGTACATGAATATTTTCTCTAGAAAAGTGCATATATTTTAGTTTCAATTCATACCTTTTTATAGACAAACCTAAAATACTAAAGATTTAGTTTAACATTACTAAAATACCTTTTTCACAATCCCACTTCTTCTCCAGAAGAATGTATGTGATAGAGACCATTGTGTCTTTTTAGAACAAACATCCCTAGCTTGGGATCAAAAGTACTGAAATAACATACTGTTTTCTGAACAGGGCTGGGATACAAGGCGAATAGTCTAATATACAACTTGTGCTCAAAAGGGCCAAGAGATACGAATTTGAGAGTGAGTTAAGGGTTAACAATAAAACAGATTCTCATGCTGTTGCTGAAAATAAATCTGGTATCATCTGTAAATCAAATTCCTGTAGATAAACAGACTAATCTACTGATCTGAAAGAAAGTAGGACAAGCCTCAGGAATTTCAGCAATCCAAATATATATAACAAAAAGTTAATAAAATAATGTAAGCTTCAATATCTCCACTTCTCATTGCATCTATATTCCAGACCCAGTATTAAAGAGAGGAAAAAACCCTCAGAAAAGCCTATAACCCAACAGATGATTGTTCCCAACAGGTTGAAAGTCCAGGGTCAGCCTATACATATTATAGTACAATAAATTCTGAGCATGTAGATTTAAAAGACCTGTCTTATTTGGCACTCACTCGGAGATAATTTAAGATAAAAGGCCAGTTCTGCTCTCAATTATGTAACTGTAGAACAGCCCTGAGGTAGTCTAACATGAGCCAACTAGTGCACAAATCTTTGAATTTACTTTATGATTTATTTGAGGAGATTTTGAAGACCAGGAGAAATAATTTTCACAACACTCTATGAAATGTAGTTAATTTCCAGTTCCCTCTTTAAAAAAAAAAAAAAAAAATGGTTAATTAATTAGTGGTTAGAAAATGCCTGTTGATATATCAAGGTTCTAGTTAAGTGTAAAAACATGACTTCAGTTTTATTTTCAGTTTGACTTTGATGGGAATAATCCCACGAACAAAGCATGTGTTTAAGTGTCTTCCTGGGCTTCAGTTTGGGCCAAAAGTCATTAAAAGCAATTGGAACTTTTTCATTGAGGTAAACCAGATTTTGAACCAAAATGCATGAGTGCTCTATCCATTAAGTGAAAGGTAAGGCTAGCAGGTACTAAAGTCACTTAAAAGTCAAATCTGCAAGTCACCTGTCCACCTGCACTTTGAACTGCATATTAAGAAAAGATTCATCACTGAGAGGGTGTTCAAGCACTGGAACAATATCCACAGGGAAGTAGCCATGACACTAAGCCTGTCAGTAGTCAAGAAGTATTTGTGTACTGCTCTTAGACATATGGTTTAAATTTTAGGTTCCCCTGTGTGGAGTCAGGAATTAGACTCAATGTTCCTCATGGGACCCTTCCAGCTTAGAAAATTATATGATTCTATGAAGTGATTTTCAAAATAGTTAAAGAAATAGTGTATTTTGTAGAACTAAAGTCAGCTTCTTTGCAGATCATAGATATTTTTGATTTGGGAGGATTTGTTTGTTTGTTTGCTTTAAAGAATCAGATAAGCAAAATCTTTGCCAGGCTGATGATTAGCTTTTTTGAAGGTTGATATTCCATAACAATAGGCCTAGTGTTTCAGAATAAAAGATGGCTAGAAAATTAATAGACTTGTAGTATGGAGTCAGCATTGTCTAAGACAAACTAATATTTCAGTTGCTAAGGTTAATGCAACCACTCTTCATACTTTGTTTTGGATACTGATAAAGTGCCTTAGGCCTGGAATATCTGACAATAAAGGGAAAGAAGATACAAAGTAACTGCTTAACCAGATGTAAAATCATTTCATCATTTCTTCCTCACAGGAACAGTCATAGGCAAAAGGAAATTTTACCACTGGCCAAACTGAACACTGTATTTCTGTGTTTACAGCAAGGTACTTACTGCTATAAATAACAGGATAGGGGGGTCACATTTTTTTTTTAAAAAATCTTGTTTATTTCTGTTTTAGAGTTGGATATAAAGTGGACAATTTTAGAGCTAAATTTATTGAACAGAGGAAAAATTTCATACATACCAATCTTTGAAGTTCTCAGTCCTGGTCTGTAACTGCAGTGTTCCTTTTGTGAATGAATCATTTAGTTATCTAAAGTCCCATAGTCTGTTATATACTGGATCGAATATCATCAGGATTTATTGTAGACTACTTCCTCAACCTGCTGAACACGACTTTGTTCTTTTCATGAACATACTATTTTATGACACCTGCTGAATTGTTGCAGAGACTAGAGGTACTGCCCTGTTTCCATCTGCTTTCCCACAAACACTGATTTTCACAAAATAGACTGAAGACTGCAGATTGTGTAGTCTTCAGGGAATTTTCAGATATCTGTAAATGTACTTTATTGCTTTTGTCAGAACCATGAAATGAATTAAAATGGCCTTGAATTAAAAATCATATAAGAACAGATGGGGTACCATTTTTATTGTTTTCTTACGAAGGAGAAAACACCTAAGACGCAATGAAAACTATGTTAATAGGAATTTGAATAATGGTTATGGTATAGGTTTTCATATTTGTGTGAGCTGAATTCACACATTGACAACTTACATTGAAAATACAAGCCTTTTCCGGGATGTATAGGGCTCATAGAGAATAAACACAAGCACAGAGCAATCTGTAACGTGTATGATTTAGAGTGGCAGCTTCTTTTAGAAAATATCATCTCTCTACTGGGACTTTTGCCATTTTATTGCTCAGACTATTCTCATATCATATAACTTCTGCAAGAAGAAATAAGATTTTCCCCAGGGAACAGACATGCTAAGATGTTCACTTATTTTATTTTATTGGCACACATTGCATACATTTTTGTCAATAAGAAACTGTAAGACCTTTTTCTTTTTATGAAGACGGTGTTAAACTGGATAGCATGTGTCATCTGCTAACAACTTCTGCTTTTTCCTTCACCTTGATTATTTACAGCTAAACCATTTCTTACCTGAATGAAAATCTTTCCTAAAAATGTGTCTGATTTTTTGCTAGCATAATCCTAGAATTTTTCAAGCTGCATAAAAATAACAACAAAAATTGTGGAAACTGTATTTATTATTTGAAAGAGTTGTATTTATTATTTGAAAGACTTCACTTAATGGACAATTATAGAATTTAAAATATATGAGGAGCTTTTTTAATATAATATTGGGTAAAAATGACTTGATATAACTGGCGCTCATGATTTCTATTTCATAACCATAGGATACTAAAAGCTGGAATGTAATACATCTACTTGGATATACTGCAATAACTAAAAGGTATATATTTCTGTTTTACTTTCCTTTTGGTTGTTGTATATACAATGAAATCATATACCTGATAGTAGTTCTAAGTAATTTTTTCCTTGGACAGTTGTAGGTTTTTAATATGCAAAGGAAAGATTCTAGTAAAATCTTTCCTTCCTTATATTTCGTCTATGTCTTCGTGGAGTAATGTTACAACAACATGCAAAAATATAAAGCAGTAACCCTCATGCCTCTGAAGGAATTTATTGGTCTCAGAGTTGTTCTACTTGCATAGAAACCTACCTATTGGGACATCATTATGAAACTTGTACCATAAACTTCCTGAATAGATGTCACTAACTACTTATTAACAAGTCATTAACAAGCAAATGACATTAATAGATTTGATTAACTAGTTCCATTAACAGCCTGAATGATTCCATGAGACACATTTTACTATGATATTCTGGTGCAATAATAATGACCTATGGATTCTATAAATTAGAATTACTTTATAGTTATCCATTAAGAAATTATGGTATTAATCAAAGTAATGGTCATTATCAGACCCATAAAAATGACCCAAGACCATCACTGGTAAAGAAGTCTACTGCTTTTCCAGAAACATTGTACCTATACCTAACAGAACTCACTAGTAAATAGAACGATATGAAACTATTAGTGCTGTCAGAAAAATTAATAAGGAGAAGATACATCAATAGCAAAGAACTGCAGGGCTTCAGAGAGTGGAGCAACATTAGCTAACAAAGGCATGAGGTAAAATTAGTTTGCAAATCTGGGCCAGATTTTGGTGTCTGTTGCAATAAGCTCCAGACTAAAACTAGAAAATATTCTCAGTATTTCTTGAAAGATTTCATAAAATTAAACAGTACTTTGTGACAGGATTTCCTAAAGAATTAGGATTGCCTGTGATTTCTGTTATTTCTTATTACATCAATGAAATGACATCTTTTTGCAGTTTTATTTTTATATATGATGCACTGCTGAGTATAAGAGAGGCAAGAGACCCTTGGTAATGAAATGAGAAGCGTTTAAAAGTGTAAATTCCTGGTAGGAAGGAACTGCAGTGCAGTTTGAATGACAAAAAGTGTAACCAGAAATCAAAACATTTCTTAATTGTTTATTTATGATACAAATGTTAATTACTTTGTAGCTTACATGGACTGTACAATAGGACAGGTTAATTGGGCTGAGAAATGGCTAGCTCTGAGGGTGCGAGCTCAGAATAATTAAAACTCCTGCATCATGTTAACAGAACTCTCCTGTCATTTGGGCTCCAAGGATACTGCTTTGCGTTTTCTTTTCTTTTTCTTTCCATTAAATAGTATGTGATTTCTACCACAAATGAAGAAATCCAAGGGCAGAGCTTTGGCTGACTACCGATATCATGTGAGACAGATTTTCATGTGGATTTGAATGCATTGTGGGGAATGAAAGAAAGGACTCCATCAGTCTGAATGACTTACAGTGATCCTTTCAAAGCCTTATTTGCATCTGCCACTATTAAACTAAACAGCAGGAGTCTTTAATACTGCCAGGAAATAAAGTGGCCTCTAATTGCTTATATGTTGATTGCAAGCTTTTCAGAAACAAATCCATCACATAAAATATCTCCTAGGTTGCTGAGCAGTGCAATGGTCACATGCCTTCTCTTAAGGTCAGTCAAAGAGAAAGATTAAGGTTTACAAGGGTAGCCAGGCTGTAAAAAAAAAAAAAAATTAAAAATGGAATCTTATTCTCACTGATTCTTATTCACACCAAGGTGGCTTTTCAGCACACCAGTAGCATAAAAAAGTACAAAGTAGGTGTAAATTACCATAACTATAGTATGGCAATACAGCAGTGTCAAAGCAGCATAAAAGACTTTTATGGCCGGCAAGGATTTAATGATTGCTGTTCTTGTAGTTGTACCTGAGCAAACCTGTAACTATCTGCAGCAAAACAGAGCTCAGGGAGGCTAACACTGGCCACTTACCAGGCAGTATGTTTGTAGCGCTTTGTAATAACTCACCTCCTACTTTGGCAAGTTTCTTCAAAAGCAATAGAAGCTGCATTGCATAAGCACTAATCAGTGGGTTTTTGTTTTTTTTTCCAAAAGTAGGATTGTCCTCACTGTGCACTTAATGGACCAGCGACAAAAAAATATTTGAGCTGAAGAGGCATGAGGAAGAAACTTGAGCAGAACATTAGTTTGGGATTAAAAAATAAAGAGGAGGAAAAAAAGAAAAAAGAACAGTCTTAAAGAAGTGAAATGCAGTTCTCATGAGGAAAAACTGTGAATCAGTTGACTGTTTCACATAGGACTCTATCCCTAAAGGGATGGATTAACCTTGATTTACATGAGGGAGCCTTTAGTTCTCCGGATATTTCACTCTGTCAGAGTCTGACTAGAAACACCTCTGAGAGATAAACTGGTGTAAGGAATTAAATTAGGAGACTTTAAACCCATCCTGTTCAATTTTTCCACAAGACAGAGCATTCTATTTTGGTTGAACATAAATCAAAAAATATCTTCATTCTGGAAAGGACAGAGAGCAAAGCCAGATTTATATGTTGCTGAGAAAAATACATTTCCACTTGTCACATTAAGACTAAGATAAACCAACCCATTGTGTTCATGATTTTGTTCCTTCCTATTACTGAAGGGCACAGTTACATATAATTTCAAGCTTATTTTGTTAATTTGCTGATTTACAGATTTCTATTCAAAAGGTGAAATACTGTGAGGAACCACTGAATCCAGTGCACAAAATTGTAAATAATAATATCCCATACACAAAACTCTGAACTATGTGTTTGCTGATTTGATTTTTGGATTGTATGCAGAATAATAACTTTCTCAGTTTTATGTTCATTTGTATTACTGGATTTAGAAATGGAGCTCATATTAAAGGATTTTCATTTGCAACTTTTCATCAAAGTAGATTTCTGGTAGGTGTACAGAATTCTTTCTGGACCATGTTCTTCTTAGTATAAATCATCTCATGATCATTCAAAACTTATCATTATTTTATGCAGAGAGTTTCAAGAACACAATCAAGAGAGTAACCCACACACATCCCCTCAGCTCCTAACTCAATAAAAATGAGGATAAGTTACACATCTTTGTCACTTTACACAGACTGGTATTTCTCTTCTGCTTTCATTCACAATTTTGCTGAATTGCCTTCCTCAGATATGTCTCTGTTGCATTCATTACTAAGACGGTTTTTGACTTCCCATACTATCATTGACCAGATTAGAAAAGACCTCTTTCATCTGCTTAGTTGTGCAATTTTCTTCACATGAAAATCAAAACATGGGAATAAGGTTGCTGTTTGACTGAATTTTTCCAGCACAGCATTGTGTTCTTACTTTTGGAAACAGTAATACTCTCTAGAGTTGGATCCTAAAAGTAGGCTCAGGTAACACTGGCAAACTGAAGCACGAAATATCAATATTGAAGTTGTGGGACTTGTAGGTGGCTCCTCTGCTACTCAAGGTTCAACGTCTTTTAAAAGAAAAGGTTTTCCTGCACATACCTGTGGTCACTAGGAGGTTTCAGTAGAAAGACAGGTATTTTATGTACATTTTCAATGTACCATTGCAGTCCTTTCTGTTTATGCTAGTGAGTTAGACAAAGACTCCATTTGCTAGCCAGCAGTGCAGCAGATATGTGCTTTTGACCCTGTGGCTGGGAGGTGTGAGCTACTCATTTCCCAAGAAGCCCCAGACAGTCTATTAAAGAAATAACATGGATGGTGACTTCAGATTATATTGCACATACAGATATTCCATAAAGACAGAGGTTTCTGTGCACAGTCTAATTCTCCCTGGAAAAGAATTGCTTCCATATGAAAAGCGCAGCCAAAAGACTCATCTACACTTGTGAAGGAGATACTATCCTGACAAAAAATTACCTAATCATTATTTTTTTTTTTGCATGACTGGTTTTCCATTTTTAATCATGCTGCAGCCAAGTAGAAAACCTTTTCCTGAGTACATTTTTTTCCACACACCTGGATATCTGTGTGGTACAACTTAGCTGTTCACCACTCAGCCACTTTCAACCCATATTTCCTAGCATAGAGCAGGGAAAGTCCCTCTTACCAACTCATAGGTATAAGAAAGAGAAAAAAAAATTATTCTTTTAAGGAAAAATCCTCAAGAACAGAATTTAATAGAAGAATAATGTATTGTGCCACTTTCAAAATAATGAGGGCTTTTCCTGTTTATTTCATACCAGTTTCATACTTATTTCTGAAATAAAAGGCAAAGTTTTATTTTTGCATACTGTCACAGAAACAAGGTAATACTGCAGAGCTTGAAGAATTGAATGGCAAGACCCTGATATCAAGAAGATATCACTCCTTCAGCAGGTATAGTCTCTTACTAGGAAAATCCACACTGTGTTTTGGATTTCTGAAGTAGTTGCTTAAAGGCACCTGTGTGAGATTTCACTGGATTTACTACTTGTCTTGCTTTAATGCAGTCAGCTATGGAAATAAATTATAGATTTGCTTCAAGAAACTTATTACTTAAAAGTTTGTTCCGGTGAAGCTAAGTGAATAATCTGCATGGAAAGCCCCTGACTTGTACTGTCACATCCCTGCTCCACAGTTTTTCATGTTGTGCAGCAGACAGAAAAAGAGCAGAAATAAATTCCATGATTTCTCAGCACTGGTATCATTAATTTTCACTTCACTGTGTGAATTAGAGTGTATCCCCACACATGCAGCCGTGTCTCATTATTTCTATTATCTGGCATTAATTTAGGCTTTGCCACATAGCATACAAAGATTGCAATGTTAATTTTTAAATGAAACCCAAAGGCAAGTTTAATTTTAAACAGCATTAATTTTCATGGTGAAAGACTTCAGTGGCTTGTCTTATGCAAGGGTGTTGATATTAAATTTGCTATTTAATAAAGACTGATGAACAAACGGAGGGAAGTTTGTCAATGAGGATTTGTCAGTTTTGCTTCCTTTCCTCACAAGTTAATGACATTTGTTTCATAGACTGTCCCTAATGGTGCAAAGGAGATCTGGCATTGCACAAGTTGCTGTTGCTGTCTTAGTTCAGCAGTATTAGGCATTCATACAAGTGTGGCACATTAGAAAGAGATGAGCAAGACTTACTGGACTGAAATACAAAGTTGGGAATTTGTTAAATAAAATTAAGTGCTGTCTATGTGCCTTTTTTTTTTTTTTGGTGATGAGTCACACTTCAGGAAAGGTTGTGCATTTCAGAGAGAGAATAAAAAACCTCAACAGGAACAACACAGATACAAAGCAGTCCATATCAGCTGAACATGAAACACCACAAAGGGTGCCAATGCTCTCCTTTTCCAATCACAAGTTCCAAAAAATATATGTTTTACATTAAAATCACAGAGTCATTAAAAAACCTTCGGTTTATTCAGTTTAGGCCTTTGAAAGTTCAATGATACAAAGACTTTACTGAGGTAAGTTTGCTTTAGCTGGGCCAAAAAAACCCTTCAGTTTTTTTTAGGTCATATACCCAAAAGGAAAAAGAAGATGTTTGCTTGTTTGCGGTCGCTCTGTATTTGTCCAAAACAATCATCAGTGGGGAAAAAACAGATAATTATTCTCATATGAACTTAAACCTAAATGGTTGTGAACTAATAGGAATTAATTAATTACGTCTAGTTTTAGCCATAACTCCTTAAAGAATGATTCTGAGTCTATGATGCTCTCAAATACAGACCAAAACCACATCCATAATATTTCTTGGGACAGACTGAAATCTTACTTTGGAACTCATATGATTAAACTTCAATAAAAGTAATATTCTGCCTGTATGTGCTATACATACTTTAATTTACATTACTTTCCTCTAGGTAGGTAAGATAAGAAGATATCATGACAAGACTTTGAATTGAGAATGCTTTGGAAGTAATTTGTATTAGTTCAGCTATTCTATCAGGAGGGCTTACTAAACACCACGTCTAGTAATAGACCCATTGTTGTGGTTAAACCCCAGCCAGCAACTAAGCACCACACAGTCACTCACTCCCCTCCAGTGGGATGGGGCAGACAATCAGAAGAGTAAAAGTGGGAAAACTTGTGGTTTGACACACAGTTTAACAGGGAAAGCAAAAGCTGTGCACACAAGCTAAGCAAAATAAAGAATTAATTCACTGCTTCCCATGGGCAGGCAGGTGTTCAGCCATCCCCAGGAGAACAGGGCCCCACCACACATAACCATGACTTAGGAAGAAAAATACCATTACTCTGAATGTTCCTCCCTCCCCTTCCTCCTTGTTTCACAACTTTATATGCTGAGCATGACACCGTATGGTATGGAATATCCCTTTGGTCAGTGGCAGTCAGCTGTCCCAGCTTTGTCCACTCCCAGATTCATGTGCACCCCCAGACTTCTTACTAGCAGCACTGGGTGAGGAGTAGAAAAGTGCTTGACTCTGTGTAAGCCCTGCTCAGCAACAGTGAAAACATTGAGGTGTTATCAACACTGTTTCCAGCACAAGTGAAGTTAACCCTACCCCAGCCAAATCCAGCACAGATGGCAAGGTATTCCAAACACTTCAAGTGGCATGACAAGATCATATTCAGAGCTTAAAAAGTAATTTTCCCAGAAACATGGCTGAAATTTCACCAGTGACAGTGGGAATTATTCACCGATATTTGTGCCTGGAATGTGGCTGATTGTTAACCTATTTCCTTTCATGTGTTTACAAAAATGGAGGGGATATTGCAACTTTTCCCATCACGCTGGCTGCTTATTTTTATTTAAGTTTATTTAACTTGGTTGCTCTGGTCATTTAAACTGCTCCTACAATGCTGTTTTTCTATTTCTTTAAAGAGGCAGCCTCCAGTTAAACTCAGAGACCCTGTAAATAAGTTACATTATGACAGTTTCCTTCTGTTAAAATGTTTATGACCACATCATAAAATCAGAATAAACTAAGTCTCTCATCTGAAATTATAGAAATATTCATGCTTGTTTTCCAACCTTTAATTACATTACACAGGGTCAACTCAATCCAACCATCATGTGATATGCTATTTTCAGACACAGAATGAAAGTGTTCAAGTATTTAAGAAGAAAATATACTAATTTAATATTTTTTAGACTGTCCTCATGCTACTGGAACACCATATATTTTGAGAATGTGAGGTAGGTACGTTACATGAGCTTCAGATAGTGGTTATGTGCTAGAAGTCTGGAAAGAGAATAGTGCTTTTAGCTTCTGGGTGGCAGAGATAATATCCAGATATGTCTTATACCATGTACTATGTTGGAGGTAAAATGTCACAGGACTATTTCACAACTTCTGAATAATAGGATATTAAGGTATTCAGATACTTTGCATATGGAAAAGAAAGAAAGATGGATAGATGAAAGGAAGTTTAAAAATAGAAAATCAGACTTTTTTTCCTTCTTGTATGAAAGGAAAGCTCCCTGATGTTGAGGTTATTCATTACAGCAGGACAGAGGCAATTTATTCAACTGTAGCTCAGGTAGTGTCAGTAGTTTCATTAAATCCACTTCTAAGAGGTCCAAAGCTTGACCGTAATAATTTTTTCAGTCTTGAAACATTTCCTAAAAGGTCTCTCCTTGTGCACTAGAAAAAGATCATAGACTTATGTGTAACCTTTTCTCATTTTCTGGTTTTAAAAAAATCAATTTTAACAATGGCACTTTGCAACATCTAGAAAGTTTCCTTCACTCATTCTTTTGAACTTGTTTCAGCTGACACAAGTTTTTCCTTACTGGGTTTCCCAGTGGCTTTATTTTTTCAAGTAGTATTAAAGGCTTAAAAACCGTAAGAGGCAGCTGAACTGTTTTCTGTCTTGCTTTCCTCTCCCTCTCCTTTTCCACACAGCTTTAGGCTCTGGTAAGCAGGTAGCTTACAACAGCTTTTTACCTCTATGATGTGTGTGAGCACTCAGCAGCTGTTTCTAGCAATTTGTAACCATCTGAGTTAGTTTTTGGTAATTGCCTGTAGTTTTCTGAGGTCACATTCAGAGTTATGCTTGCAAAACTCTCAGTATATTTTGCCATGCCACTGTATCTAAGATAGTAGAGTCTGGTAGTAGAGGCTGAAATTTTATCGTACATGTTAATGTTTAGAGCTTTTAACAATTTTTTTTTCTTTGACTATCTTTGTGGACCTAGAGAAATTTAGAATTCTGCACATCTAGAAAAGTCAACAGATATTATTTCTCAGCTTCTTATACTTCAAATTGCTTCATTGTACATCTTTTTTCTAAACTCTTCCCCAGACAATTTTGTAATTTGAGTTTGTCTCATGTTTAAAGAAACATCCTTTCAGGTAACTGTGTAGTCCATGGATATCAGCAGGTAACTTGATTTTCAGCTGAGGGATATTTATGCATATATTCTATTTTCCTTTGCTTTGCTCTAAAGTAACCATAATACAGTATGCAATTTCACAGAACAATGGCAAAAAGGATGCATCAGTTTAAAGACTAGGTCTTAAAAAGTTCTGTCTGTATAGCAGCCCAGTGGACTATTGTTTTATCTTTTTATAGTTCCTGTGACAACCGATTTCTGAATTACAGTATTGCCAATTAAATTCTCCTGCAGTACATATTCCATTTCTAGTGAGTTCTTCCTCTCTTTTGGCTTTACATACTTCCTTTCTATTTTCATACTTATGTCAGCTAATGGAAATTGAGATTATGTGCATTAATGGGACACATAGTTTGGTGATCTTAAAAGTGTAGGTATTGCTTTCTAGAACTTTATTTTTTTTTTCTGCTGCAATTATGTTCAACAGATTATTACTGTAACTTCTATAGCAGTTAAACAGATTTAAACTTAATTAGTTCCCAACCAGCTCAGAAATTAGTGTGGGATTTTTCAGCCAATGAGGTAAAATAGCACAGAAACATGATCTATTTAAGCAGAGACATTCTAGCTAAAGTTATTTAAATTATGGAACCACTCAGTATTGCTTGATGGTATATTACAGCAGAACACTCTGTGCACTTTTTCATAGAAATGTTAACATTAAAATGAATTTCATCTCTACAAATAGCCCATGCAGAAATAATTGGTCATTAGCATCTTTTCATAGCATTGGACAGTGCAGAATGCTAGAAAAAAAGCTTCAGATTATTTACCACAGGACTTCTGTTTGAAATTAGTATGAGATGCCTGATGTGATTTGTTCCTTCCTCTAAGAACCATAAAACAGCAGCAAGTTGAACTGTAACACCAGACATATTGGAAGAGAGTGGACTCCAGTATCTTCTTTTCCAATTAATTAGACCTCACTTCTCTTTGTTTCAAACTCCCAGAGGCCAACATACCTCTCAAAAATTAGTTTCATTGCTTTACAAACTGATTTTCTTCCAAGAGGTCATTAAAAAGCAATGTTTTCCTCCTTCTGCAGTTCATAAAAATCTTATTCTATGCCTCAGATCCGTAGCAAAACTTGCGAGTAATTAAATCTCCTCTCCCTGTTTTTAATTGATGGCATTTTAAAACGAAACTCCAGAGGCACGGACTGTGTCAGTTGCTGATGCATTGAAGGGTTTGGCTGATGATTACCTCCACTACATTAAACTCCCTTAGCACTGCCAAGTATAGCATTAGAAAATTCCATCATGGGATCAGATTGGGATTCCTGACTTGTTCTGTCGGGGAGCAGAAGGCCAGGTGCCTTATTTTTTGTTTGCTGTTTTCATAAAAGACAGCTCTTATGGATTGTTAGAAAACCACGGCTGATATATTTCTGTGATTTTTGAGGTGCTTTCAAGCAGCTGCCCAGTTAATAGTAGAAAAGTGGTATAGTTACTTGGTAGAGTAGAAATGCCTTTGAGCACTTCAGTGAGGTCAAATTCCGCAGATTTCACTGATTTTCACTTCTCTGCTGGACCATGAACCTGTTTTGCAGTCTCCATCCATGGAAGGACTTCTCCTCGGAGTTAGTTGATTTTAGTGGCACAAAACACACAATTGAAGTCTCTCACCTGCTTTATATATCAAAACCTTTCAAACCTGTGAATGTCAGGTGATTTTGAAACATTATCTCAGGCTCAGGTTCAGTGAACATTAACTGGGATTCAGGCTTACCAGGCAGCACAAAAGAGTCTGATTACTTCAATTCTGCATACAACCAATGCTCTGTGTGCAGACATTGGACTAGATTTCTGTCATTGAGTCTAAGTGATAATTATGTGCCCTGTTCCTTTAGGTTACCTCATATTTCCTCTTGGAAAAATTTTAACTCCTTTAACTCCTTGCTCAGAAGCAGTTCTAGTTGCTTTAACACAGTTTCATGGAGTCAATAGCAAATGCAATTTAGCTTTTTGGGGTGTTGGCTTCTCTTTTACAAGGCAGAAGAGAGACTAGTGATTGCTGATCATTATGCTTGGAGGAAGGGAGTCTGTAAATGCTGCCAAATTTTTGTCACATTAGAACATTTTATCACACTGGAATATTTTGTCATCTTATGCATGTCAAACTTTCCATTGCCATACAAGTGCAAACCCAGTATGCTGAATTCATGAGAGTGACAACAGTTTACTGAAATACCTTTCAGATTACTCCTCTTTCTGTGAGAGTTATCTCATAGTCTGAGTTCATTATCGGAAAAGACATCTGTGAGACAGTGGCATTCATCTTAATAGTTTAATTAGACTTATTTCAGTCTATTTTTTTTATTTTAATAAAAATATATGACATATGCCTAAGAAAATAAAAAAAAAAAATCTGTGTCATCAACTGTTAACATAAAAGAAGGGACTTCTGCAATTTATAATCCAATGTACTCTGATAAGAGTAATTCAGAAAACTAGAAAGGTCAATTGAGAGTCACTCTTTTCATACCTCTTGTAACTGTCTACAGCTGTTAATGAGCCATAGCTTTGGCATTCCTTCAGTTATTTCTTTCTTATTTCCATTGTCCCTTTTTATCCTTTTTATTTAGTCTCTTTTTTTCTGTCAATATTGTTTGCTAAACAAACTAGAGTGCATGAATTTAAAGTGGCCAACTGGGTAGCAACAGGTAACAATGTTACAGAGAAGGACTAGAAAATAAAGATTATTATGCATGGACATGTATCAAAAATTGCCTTCACATGTGCATAGCACAATCTTACTGGTTTATATAGACTTAAACCTTAGAAAATAGTCTGAATTTTCAGCTTTTTTCAACATGGGGAAGACTGATAGGTGTCTACTCCTGAGTGATGCAATGAGGCAAGAGGAGAGAAAATGTTTGAAAAACATGACTTACATCAACAATAACATTTTTTAAAGGGTTTTAATTAGTTGAAGACTAAGAAGGGTATAGCATAATTTGAATACTTAAGACTGCTGCTGATCAGCCATCTGGTCTACCTGCCTATGGTGGGAGGAGAAATTCAAACCAATACTTGGGGACAGTCTTTGGAGATCTTTTCAACCAGAAGGGGAGGAAAATTGACTTCATTGTCTGGGAGAGCTGCAAAATCAGTGTTACTGTCTATGAAAAACACTATCAGTGTTACTGTCTATGAAAAAGCCTCAAGAAGGTTTCAGAAATTAAAGTTTCAGAAGTCAGGAGTCTGCTAGGAAACAGAGGAGAGCAGTTGCTCTCCACAGGCACGTCAACCAAATGATCTCTAACCTTCCTTCCCTTCTACCAGCACTGTTATTCCACTATTTTGCATTGGTCATTAAAAATGCATATTCACAATCCTTTAGGGTCTTTGCTAACTTCTCAGCACATGAGAACAAATGCTTGCATTCTCCTACATTATGGCTGAGAAACCCTCAGGAGTTCTCAGGTGGCCACTGGTCAGAGGGCTCCTCTCAGTGACTTGGTCCTTCCTGCTTCTGACAAAAGCCTCCCCTTCTTTCTCACTATGTCCTGTCTGGATCTCATCCTCCTCTGGGAATGTATTCTTTCTGTGTGCCCCAGGAGAACCATTCATTCCCTTTGAAATTGGAGTTCCTGTTTCTTGGTACTAGTGATGTGCTAAAGCGTGTAAGAAACTTTGTCTCCCTTAACAATATAACACTTATTGGTGATATGGCAGTATTAGTGAAATAATTGAAATTAGTTCACTCTTAATAATCAATGAAGCCTAAGTATAATCAATCCAACTGAAATAAAATTAAATGACTGATAAATCAGAAATACAGGCTGCCTGGATTGGGTGACATCAGTCTTGTCATTTTCTCTCCTGCAACAAATGATGACAATCCTACTATCCTAGTGGGGTAACAGTATTGAGAACCACAAACCACTGAAAATAATTAGATTTTCATAAATCATTAGTTTGGTTTATGCTACACATAAATTACTTAAAAATACATAATTATCACTATTTGCATCTTGACTTTGAGATTTTCTTTGCCATCGTTCACAGGATCAGCTTTCAAACTTTTTTTTTAACAGAAAAATCTTAGTGTTTTTAATGAATGCTGGGATTTCTGCCCATTTGTAGGATCATGGACTTTAAAAGAAATGTACCAAGACACATAACTATCTCAAAAGTTGGATGGTTTTTATAATTTTTTTTCCTATAAAAAAGTACAATATTCCTCTAAAAAAGATTCTTTCTTGGCTGAAGTTGGTATTTTTCCACATATTCAAGCCACAAGAATCTGATTGCCATCTGTACTTAAGGCCCTTTTTAGATCTCTTGAGAAGTGTGTACAAGGGCCTATATGTGAACAGAGATTTGTTTTATGACCAGATTAATATTTCTTTTCTGTGTCAGAATGAGATAAAGGGTTTAAAGGGGAACTTCAGTTCCCAAAGAAGGAAATGAACTATTCTTAGCACTAACATTATCCTTTAGTTACTCCAGCGGATTGAGGAAAATGTGGGAAGGAATTTGTGGGACTTCCCTGCTAGTTTTCTCTTCCAGAAATTATTTGTCCTGAGTGACTTTCTGAGATATTTTACTATTTTTTTTGTTTGTTTCGCAAAAGAAAAAAGTAACCCTATATTTAGCCAAATATAGCTGAGTGTCCTTTCCCCTAGGATTCTCTGGATCTTCTTTGAAGAGGGTTTTTGTGATTGTTTGTTTGTGGGATTTTTAGCTTAGGTTTGTTTTTTTTTTTCTTAATTAATGCCTACTCTTTCTCAAAATTTTATTTTCTGTCATATTATTTTATAAATCATATATTGTAAGATGCATATATTATATGGACATCTGAAGCATCGTATTTTCTTTCTTGTTTTTCACTTTTCTGTAGGGGCTGGGAGAAAAAAAAACCCATGTCATACTAAAAGTGACAGACATGACACTTAGGATGTTTTTCTAGTGGTACATGCTTTCGTTTTATGTCTTATTTTAAATCGATTCTGGTTCTGATTTTACAGCAGAATAAGTAAATTCTCTGATACTTAGTAATTACCAGTTTAAACTTAGTAATGGTATCCAAAATATTTGCAGACATTAAGACAAAAAGATTTATAATTAGTATGCATTTTCTTTTAGTTTCAGTTTAGATTGATAGAACTTATTATTTCCAGTACTGTAAAATTATAATTAATTGCAGCTTTGTCTCTTGTAAAGTTAATATTTTTAGCTTCCCAGGTTTACCTAAGCACTTCAAATTGTATTTTCCATTCCATTTATAAATGTGTAAGCGCTGCAAAACAATGAAACACATCCCTCTTCTGACTTTTGCAAAGGAGTTTAGAGCCCATGACACTATGATGACTGCAGAGCTGTTTTGTCAAAGAGAGATGACAAATTGTGTTAATTATAACAAATGTCAGTTGTTGAAATGATTTATTGCAAGAACAATGATTGGTTGGTTATGCTGTAGAGTGGAGGCCATGCAAGCCTGTTTCATATGTATGCAAGCACAATCTATTCACAAACCCAGAAACAGCTACCTATAATAGCTTTGTAGACCAACTGATACAGTACTATAGGTAACTAATTAAGGTACTGCTATTATGAGTATCATTTTTAGGCAAAGTAAGTGGGAATCAGAGTGACATGTGACTGTAACCATAAATTTTAAGGAAGATTTGGGATTTTGAGTACATATGGTTACTGTGCTTCATTCCAGTGCAAGATCTTTAATACTTGTGCATGTTTTGAAAAATACATATATATACAATGTGTAAAACTGTACTTAAAAATCGATAAGCACATTTTTGAGTCCATTTTTCTTTGCCTTAAGCTGAGGAATTTTTTCAAAGGGAAACAATTTATTTGACAGGCTTTTAGATGGTATTAATAAGGCATTAATTGCTTTTTACTTGGAAAAGAGACATAGTTATTTAAAATGTGTTTGAAGCTCTTGTCTTCATTGCTGTTTGAGGTTAATCTTGTTTTCTTGGAGACAAAATATGATAAAATAACATACAGAAAGGAAAAAAGAAAGAACTACATGTAGCTCTGTTGTTTTGAGGGTTTGGGTGGGGGGCATTTTTTGTGGATTTTGTTTCGGTTTGTTTTTTTGGTGGTTTTTTTGTTTTGTTTTGTTTTGTTTTTGTTTTTGTTTTGTTTTGTTTTGTTTTGTTTTTTTGCTGACTGATATTATAGCCTTGCTACTGAACAAAAAGATATTTTAAGCATTGTTAATCAACTGCTCTAAGGCCTGTCACATTTGTACCAACATCAGACTTCCTAGATCACTGTTTTTAGCTACCTTTTGACTTCAGATTTCTCAGAGGTGCTGCAAAGGTGAGGTATTAGCTATGCAAGAAAGTTATTTCTAACAGAAGGTAAGGAAGGCAAAAATTGGGGAAAAAAAAGAGGAAAAGTGAAAAAGAGAAAGTAAAAGGAAAATGAGGAATAAGGTTGTAAGCAGACACAAATGTGCATTAGTGCCCAAAATTGTTTCTCAGAGGTGGGGAATTTTTCATTCATTCTATTCAGAATTCCTACAGAAAGGGGATGACAAATGCTGAGATGCAGCCAGATGGATATTAATGCCCCATGAGATTTAGTGGATGACAATTATATGAAGGAACTCATGGTTTCAATTAATTTGAACTTTCAGTACCAATATCACATTATGAACCTCAGGAAGTGAGATCTCTTCTATTCTTTTACCTGTCAGCCAAGTGTAATTTGCCACTACTAGTGCCCACTTAAACATCAAGATCCATGACAAAGGTGATGCCATGGTAAAATATATATATATCCAGATGTTTCTCAAGAAAGACATTAATTTTCTGCAGGTCCTGTATCAAATCAGGAAAGATGGAAATATCAGATAGCTCTAAAATGTCACTGTAGTCCTCTGTTTTGATACTTGAATGTCTCTCATAATTTCCATTCCTTCATGGACAGAAGTTCCATACTGTCTTTCAGTTGGAATAGTGTCAGTTTTGCTTCAGCATTCTGGTTTTTCATCTCCAGCTTTCTGCTCATTTCTGTGAACAGCATTTTACAAGGTGAGCCATCTTTAGAGTGAAGTGGAAGCCTGTCTATGACCAGCATATACTACTTCTAGCTACATTTCATCCCTGGAACAGGCAATAGGTGATCAGTACTTTTTTTTTAACTATTCTAAGAGCTTAAAAAGAAAAGAATATGACTAATAAGTCCGGGATTTTAATGCCTCTGTTCATACAAATGTAAACGTAGTTTGGATGCCTTTGGCTGACTTTAAATGCGACTTTTCCCCTATTCTTAGTCTTACAGAAATCTCTTCAAACACTGGTTTGGGAGAGGAAGTTGAGAGAAGAGAGCAGAAAAAAGAGAAATCTATCTCACTGACAACCTGAAAGGTTGAAAATTTGTTGTAGTCTTATCAGCAGTGTCCTCTTTTCTTTGTGGATATTGAAGCAGGCAGAGAGGGGAGGACAGAAGCTTTTGGGTTACTAGGTAGATTACTTACAGTTAGTATTCATACTCTGCTGAAAGGAAGTTTTGACCTTGAAATTTCTTTTATTAAGTATTTGATGAATATTGATGGAAATTAAAATTACTCTAATTTTTTAGGGTTTAAGGTAGCATAAGTATATGATCTAGTTTTTCTTTTCTATTTCCCCATCCCACACACATTTCCAGGAATAGTTAGAATGAAGAAGCAGCAAAAAATGTCTCTGCAGCATTCAGATTCCCAGTCTCCCTTTGTTTTACAAGATGGTTTTAGATGGCCATTAACATTTCACAAAACTCACCTTCTGTGCTCAGATAATTTATTTCTTGTTAAGATGGTAAGTCACATAATTAAGATAAACTATTTCTAATTAATTGAAACCTGGCATTTGTAGACTAAATTCTAAAGGTCTGCAAAGAGCACAGGAATCAGAGTCACATAAATGTTATTGATCTTGCGAGTGTCTCATTTAAATTCCTGGATATGTATTACTCATATTCACTACTATGTAAAATTGTCTCAGAAATGCAGCAGTAAGTGAAAAGATCGCTTGATAACTGTTAGTGGAGTTGAAAGTTAGGGGATAGTGGGACTACATGCACTAAAGAGGACTATCAGTTACGTAAACATGCTTGAGTAATGTTCATTTTCAGTTGAAGTTGACTATTTGACTGTAAAAGAGAGGACACAGCTACTGCCACATACAGAAAAGAATCACAATGAAAGGATGGAGGCCATGCTGAAATAACCTCTAACTAACTTCCATTTGACCATTTGAAGCCTAATGTGGTATTTCAAGCTGAAGAATATGTTTTATGGTCTGCTGGAGAGGTCTATTTTAACTCCATTTAATCAAGGTAATATTAGCTATCTGTCACAGAATGAAGTTCACAAATCCTAACTCCTAAAATCAACACCGTCCAAGTCAGGGCCTGGAGGCTGAACATTTTGTTCAGTTAACCAAAATTTACCTTGCACATATCATTGTGACAACAAAATGGTGTATAGTCTTTCAAATTCTAGCTTGGTTTCTTTTTTTCAAACCATGAGGTGGCATAGTAGGGAAGTAGGGTGCCTCACTCAGGGCTACTATTTTTCTCACCAGGCAAAGTAGACAGGAATTAATCAGCAACATGCCTGTTAACTTATTCACTTTCAAAAGCAGGATAATAAACAGTAAATGCTTAGCAACCAAAGGCATGCACAGTGAGACTCTGACTCATGAAAATATATACCACAGCCACAGTTCTCACTGTTTACCTCCCACTATTAATTTTAGTAACTCATATCATGGTTTTGTGTTGTTTTTTTTTTTTCAGGAATGCCTTCAGCACTCCAAGACTGCCATCATAGATGAGTCCAAAAATATGCTTTGTAAGATTATAGAAACTTAGATGATAAATGGTTTAGTGATACTTTGTTAACATAAAACACCTTACAGTGGCACTCAGCTCCTCTTTATCTGTTTTTCTTACTACTTTTACTCCTAGCTGACCTGGTGAGTTAAAACAATCAACCTGTGTCATCCCTCCAATACTTCAGATTGATAAGGCTAAGCAAGCACAAGGAAAAATTGAGCTTGGATTTGAAGAAGCAGTCTGAACTTTCTTTTCTGGACCAAAGAATTAAAGAAAAACATTTGCCTGCCTGTGACATAGTTCCCTCTCTGGGTCTCTCCCTAGCCAAACAGCTGAATCCGTGGTGATATTTGTCTTTGAATTTGGCCTGAAGTCTGCAAATGCCATTTCTCTGCTGTGGTGCCTACTTTTATAACCTGTCAGCAGTCTGTACCATCCCGAGAGAGTAGTGAGGTTGCTAAATTGACCCTGCATGCAATGAGCTCTGAAGTATGTTCTATGTTTGAGAATATCCCTGGCTTTGCATGTCTCAAGCACAGGCAGCGTGCCAGACAATGTCTGGTGGCATTGCCCAGGGAGACAGGTCCTCCCTTGCCTTCTTCCATACCACACCCACATAGACGGGGCAGAGAACATGTGAAAAATTTCAAGAAGGGCCCTAGTTCCCATAGCACAAGGGAACTTCATGTAGTACCATGACTGAAAAAAAATAATACATGCCTTGGGGGTGGCTTTTGAGTGGGTTTCAGGTTGCGGCTTAGGTAGGGGAAGGATTACTCATGAGTACAGCAACGATCTCAAGAAATGAAACTAAAAAATTG
>JAWWMO010000138.1:42352165-42414932 GCA_035047845.1 Dendrocincla fuliginosa | reverse complement strand
TTATGGGACTGGAGCATTTCTCCTACCAGGAAAAGTTGAGAGCAGGGATGCTGGGTGCACTGCATGAAGAACGGCCTGAAGGGCCATGATGGTTTTGGCATCATGAGTGTGTTCACATGCTTCACAGAGTCTCTGGATGCCAAAAAGAGCAGACCTTGTCATATGCCCACCTTCCCTGCGGTGACCTACAGCTACAAGCTTGCTTTCATTTACTGAATTTCCTTTTGGAATTTCACTCTCTTGACAACCTAGCTCTTTTCCTTTGTGCACATTTTGTACTGCACCCTATAAAGTCACAAAACCACCTATCTGCTTTCGGCTTGCAATATACTAGCTGGTGTTGCCCCAGGAAAAGGTAGTTCTGTGGTATGATTCCACGGACCATAAAGCCTAATTTTATACCTTGACATCTCACATATCCATGCAAAGGTAATTGGGGTAATGTAGGCAGCATCCAATGACTCCTCAGACTCTTATAAAACATCAGGACTTTCCTAAAGGTGTTTGCATGCCAATTCCAATTCCTTGGTTTACTCTTTAGAAACTGGGTTTCTTTCCCTAATTTGTCTCTTTTTTTGCCTTATTATTAGTTTAATTCCTATCTGCCACTCAGTACTTGGAAGAAGAAAAACTTTCATTCTGAGGGGTCACATCAATACTCCAGTAATATTAGGTAGGTCAAACTCATGCTCAGGTTAAATTGATGTAGCCTAGCAAAACAAAGGAAAATTCTGATTACCTAGAAGCAGGAGAACAATCAGAGAATAAATTAGCCTTTAGAGGTTTAACTGTCCTAACTCCACTAAACAGAAGTAGTTTTTGAAGGTTAATACAGCTGACAAAAGTGATTAAGAAAACTATTTGACCTTATAGAAAAGGGAGCATAGAACCATGTAAGAGCCCTTTACTTTATGTTTCAGTATGTCAAAACCCTAAAAAAGCTACAGTATATTTTAGCATACACCAGTAGTAATTAGGAGGGGAAAAATTATACTCTTACTTGCAGAAAGTCCTGAAAGACTACAGAGCTGTGTTGGTTTCATGTAAGCTGCTAGGCTCTTCAGACAGAAGAAGGAGTGTAAAGCATCTGCTAAAAATAATTTTAAAAATAATTGGTTTTAAAAAATTATCTCCTTGCTGCAGTTCCTGGGAACAAATCACATGGTGCTTTCTAAAGACAGGATTTGAATTTCGGATGAGGATGGGAAATAATTTTTTTTTTATGTATGTATATCTATCAAAGGAAATAGATTCTTTTTTCATTCCAGAAGAAAGAAGTTCTCTCTTCTAGGCAAATCAAATAGAAAAGACAAGAAAAAGCATTTTGATAGTTACAGTGATAGAATGGCAACCATGTTTTTCTACCTTTTTTTTTTTAACTTATAAATGCTTGCAATTATTTTGTAAACTTAGGTGTAATTGACTTTTATCATGAAGGTCTAGATGGCCTGCTTCTATATTTAATAATTACTTACAGTTTCGCCTAAAATATTTTTATTATTTTATGCTACTTTTATCATAGTTTATACCTCACTTAGGAAAGAGACTCTGTACCTAATGAGTGCAGACTTTGTTGGTTCTTAGGCTTTTAAAGGAAGACTGTGTTCTTTATGCAGGTGTAAAGACAGAAATGGACATTTCTACCAGGAAATATTTGCGACCATAAAATTATGAAATCATTTAATGCCTCTAATTAATCACCTAATTTGGAGAAGCTGTGAGTAATCCATTGCCTGTGCTCAAACAGAATAAATGATGTGCAGATTTTTATGGACTGACTTTGGAAATTTATGTAATTGTAAAACCCTTTTTATTTCCATTTTTATTAGTTTAATTTATCAAGAGAGTTTTCATTTTTCTGAGTTAAGTGCACACTAGAACTTTTAGTAAGAAACTATATTTTGCTATACAAAATGAATAATATCATGAGTGCTGTTTATATAGTTTAGTAAAACTATACAACTGTAAGCCAGCTTTTACTTTGGCTTCCCATGGTCTGATTCTTCATTATGGTACAGTGCTTTTTATTTGTATTTTAGCATTTCAAATAGCTTTAAAAAAGAAATTTGGTTTTCTTCCTCAACATCCAAATTGTAAGGTCTAGACCATTAACCATATCTGGACCTAACCTGCAATTAGGGAAACTTTCAGATAACAAACCTGTTATTGCAATGGTTTTATTTCTTTCTGATTCCAGATTTTCTCCCTTATTTTAAGAACCATGTGAGATTCAGATGTAAAATATAGTATGTCAGTGAATGAATAGCACATTTTGAACAATTACCTTAGTATTCATTAGGAAATAAGAATTCAATAGTAAACCTTCAATATTAAAATAGCAAGACTTTTTGTTTATAAACATATTAGTATAGCTCAACTTGGACTTGAAGGAAATTTTTGGAAGAGAGAAACACATCTGTGTTTTGTGATAACAAAAGGGTTACCTAAATGTAACACAGGCATCTACTTCTGCGCTATCTTTGACCATTGTCAAGCATTTAAAGAGATACATTGTAATTATGTGGTAATGGCAATACTTTCCAGATCACTTTCTTCAGGCAGCTTTTGCCATTCTGAAGGACATTCTGCAAACAAAATATACACAGCTGAAGTGTGCAAATATATTTATTGGCTAACACAGATGCTAAATCAACAAGGGCTAGCAAACTACTAACTAAGCATTAATACATTCACCATCCTTGATGAGTGTCTGCAGTCCATGCAGCCAGAGTCAAGAGGAAATGTCATGGGCTCTGACCTCCTGTCTCCTGATTCTTTGACTTTATCCTTGGGATTTTTGTAAACTTTCACATCAGTATTTCTTTTTGTGAATCACTGAGTTGCTAATACTGTCTCAGCAGTTGTACTTTTCTGTGCTTTTACTTGTTTTACATATCTCCTTTTCATAGACTTTCTCACAAGTTAACAACTATAACTCGGTCAAGGTCACAGAGCAATATGACTCCCAACTAGGGCATAAATTACAGATATCTGAGCCCTAGGGAAGAGGGTTACAGAAAAATAGGACAACTCTGAACCAGTTTTCTGAAAAGAAGCCTATTGTCAACTCTAGGATCACTGTGCAAATTATGGATAATTACTAATAATATATTCTCCAATTAAAAAAAAAATGAAGATGTAGTAACATAATTCTGTACAAAATTTAAGATGACTTTTATTATGTTCTTAGTAAGGTACTATAGTTTAATTTAGAGAAATTTTTGAATGTATCATTAACATAGTTTCAGAGAATGGTAAACACAAAGATTTAAAATTAAAATTCTAGAAACTAAAAATACCAGTTTAAATACCAAATTCACAAAAAGAATGCATAAATATCTTGATAGGGAAAAGATAAATTTTTACAGTGTTTCTATATGGGTTTTATTAAGATCTGTCAGTTCAGCCAATGGTGCATGTAATCAGAGACTGACACAAACCTCCAAATGGAAGAAAAATGTGAAGCCAGATTATTGAAGGAATAAGACCATGCTGGTCAGCAGTCCTGGGGCCTTCTGGCTGATGATAATGTTTTACTTATTGTCTCTTAAGACTGATCTAAAATCCTTAAAACCTATTGAGGAATTAAAGAAAAATAAGGCTCTACAACACCTGTCAATTCTTGGACCAACCTAATTCCTTATTTTGGAATAGAAAAGTATATATTCTTACCTGTACTCTGAACACTACTTTTATTCATCCTTGAAGAATGCCAACACAGTTCTTAGTTACTAGTCTGGATAGATTACCTTTTTTGTTTGTCCCTTTAATTCCAAACAAGTTGATTTCCAGAATTAGCAAGTACAAAAAGAAGAAAAATTCTGGTCATTCCCCAACTTATGTACTGAAGAAATGAAAAGCAGGGCAGTTTGGAGGAGGGTTTTCTACAAACTCTCCTGCTAATTATTTTTTTTTTCAATATTTCTCACCTTATAGAATTTAGCATCAAAATTTTCATTTTTTGTTCTTTGATTCAGATCGTATTTGTGTCCTTTATTCATTAGAGCCACCAGATTTATAGAAAGTTTAGTCTGATAAGTATGCAATATAATACATATTTCATATTTACAACCTAGACATGAGTAGAACTCTAGCACAGATGAACTAAGCTCTATTAAATCCTTTTGGAAAAAGATATTCACTGGCTTAATTTCTGAATACAGAGTCACCTCCTGACGTATTTCCTTCTCTTTTTGAGTATTTCTTTCCCCAAAACAGTGTTTTAATGGTTATGCTAGACTTGCAAACTCAGTGTGTTGAAACAGAGATATAAAAGGGAACAATGGAACTTATTTTTTACATATATCCAAACATAGATTGAATGTTCAGATCCCTGCTCCTCCACGATGTGCCTTTCTGTCTTTCTCAATCCTGCTGAAAGTGTGGGGTTCAGACTACCTGGCAAGACATTGCTGTCCTGCAGACACCTATCTGAGAACTAGTCTCCGCTAGGAGTCAAGGTCACAGTTAATCTGAAATGTCTTGAACATTTATTCTAGGATGAGATGAGTCTCATCTATGGCTTACTTGTTTCCCTTGCTTATGCAGAGAGATTTATATGCATAAGATACAAATACAAAAAAACTAAGGCAACATTTATATGAACTAAGATATCATATTTTATATAAATCAATATGGTGATATATCTTTCAGATTCCTTTGGTATGTCTCATTTTTCATCCTGTCTTTTTTTTTTTTTTTAATCTTTATTACAGAAATTTTAGTCTGATGTATACAAATACCAGCACTAGAGCTACAATAAAGAATATTATTACTCCCCTCTTCCTCCTGTTTTACATTTTTTTTAAATTTATATACTCAGTAATTTCCCAGTTCAGTAATGTTTTAAAACTTTTTACTTAGTATGTTTAGGTGAATTGAATTTAATGCAGTTAACAATAAATTTGAAAAAAAAGATTTAATATATGACTATGTTTCCTGTTTTCTCTTGATGATCTATCTTCATAATTGTCTGTTGAAGGGAAATAATTTAAGGGTTTTAGGAATTTCTACTTCAGTAGTAAGTCTTCAAGTTTGATTTTAAGCTACTTAGCTCAGTTTGTCTAGGCTTGTATATAAAGTATGAAATAGCAGCAAAGAAATAAATATATCACACAGGCATAAAATGCAGTGACTACACCTAAAAAGCTAAACATTTTTCATTGCAGATCTGATTTTCCCAGAGTATGCAGAATCAGATCTTAAACTGATGCCAATACCATTTAATTTACCATCATTTCACAATGCTGTAATAAACAACTATCAAAAGTGTCAGGGTCATGAAACTCCAAGTTCCTTAAAAAAAGACTGTTCAAAAAAAAAAAGAAATCCAAAGAACCCTTTTTGATTGTCCTAAGATACATTAGTTTTATTAGTTGAACTAGAGGATATGCTAACCAAAGGTTTGCCCATTATAAAAAGCATTTTCAAGACTACGAAAACCTTAGTGTTTCTTTTAGATCTATCACAGCTTTCTCTTCTATCAACAAGTTCTTTTACACACCTTAGAATTTGCATATTTGCAAAATATCAGTTCCTAGATTAGCCACTGATGAGGTGGGAATTGATGGTGCTACTCTCTGGCAACTACCGTGGCAATCTTACTGAGTACCTTTCACAGTAATAAAGGAGAAAGGTTATTTGATTTGATCTGAGGAGCTGACAGGATGCTTATTCTCATAATGACACACAACAATAAAGTGGCAACTAGAATATTGTCTGATCTCTGATTTGATGCACTTTCTCTCCTTTATGCTTTTTCTTTTGTCCTTGTTTTTCTTTTCTTTATTATTCCATGTATTGTCAATACAGAGCCACAAAACAATCCTTCCCACCACAGAGTGTGTAAATATATATTAGTAGTTCAGCTCTGCCTTTAAACTAATAGATGAATTTACAGTTCCACTGTGATTTGCTCTTACTAGGAGTCAGTAAGATACATCAAAATGGTGGTCTTTTTTGTATCTATTCTGTGGGAAATTTATAATAAACTCTAGTTGAGAAGAAGAGTACATTAAATTCCATAGCCTTCTGTGCTGTCCCCACTGTTTCCAGGTTCTGAGCTAAGTTCAGGTATCCGTGATCAGACCCTAACGCAAAGCAAAGACATTTGCCATCCACATAATGAGCATATTAACTGTAGGTACTCTGCAGCCTTTCTTTTCCTGTCTGCATACACCTAAGAAACTTTTTTCAAACAAAATATGATTTTCTCAGAAAAATTAACTACCAAAAGATTACAAAAACTTTAAACTTATTTGGTTTTGCAAGGTTACATGATTTTCAGTGAACTTTCAGTAAGCTTTTTTTTTTTTTTATGTGAGCTTTTCAGTAAGGTTGTATGAGGATCAACTGACATGTTATCATTAAGCTATTTACCATATATATCTTGAGGTGTGGCATGTATCAAAGAAGCTAATTTAAGAAACCAAATCCTACATGTGTATGCACACGTGCATGTGCATACACACACAACAAATGCACTCAGTTGCTCAAAAGTAATCTCAAAATTACTATCTTCTAACAGGTGAAAATCAAATACATCATATTTCATATGAAGATTCTGTCTAATGTTAATTTATGTGTTTTAAGTTTTAAAAGTAAAGTTCTGTATATGATCTTGGCCACTGAGTCAGTTAGGAAGCCTGTTCTCTAATGCTGAGCCTGAGAGTGTGCAAATTAAATTGTGCCTCTGCTCCTAAGCAATTAAATCTTGTAGCTAAACATAAACACTTGAACAGCCTCCTGGGTGCAATGCCATAGCTATCTGCAGACAAGTGCACACACATGCACTTGCATCTGAGCACCTAGGCACTTAGCTGTTGACTAAGCTCCATCACAATTCACAAATCAACTGGAAAAGGACTAAATGACACCTAAATTCATGGTAACTACAATCCAGTAGTCTTGCTCAGACCATGAATAAGCTTTCAGCTTTCTTTGAATCACAGCAGTTGCATTGGTTTCATTCCAAAACTTCCTGGGGAAGATTGAATCTGAGGCCCAGATTAATTACTCTTCTTAGTACCAGAGGATTCAAAAGCATAAAAGAATGCAATATAAGCTACAAGCTAACTTGGAATGAGGACATGCTTCACTCGGCTAGGAAATACTCAACCAAAGTTATCTGATTTGTATATAATCATATAATCAGAAACCATTTAGCTTTTACCATGGAAAATTTCTTTCTGCTGGATTATAACTGCAAGGGAAGAAAGCTACTGCGTACCTAGCAATTTTTACACTTCAGAATTTTCTAAAGAACAAAAGTGAATACACCTCCTACAGAGAGATAAGAATTTGTTTTTACACTAATTAATGTTTCCAGATTATTTAATGCAGAAAAACCTAATTAACAATACAATGAAAATTTTTATTCAAAAAACCCCAATCTTTTAGTCACTCCGAGTAGCTACCCCTGTCCTCTGGTGTGGTGCTTACACCTAAGAAATGTCCCTCAGGACCTGAAAATCAACACAGTACTTCCTTGAGAAGAAGTAGGATATTCTGATGAGCTGACAATGCTCTGTCCTCTCTGCTGAGAGCAGTATTAAATCAACAGTGCAGTCTTTCTCCTCTTACTCAGAGAAACGTGATGGTGACACCAATACTTTCTTTCTCTCTAATCTTGTGGTCTGCTTGTGGTTATTTTTTCTGCTTTCATAAAATACTTTGCTTTCTTTTCATTGGTTCCAGGTTGAAGTCAGAAAGTTATCTCCAGCTCCCTGCCCCAGTCCTGTTACCCTAAGGGGCTGTTTGTTGCACACTAGTTCCCTGAGGCTGATATTCCCAGGGCTTAGGCTAAAGCAGGTAAGGCAGCAACCGCTGACCACTGCCCAACTGCTGAACCAAACCTCAAGCAGCTCAGACTGAGGGAACCACAGACAAGTCCTGAGTCTCTGCACTGGCCAGGTCAGTACAAAGTCTGTCTCTGTCTTCTGATAATGGAAAAAAAACATGTACTGGTCTCAAGGATGAGGAAAAAGTGTTGAGACATGCACCTAAAAATAAGCGTCTATTCCCATACACCAACATGTAAATGTTTTACAGAAACCACTGATGGCTCTTATCATATAGGAGATGGGCAGGAAACATTAAAATGTTCACTGTGTTATATCAAGACTTTGGGGATATTTGAAAATTAAAATCTATCTTCAACAAGGAGAGGAAAGGTCAATGTTCCCCAGTTTATACTGGAGCAGATGCAAGCAAGTTGAGGATAGGTTTAGCTCTTTATTTAGGATGTTGGTTAGTGCAGAATACACTCAGAATCTAACTCCTGGGAAAACAATTTTGAAAATATGGTTGAAAATATGTGTTGAAAAAAGTGGAATAACTCACAGCATATTTGTATTTCTGTTGAAGCAGACAAAAATTCCCCTTTTTATTATATGCTTTGTTTCAGTTTGGGACAGAGTGCTACCTGTGATGTTCAGAAAGGAGCTCTTCCATTCAGAGTGTTAATTCTTTCTTACTTATCTGCTTGCTACTATAATTTTATGAAGACTCTAATTTAGTTTCATTCATTTGCTTTTAAGATATCAAATTAAAGCTTTATTTCTGATTTTAATTCTACCAAAGTAAAAGCAATAAGAACTTACTCCAAATCTCACTAAAATAAAAATGCCTTTTGGTAAACAGGATAATCCTCCCTGCCCCCCATTTTTTAGCTGCCAGTTATTTAGATCTGGAGTCCTTCCAAAACTGAGAGTCATAGATGCATTATGCTAAATTCAGTTGCAACACAAATTTCATCTTATGTTTCCCTATACCCTAAGCCCTCATTTGAGGAAGAACAAGAAGTTTAATTAAATATGTATTGAGACTTTGCTCCACAATGTCAGCCCAGGATGATGATAAATGTGAGCGGCTTGCCAGCAATACGGCTACTCCTTTTCTCTCTCTATTTTTCAGCTGCCAGGAGAAAAGTCCCTCCATCTAAAGTTTATAGGCAGCAAACAAGTACAATTAAACCACCCTATGACTTTTTATGTACCTTTAAAATTACATAGATTTATCATTATGCATATAATTATTAATGTATGTGTATATTCAAATACAAATATGTATATAAATGTATAAAAGCCTTAGAGAGCTGTTCCACTTGAAAATAATAAAATCTCCTCGTAACAGCCTTGAATATGCTAAAATATCTTTCCTGTACCAAGGAAACAAACAAACTGTAGCTTCAGTACTGAAAAGTTCAATATACAGTTCAGCCACTGGGGAAAGGAGGTTGTTGAATGTATAAAAGGAAAAAAGAATTTCAGAAGATACATTTTCCATACTGTGCTTCCACTTTTATACCTTTATGTCATTTAAAAGTTTGAATGATTATTCATTTGTTTTAAGAATCTTACCTAAAAATAATCCATTAGAAAGTTCAAATTCTACATTCTTGGTTTTCTTTATAATCACTAAAGCAGCAATACTCTGTTGCTAGATCAACTTCTGTTTCCAATATGACTCTTATAAGTCTCACCCTTAAAGAGTAAGAGAAAGAAGACTCCACATTGGTAGGTGGTCTTTTCCATGCCTCTGTTTCCCACTTTTCACTTACTCTTCTGCTATCAAAGAATTAATGAATCAGTCTTCAAAATGGATTTTTTCCTCTTATGACTGAAAGAAACCTAAATAGCCAGTATAAATTAAATACTTATTTCTTTTTAGACGATACTGAGGAACTAAATGAAGGTCTGTTTAAAGTAAGTGGGTCATTCCATGTAAACACTGCAGGCAAAACCTGGAACTTCTCATTAATCCCCATTTAGATATTAAACAGGGTGCAGGAGTGTTTTCATATTAAAATGTTTATTCTTCTGGAAAACTGTATTATTAATGTTACATGTATTATTTAACATTACTTTTACACACTTTTTATTTTTAAAAATTAAACATGAATGTTTATTTCCTTCACTTGATAAGCACACACATCCTCAAAATACCAAGGAAAGCAATTATTTAAATGATCATATCATGCATTCCTTTGTTTAAAAATCCTACATATTATGTAGCTAATCTTTACAACAGTGTTATAAAAAAAAATCAGTGTAATGGTATACTATAGCTGTACAGTGGTACTTTTGTAAGAATACACTGTTGATATAAACCCATGGAAGTCTTAAACCTAAATACCCATACATTCTTCCTCAGCCCACCATAACCTTTTCATTCTACTTTATGCACAAGGAATGTATGTCTCAACATTTCTAATCATTTTCTGATGACTGAAATTGGATTTCAGGCATATTAAGGAAAAGCACTAATCTAAAAAAAATAGAAATACCTGAAAATAAAGGACAGATATTAGTAGTACACTGTAAGCCTGTAATCAATAATATCATAAGTTATCTGTGAGATGTGGGAAAAATTTATGTCGCTTTACTTTTCATCAGAGCTCAACCACTCTCAAACTGTCAATATTTATAACTAAGCATGCTCTGAAATACAGCCAAGCTTAGATCAAAAGTAATTATTACTCAATAGTACAAACTGCAAGAACCTAGGACACAAGGAAAGGAAACTTGTGCCAAAATGCACGAAAAATCAGCTGTTATTACTTAAACTTTGCACAAACTACTATAAGACTTTTACTGAAAGAAGATTTTTGGGTTAAGTTAAGCTTCATCAGTCACGACACAACAATCCAGACTCGAGGCCCTGGAAAGCAGCAAACTTTTCTATCCAACGGGTCAGGTCAGGGGCCTCTGTCCCCTGCAGCAGGGAGTCATTCACTGCTATCAGCTGTTGCTTTCTCCTTTTACTCCGTTGTGGCTCAGAGTTCAGATGTACTGCATGAAAGCACAGCCAGCTCCTCCTCAACCTGTTCAGTAGCTGCAAACACTCAGGTGTAGAAGGAGCCTTTTTCTTGGTGCCAAGAGGCAGCTGCTTCCAGCCTTCATCTTCTCTTGCCATTCTTCTACAGACAGGTTCAGTAGCTGAGCTCACAGAAGGAACACAGATATTTTGCATGCCAGTGGTTAGTCCCTCTATATCATTATACCAAAGGCCTTCCCTTATTGCTTAATGAGAATCCCGGTGTAAGGCTAATTTACAACAGGTAGTAAGTCAATAGATCATACTTCATTACAACCTCAGTTCTGTAATTTAAATTTCATTGAGAGTAAAAACCCAAATGGATCTGGTTTTAAGTTCACACATTTCATAAGTAGATTAAAGTACAAATCACAAAATTTAGAAAGTAAAGAGCTAATGAAATTAAAAATTCTTGTAACATTTCCAAATGAGTAATGTCTCCACTGTAAGACTACAGAAAAAGTCTAAGTAATAAGTATCTTAAGTAACGTATTTATTTTTACACTTACTATTTAACAAATGTGGACTAAATTATTTGTTGGCAAGTATTTCCCATACTTATGTATTTGAACTGAACCAAGAACAAAACTAATGTCTATCCCTGGAGCTGAAATGAAGCAGTGTCTTCCCGCTATATGAAATACTTTCCAAAAAATTCTCTTCTTTCCCTAGTTAAAAAATTACTGTATTTATTTCAAGTGGAATATGCATGAAGAACAAAAGCAATAATTCCAGCATCAATGTGTTTATTATTTCAGCTTACTTGACATTGTCTTTGCTGATCTTCCAAGCCACAGTGTCTTTTTCCATTCTAAATATGCAGACAAATCCTCATGGGCACACTTGCATTCAAGTTTCTGAAAGAATAAGGATCACACATATCAATGCTCTATATATGGAAATATTTCTTGTCACACAAAATGGATCTTTTCACTGTCTCACTGTCAACCCTTTCCTGATCAAACCAGACAACACCAGCTTCTGCTGCTTTTCCAGACTCTTGGCAGACTCTCCTGACATCTGCACATCTTGCATTTACAAGTACACAGATTCCAGAGCTGTCAGTGAATGGAAATAATTTTCAAATCCAGAGTGAATACAAATGGATTCTCTGTAAAAGGCTTTTATTTCTGTGTCAAGTCATAGAGTTGCTAGAACAGAAGCTTCCATTTTACACTTCCCCATTTCCAACAATATCACAGAAGACTGGAAATGTCCCAACAGCAAATGGATGTAAGATTTCTTTCTTTTTATTTATTTATTTATTTATTTAAAGTGCTTTATTTATCAAATAAGCAAGTGGAAAAAAGATATCAATATTTCCTTCTTTAGGATATTTTGCCACATACAAAAAAATACAAGGAGAATCTCTTGCACTGTTTATCCCTTTCTTTTGTAAAGAAAAATTTCAAAATAAAAATGAGTTTCTGGTTTATTTATAACACATATGGAAATTCTTTCAGTAGCTGCAGATTACAGTATATAGTATTTGCAATGCAATATAATGTAATCCATCCATTCCTTATTATATCTCACTTTAAAAAAAAAAAAAAGTTACAACATTAAAGTTCAATACTAGTTTGTTTTGGAACTCATTAGCCTGAACCAGTTGTTTATTCTGGATGCTGCAAAACTGTGATCTCACATTTGTGATGTGAGATTGACATCTTGACAACTGAGCAGAACTTCTTAACTTTTCCACCACAATTGAGGTTTTAAAACAAAACCAGATTCCCCTTAGAATAAATTTATCTGAGGCAAAATTTAACAGTTCCCAATTTTTTCCACAGAAGAATAAATGAAATTATCAGCCTTTTAAATGCTGCTTTATAAAAACCAAACCAACCAGAACAACAACAGCAACAAAAGAAACCAAAAGAGCTTAGAAGAGAGAAATATATCCTGATTTTACCAACATCCGGAAACACACAGTATTATTGCAGATCTTAAAGAAGGCATACAAGAAAGATGGGGTCAGACTATTTATCAGGGACTCTTTTAATAGGAGAAGGGTTAATAGTTGTAACCTAAGAGAGTTTTGATTTAGATTACATATAAGGAAGAAAGCTTTTATGATAAGGGTGGTCAAACACTGGAATAGGTTGCCCAGACAGGTGGTGCATGTACCATCCCTGGAAACATTCAGGGTCAGGTTGGATAGGACTCTGAGCACCCTGGTCTAGTTGAAGGTGTCCTATTCAGTGCAGGGGCATGCGGTAGATGACCTTTAAAGGTCCCTTCTAACCCACATTATTCAAATGACCCTGAGATTCTCTTTTTTTTTTTTTTTCTCAGAAGTTGGACAAAAAGCAATGTCCGAGAGGAAAAAGCCACTGCTGCTGGATCCTTTGGAGTGCAGCCCTACCAACAGCTGAATGCATGAGTGCAGTCTCCTAAAGCTGTGTCTGGCCAAAAACAGCCATTCAGGGAGTCAGATGCAATGTTGGCCTCTAAATGATCAGCAAGCAGACTGTTAGTGCATTGACCCTGACCTCAGTGAAAAAACTTGAGCACTTTGTTTAGCTGTGAGGTAGCCTGGAATGAAATGCCAAAATGTTATGTACCTCAAGTATGCAAATCCTTTGGAACAGTATCAAAGAGATAGATATGTCAGCCAAGATCTTTTCTAGATTATACATTTTGCTGCAGGAAGAACAAGTGCATTCATTAATGAGAAGACATTACAGGACTCTGAGAAAAACAATGTCAACAAAACTCAACTGGCTTTTGCTTAAAGCCTTGAGAGTGATAAGTGGCAGCCAAACTCTCACCCCAGCCTGAACTACTGAATGTTGTCTGCATGAAAAAAAGGCTGCTTGACCTACTTTTATCTTCTGGATGAAAAATAGAGGTTTCTGTCTGCTGACTGCTGTTGCATTTCCAGAATAGCAGTAATCAAGTGACTTTTTCCTTCTAAAAATAGCTGTGCCAAATCTGTCCTGGAAGATGGAGGCTGAATTACAACATATCCTGAGGAAATTATGAGTTTTCCACTGACAGCTGATTAGGAAAACCACAAGTTACTTAGCCACCATGTGGCATAAGGTGAGCATGAAAAATAAGAACAAATATATTCACTAGGACATCCATATCTATGGGTATTAGAACATATTTGTAAAGTTTTATAGAAACCACATGTTGCACATTTTATGACATTTTCTCTTTTTAGTTAAAGTGCAGTATGGTGAGTGGCAATGAATGCTGGGAGAATCCTATGTATATGTCAGGTAGCTTCAAAAAGGAGTTCAGTTATAAAATACTTCATTTATGGCTTAGTCACTGTAGCTGTTAATAAATTTCTTAATTGCCCTGCATAGTCCCTATTTTATTTTTTTTCTCTTCATGATAAATGCTTTTTTCTTTAAAAAAGAAAAGGTCCTGGTACAGAGTGATGGCATAAGATAACAGACAGTTTGTATTCTTAAGAGCACAAAATCATTCAGATGTCTCTTTCTGCATGATCCATTCAAACATCAATAAAACAGTATGAAAGTTTCAAGACTATTTAAGAATCTCTGATATATCATGATGCTCATTGATACTTTGGTTTTGCTCAAAGCTCCAGGTTTCACTGGGAAGATCAATGGGGTGGAATAAGCTGACATACTGATAAACTGCAGATGAAGTTCTATAAGCATTGAGAGAAAAACTACAAAGTCAGATTTAATTTCAACTTCCAGTCCAAACCAGAAAAAGTTCACCTGGAAATCATATTATCATTTACATTGTTTAATATAGAGTATTGTTTAATATTTTCAGCAGTACTATTCCTTGGAGAGTCCAATAATGGTCCAGTAAAGTTTTACAGAAAAAGACAGTTTATTCCCCAAATACCTTACTGTCTTCAGAACACAATGAGTCATAGTGTGAAACAAAATGAAAGCATAAAAGAGAGGAAAATCTGGGGGGGGCAGGGGGGAGGGAGGGACAGAAAGAAGAACACAAAATAATAACAGCATTATTTTATTCAGGGCATATTAGCTTATCACATGCACGGTTTTAGACAAAAGAAATAATTTCCACTAGGTAAAAAAAAAAGGAAATATATCCAAAGCCAGCAACAGAAGTAAAACTGTAGAATACCATAGTTATGGCAGAGTTTTGACCTGCTTTTTATGACTCTGAACCCTTGTATCTGAGGTGTCCTGACATTACAGGAGAGATTCAGACTTAATATTGGATTCACTATTTACTGAGGCTAAGCACCAAAACTTTAAGGTGGATAAGGAAAAAAAATCCATAAAGCAAAGGTAAATAATTTTCTCCACTGGGCAGCGTATACTATAATTTATTATCTTTATTAATGTGGCAAAATGAGCACATGATCTGGAAGTCATTTGAGGTAAAATGCACTGGTACATAACTGCAGATCTCTATCCACTGACAGACATTCAAAAAATGATTTGTTGAAATTGATCAGCATTAAAAGATAAAAACAATGATATAATTAATTCAGTGCAGTCCCTGGATTGTAGTCTTTTCCTTGACTTCATTTGTTACCAGGCAATTCCTAATTATCACAAGAAAAGCAGGGGACGCAGAAGACCGGGAAATTCTAAACAGGAATCTTCTCCAGGAAATAAGGTGAAAAAGGAATGTGCCCAGTGGAAGCAAGGTCAGGTGACACATGAAGAATACAGAGATACTGCTTGCCATTGGGTGGAGAAAATTCATTCAACCAAAGCTCAGCTGGAGTTGAAGCTGGACAAGAAATGTGGGGGGCAATGAAAAGAGCTTTTTCAAATACATTAATGTCAATAGGCAGTATAGAAATATCATTGGCCTGTTACAGGATGGGGACGGTCACCTCACAAACAGGAACAGAGACAGGCAGAGGTGTTTAACACTTTCTTTGCCTCTGTCTTCAACATGGATGACGGACCCAGAGGGTCTTAGTGCCCTGAGCTGGAGGACCATGACTGGGGGAATAATCACCTCCCAGTCAACCGTAATGTGTGGGATCTGGTACTCCAGGTGGATTGCTACAGAGCTGTGGAGCCTGATGGGATTCATCCCAGAATCCTCAAAGATGATGTCATCACAAAACCTCGATGATTTTTGAGAGGCCTTGGGAATCTGGAGAGGTTCCAACTGACTGAAAGCTGATGAACATTGTCTAGATTTTCAAGAATGGCAAGAAGGAGAACCCAGGGGACTACAGTCCTGTCAGTTCAGTACTTGGTAAAATCATGGAGATTATTCTGGGAGGTATTGAAAAACACGTACAAAACAGAACAGTCATCAGTCACAGTCAGCACAGCTTCATGAGAGAAATGTCCTTCTTGTCGAATTTGATTTCCTTTCATCACAGGGTAACCCACCTAGCTGATCTAGGAAAGCCAGCAAATGTAATCTTCTTGGACTTCAGCAAACTTTTTGGTAAAGTCTTACACAGTGTCCTTCTAAAAAAAATGTCCAGCATACAGCTGAATAAGCATGTGATGGGTGAGCAACTGACTCACAGGTTGGTCACAAATAGTTGCAGTGAATGGGGTAACATCAGGCTCGCAGCCTGTCACTAGCAGGGCTCCATCCTCAGCCCTGTTCTCTTCAAAATCTTCATTAATGACTTGGGCACAGGACTCAAAGGAATCCTAAGTAAGTTTACTGACAGAAAACTGGGAGGAGCTCTTGACTCCCTGGGTGGGCAGAGAGGCCCTGCAGAGAGATCTCGGCAAATTAGTGAGGTGAGCAATCACCAACTATACAAAGTTTAATAAGGCAAACACCAGATTATGCACCTGGGACAGGACAACCCTGGTTTTATGTATAGGTTAGAGAACAAGAGGCTGGAGAGCAGCTCTGCGGATAGGGACCTGGCCAATAACATCACCACCAGGTCAAGGGAAGAGATTGTCCTATTCTGCTCTGCACTGGTGTGGCCTCACCTTGAATATTTCGTGCAGTTTTGGGCACCACAATATAAGAAAGGTATTAAGCTGTTAAAGAGTGTCCAAAGGAGGGCAATGAAGATGGTGATAAGCCTTAACCAAAAGCTGCATTAGTAATGGCTGAGGTCACTTGGTTTGTTCAGCCTGGAGAAGAGGAGTCTGAGGGGAGACCTCATTCCAGTTACAACTTCATCGTAAGAGGAAGAGGAGGGGTAGACACTGATTTCTTCACTCTTGTGACCAGTGACAGGACTCAAGGAAATGGCATGAAGCTGAGTCAAGGGATGTTTAGGTTGAATGTCAGAAAAAGGTTCCTCACCAAAAGGGTAATTGAGCACTGGAACAGGCTCCCCAGGAAAGTGGTCGAAGTACCAAGCATGTCTGACTTCAAGAAGTGTTTGGATAATGTTCTTAGGCACATAGTGAGATTCTTGGGGTGTCCTGTGCAGGGACAGAAGTTGGATTCAATAATCCTGATGGGTCCCTTCCAACTGAGCATGTTCTATGATTCTATGATTTATATAGAGAGACTACATTTATTCTAGAAACTCAATGTTTTGTCTAGCTCTTCGTCAGAGACCTTCTGTATGGTGTCTCCTCATTTTAAAAGTGCAGCATGGGAAATCAGAAAAGCATGTCTGAGCTATCTGCAGCAATTACAAATGATACTGCAAGGGCTATCTGTCCATTCATACAGCTCTTTGTGTGTATGAGAATGTTTTCTGATTCACAACAAAAACTCTTTCCCTTCCATGTACACTTTAGGGCATTGTTGTATATAAAAAGAAACTTTAAGTGTAGACTGTCCCAATTCAGAAGACAAATGAGAAGTTCAGATGGAAGTGTTGAGCTCAGATTCTTCATTCTTATGTTGCTGAACCAAATAGGTCACCAGTTTTTACCCTGGGGCATAGACTTTCTTTCCTCATAGACTTTACTCCTCAAAAAAATGCATTATAAAAGTATAACATAGTTCTTCCTTGCCAGGCGATTTGGCACATTATATCATAATTAAAAAAATACAATAAACCCATGAGGCAATAAAAATTCTGTAGAGTCTTCTATAAACTAAACTAACAAGCAATAAAACAAATCGAGTTTAAGTGTAAGAAAGGGGTTTTGCTGCCAATACAGGAAGAATTTTATTGAAAAGTATATATAGTCATCTGCACATTCATACTGTTTAAATAGTGAATGTTCTTTAAAGGGCAGTACTGCTGCTTAATTCGGTGTTTGAGATCAGCACATATAGCGAAAGGATTTTCTAACTGCAGGTAGCCAATACAGCTGCCCTTAGGCACAAAAAATATCCCTGGATAAGTGTAACGATTTGGTTAGAAGCTGAACTGTTTCTTTTCCTCAACACATCAGGAAACCACTATAATAGAGAATGGAGATAAGGCTACATAAACAAATACCTTAGAAGTCCCAATTCAAAAAGAAAACAGGCACACACAAAAAAGACACACTTCGATGATCCTTTAAGCCTTAAAATATCCTCTTCTTTAGAGTATTTGTAGCAATGCTTCTTTGCCTTTCTCTTTGACATGCGAAACAGGGAGATACATGTGGGTTTCTTTTTGTGATGTTAGCATTACAAGGTAGGGGTAAACTGGAGCCGTTATGAGGATTTAGAAATGCTTGTCACCAGCTTGAGGGTGGCATTGGGCCAGGCTGAGCTGGCAGAGTCTCTGAACCCAAATCTGCTCCCTGACACACTTCCAGTTCTCCAACTGCAAGCTGACTGTTGGCACCAACAATCTGAGAATAGGCTACTGTGTAGAAACAGATGAAGGAGAGGGACATAACATTATTTTTTTGTTATTTGTTGATACTACCTTTTCAGCTTAGATAAGAATTGATATAACTACATAGCTCATTGTGTTGGAATAGAGTAGAAATAGTCTCAGTTTTCTCTCTTGAGCTTACTTCTTTATTAAAAGCAAATGGTTACTTAAAAATACACAAGCAATATCTAAGATTCAAATAAGATTCACTATTAATACTCTGTCAATTATTTTAGAGGAAATATCTAAAAAATACTATCATCAATGACACTGAATAAGATCTGAAAACATTTAACATTATGTGAAAAGAAGGGAAACAAACACATAAATTGAAAAATATCTGTTTGATCCAGACTAATAGATTTTATCATCCTAATATTATATTATTTATGCCCCTTTTATGCCTTTTGAGCAGAGAGAACTCTGAGATGGTTGTGTTTAACCCAGCTTAATTGTGTAGATCTTCAGTTCTTCAGTAAGAGCAGAGTGTACTGTTTCTGCTGTCAGTTCTTTATGTGCAGCTCACTTTGCCTTCAGAGGCACAAACCATCACTGTAAGTCAGCAGCTGCCTACACTGGAGTATAAGACTCAGTTACTGTCAGGAACTGAAAACTTCTGCAACTACTAACTTCCATCTAATAACAAACAGAATTGATTTTGCCTTCTTTTTCCCAATTCTCTTGACAGGGAGAATATGCTGAGAATACACTCTTTGCCAGAAAAGCCATAAGTACCCCCACTGAGGTAAGGATCTAGGCAAGGGCTACTATAGGAAGCCTGCTTTCCTTGCTGTCAGTGAGGCCAAAATAGGGTGAAAACTAAGCTTTGAGTAAACAATTTTCTGATCAGCAGAGATAGCTCTGAGATGTTTTAAATTTTATCCCAGATTATGCAGGAGAGAAGTTCTTCTATACATCTGTCACCATTCTGTCAAGCAAAACTAGCCTCACCCCAAATCTCTAGGCTCTGTGCTATTATTTGTTTTGTGACTCTGCAGTGTGTTTGGCAATGTATTCACATGCATAGCTAAGTATATACTACCTTACCATCAATTGGTATTCCTAAGAAGACTTATGAACATCTACAGCTACCAGCTTGAGATGAGCTCATGTCTTGCTAACAGATGCCAATATGTGAAGAATTACATTGTCGTGATGGCATTCCTGTATTTTCGATCACAGTGCTACTTCTAACATCCTGTGTTGTCTGTGGCAACTAGTCTCCTTCTCAAGTAGCACTTACAAACGTCATGAGGAAAAGAACAGGATGTTGAATCTGAGTTGTCTTGATGAAAAGCACAAATTACTTTTTTTTTTAACATATTTTTTGTAGTTCTGTGTCTCAGCAGCTTGATATGTGGTCCTAAAATACAAAATTGGTATTGAATGATAGCATTGGTTCTGTGTCTTCAGGAACTTAAGGACATTTTTCTGAGGTGATTAAGGAATGGGTAGACTAACAAATTACTCTTATGTACAGGAGTGAGAACATTGACTCGTGCCAGCTACTGTCATTTCTGTGTATGTGCTCCTACCTGAAGGAAAATAAAAATGGTCCCAGGTAGCACATCGAGGTAATAAGAGACCTAAAAATCCTCATATTTATCATACGGGTTGAATGAAAAAAGTTCACACTGAAGCTTGTCTCTTTGTTCTACTTATGGCCCTTTGATGCTTTTAAAGTGTTATGGGACTTTTTTTGAGATCTTTGAATGCTTTCAATGACTAATAGCAGAATTCAGATAGTCTAAAGGCTATCTGATTTTAAAATATGAGTGATAAATAAGGGCCTTGAATCTGTTCTAAGCAAAGATTATTTTTTTTTTTCTCATTTTATATTTTATGTAAGTTAAAAGAAATTACACTAACTGCACTCTCAGCATTTAAAGACTGCTGTCATAGGTCAACCCCAGCTAGCAATAAGTACCATATGGCTCCTCCTTCCCCAATTCCTGCCCCCTCCAGCACTGTGGGATGAGGAGGAGAATCAGAAAAAAGTCAAATCCCTGGGTTGAGATAAAATCAGTTTAATAACTGAAATAAAGCATACTCTTACTACTAATGCTAATAATTGTATCAAAAATGAAGATAAAAGAAATAAAACTCAAGGAAAACAATAAATGATAATGCACAATACAGTTGCTCACCCCCTGCTAAGCAACTGCCCTGTCTCCCTTTACATACTGGACATGATGTTCTATGGTGTGGAATATCCCTTTGGACAGTTTGGCTTGGCTACCTTGGCTGTGCTCCCTCCCAGCTTCCCGTATACTTCCTCATTGGCAGAGCATGGGACACTAAGTCCTTTACTTAGGCCAAGTAGTACTGAGCAACAAGTAAAACATTAACCTCATATTAAATACAAAATACCAAACTACACTAGTTACTAGAAATAAAGTCAACTATATTACAGCTGAAATCAGGACAAATAAAATCATACCAGCACCACCATTTGGCAATTCACTAGGCATATTCACAGGTGTTTGGTTGGCTTTACTAAATATAAAAAAATTATTATTTTGAGATTTATTGAATATGGGACAGTATCATGGGAACATACACTATACATTTAAACTGTCCTCTGTTCAGCACTAATTTAAGTGGGTCTTTATTGTAATTTACTACAGCTATTTTATATGCTTGAGAAGGAGCAAGCAACAGGAGATGGACAAAAAGAAAAAGTTCAGAAAAATAAAAGAGAGAGCAATTACCATGAAAAGAATGGAGAGAAATTAAAGCAACAAATGAAATGCATTAGTGAGAGGAATATTGAGAGAAAAACCATAAGCATGAATAAATTAATTCATTGGACCCTTGAAGGAAGAATAGGTAAAAATAAAGAGTTAGATTTAGCAGTAAGAATATTGGGAAGAATTGGCCTCTGATGGGAAAATGATGAGATTGCAGGAAGTTGGGGAAAGGAGGAACAAGTAAGGGAAGCTCGATCAGCACAAGAAAGGGAGACCAGGAGAATGTGCAGTGTGAAACTGCTCACATCAAAGGGACCTAAGACCTAAGAGCAGTCTTAGAGACCAATAAAGAATTATGCTGGAATGAAGAGGTTAGTATCTAAGACTTTAAATTGTATTATTCTTCTGTTTTGATATTTTGAGTAAATTTTCATGGGAAAAAAACCCCTGTAGATTTCACTTTTGACTACAGGCCATTGTGATTTGCTAATCCATATTCTTAGGGAAAGAATGAAATCATAATATATGGTAAAAAAAATATGTCACATTTAAAACTACTTTATTATTTTTAAACATGGTGATTAAAAAGCATCTTATTTTTCTAAGTTGCTGCAGAGGTGGATGATGGTAATATGTGGAAGACTAGAGCAGAGGAACTCAAATTTAGAAGGAGAATGTTATTGGACATATTACATCTGGGTCCCATTACCTAAAATAATTGAAACCTTCAACTGCATTTTTATACCTTAATATTGTTGAACCTGGTGCATGGTAATATTCAGCATCTGATACCACAATGGCCTTTTATTAATAATTCTCTTAAAATTGTCTTAGTGGTTTTGCTTTTGGTTGTGTTTGGTTTTGTTGACTGTTGTTTTGGGGGTTTTTAGTAGTGGCTGGTTGGGTTTGTTTGGTTTTGTGTTTTGTAAGTTTTTTTTGTTTCTTTCTTTCTTTTTTTAACTCACCAAGGCTAACAGGAGCTCTGTTAAAGAGGTCTAATATTATTCAACTGGCATTTTTTCCTGAGGCTGAAAACTCTCCTAAGCTGCAAATTGGTAGGAGGCAAGTCTTCCTGGATTTTGTGTGCAGGTTGAATTAATTGTGATAAAATCATCTTTTGGTGTTTATACAGGCTGTATATAGTAATATCTTCCAGCTTTAATTGATCATGAAAAATAAGTCCTTATCCAAATTTATTTTAATTTTTTTCCATGGGCTTCATTGCTTTCAAATTTCTATTAATTGCAAGATCCACTTCTAGATTTCTAAAAAAAGTGTCTGCAACCATGATGTCTCTTTTTATATTCTAAAGCTTTGAGAGTAGAATAAATCAAGCAAAATCTCTGAAGAAAGAAAACCAATATCTTAACAGAATAGAAAACTGCATGGAGGTAGAATAAAAGTATCATACGTTTTTCTTATTCCATTGGTTTAAAAAGAAAGGCACAGACTTTAGACTTGGAATGAACTCTTTTGAGTGGCCATTTGAGTGGTCACTTACACCTTTCTGTCATTTTTCTCTGCAAGTTAATCTACATTTGCATTGTTTTTGGAACTCAGTAATGCATTTGAAGTGAATGTCCTAGTGTTGTGGTTCACTCCAGCTGGCAACCAAGCACCACGCAGTCACTCACTCACTCCCCTCGGCAGGACTGGGGAGAGAACTGAGATGATAAAAGCTACAAAACTCCTGACTTGTGATAAAAACAGTTGAACAGGTAAGGCAAAAGCTGCACACACAAGCAAAGCAAAACAAAGAATTCTCTGCTTCCTATGGGCAGGCAGGTGTCAGCCATCCCGAGGAGAGCAGGGCCCCATCACATCTAACAGTGACTTGGTGACTAAGCACCATCACACCAAATGTCCGTCCCTCCTTCCCCCACTTTATATACTGTGCATGATGTTGTATGGTATGGAATATCCCTTTGGTCAGTTTAGGTCAGCTGTAACAAATACAGCAACAAAAACATCTCTATATTATCAACCCTGTGTTCAGCACAAATCCAAAACATAGTCCCATCCTAGCTGCTGTAAAGAAAATTTACTCTACCCAAAGCCAGCACACCCAGTCACATCTACTTCTATTTTCTGACTCATATTGTGCTGCAGTCTTGAAACAGACAGAACTGGATCTCTTACACATTAAGTAAAACTAAAAGATGGAGCTCAGGAGCATACATTACATGTTTTACCTGGTCTTTTAGGTCATGGAACCAAACCAACACCAATCTGAAGCAAACTCCCCTTAAAACATGGATAATATAGACATCAGGCACAAACTGTTTCACACTGTAAATTCACTCTGGTAGCTTCACACTACTTCTTGAACTAGACAAAACCTCAGTCTTGAGTATTCACATGGGAACAAAAAATGCTTTGTCCCTGCTCAGAACTAAGCCAGGAGTAAAACATATTCTTGTTCCTCACTTAGTTTCTTTCTGCACACAATGACTAAGCAAAACTGTGATGTCTTAATCAAGAAGTTTCATAGGATTAAAAAAGGAAAACGAGAAGGCTTAGCAGAAACAAAAGAAATAACAATGCTCTTTTGGAATACATCTCTATGATAAATTCCAATAATTTTTGACAAATCGCAGATTTCATCTACAGTCAGTGAATACTTAGATTTGGAATGTCACCTAAAAGTTAAAAAAGAGCAACTCAAATTTCAGATATTGAATCAGCCTGCTGTGAGAGTAGAACCATGATCATTATTCACTTCTCTATAACCTTTGGAAAGTATATCTGATTCTTCTTGCTTTATATGATTCTTTTTGCTTGTTCAAGCTCACTTTTAAACTATACTTTGACATTTTAATCTTAGTTATTTTGCAGTTTTGTCTCCTAATATGCCTGGGTTTTGACTGGTACCAATTGCATGATCATGTAAGGAGGGATTCAGATGCTCAAATATCTTACTATATCTTAGAAAGGAAAACAACCTCTTTGAAACAGAGGTCCTTCACTGTTTCTGAAGCAGCATCCAGCCCAAATCCTCTTCTGATTTTTAAAACAGTATCTTCAGTCCCCGAGGAATAATCAGTTCCCTTCAGAATGGATTACATTTGTACCAGAAAGCTGGAAACCAAACAAAGAAAAATTATGCAAAACTAAGTAAAAAAAAATTAATAAGTAAGAACCTTGAAGCAGAATTACATTTTTCTTATGAAACTAAAATATGGTTTTCAGTATGTCTGCAATAAAGCTTTCAAAAATTCATCTATGCTATCATCAGTTGCACAAATTAGTCCTCGAGAAAGGATAAAACTTATCTTGAAACTAAATACCACGTACAGGATATTATCAGACACTGCAAATACTAATTGGATGTGAAAACCTGACTAAAATCCTCTAAGAAAAATATTATATAAATTTAACACATTGTTGTAGTAATGTAGTGATTCTTTGACAATAAGAAATACTGCATCAGTCAAAGATAATTTGCAATTATCTTTTGGGAAGAGACAGAAAGATAGTCTGTTGAGTCACTAAAATTGTATTCCCACAGCTTTCTTGGAATAATTAACATTTAAAAGAAAAATATTTATTGAAACTAGTATGTTCAAGATCTGATAGCTAATATTTCTTGAAATGTAAATACACTAAAAAGTCCCAAACATATACCGATCTTCAGAACAGGACTGAATGTCAAATGCCAATAGATAGAAAAAGGTGTCTCAGAAAAGGAGATAGTGGTGGCAAGAAAGCATTTTCAGGTCTGTACTTCACCATCAGCCAAAGGGTATATTCAGCACAATTTAGGACAGTTATTTCACAGGACCATACTTCAGGCCTTCATTTTCCAAATTTAAGTCACCTTTTCTGCCCAAAAACCTTTTAAAATTTTGCAGAAGCCCAGATGGAGGAAGCTGAATGTATGTAATTTAGGAAAGTCAGTACTTGTTTTCTCAGGTCTGTATTCCTATATTGCAAATATAGAATTGTAGAATCATAGAATATGCTGAATTGGAAGGGCCCCATCAGGATCACTGACTACTGGCCCTGCACAGAGAAGAATCCCACCATGTGCTTGAGATCATTGTCCAAACACTTCTTGAACTCAGACACACTCGGTGCTGTGACCACCGGGAATCTCTTCCAGTGCTCAATCACCCTCTGGTTGAAAAACCTTTTCCTGATATCTGGCTTCCAGTTTTATTTCCTAATCTAGACTTTAACCTTTGCTTATCAGCCAATAAGAAACCCTGCTAAAAAGTCTGACAGTAAGAAACACATGTAGGTAGAACTATGTTCAATGTTAACGCATGATTGAAGTTAAATTCTCATCATACACTTCTGGTAAGGATGAAACAACTGAAGTTGAAAAGCGTATGGTACCCTTTCTGGACAGTATAGTATGATAATGTGGTTAAGATCTCCTCACCTTCACACATTCATAAAATATATTCATATTGTTCTAAGCAGATCATGTCTTATTAAATGATACCTGAAAGAAGCAACAGGTACAGAAATTAATTTTCAACACTAAGGTGACAAAAGTGTTGTTCTCACACATACTGTTTGATCAGATATCATGCACTCACCAAAGTATTGTCACTCTCTTAGGTCTCATGTATTAATCAATTCCTTAAGTTTAGATTAATTCAAATGACTATGATATAACATTGTCCCTCTAGCCTGTGCTGGTACTCCCCTATGAATGAGAGGGTTCTCCTGCTTTACAGGAAGCTGATGCAAAGATAATTTTCATAAGTTATTACTTTGATGTTTTATTAGTGTAAGAACATCTCTCCATTGGCTCCTGCTCCTTTATGACGCTGAGCATAAAACTTCTCAGTTTTACTTTCAGTGATTCTTATAGCTGTCTTTTCTTTTTCCTCTCATTCAGCTTGGAAAGACAGACACTTGTTTCTGACTGAGTCAAGACTTTAACCACTCTCACACACTTCAGATTTTCAAAGAAATTTCATGATTTCTTATGAAATTTCTTATGAAATTTCTTATTTCTGATTCAGTGGCACAGCATGTGCAAACCTTTATCTCCTTCCCTTCTCTCAAATCCTTTCTCAAAAGCATGACATATTTAATAAATTTGACAGCTGTGCATCTTCTGCTAATCTTGTAAATTAGATTCTTAAACAATTTCCCTTGTTCTTGCCATTATGTCCACAAAATCTTGTGTTGAAACCATTCACTCCTTCAGACAGGAACTGTCACATTTTCCTGTGTTTGTACATTTTGGGCTGTCTTGAGCTTACACAAGGATTAGTAAATGCTGAAGAATTAACAAACTATGCCACTGCAGTTACAGAGCTAGGCTGTAAGAGGGGATGGTGTAAGTGGATGTAAGTAAAGGAAAATTCCTTAGCAGTATTTGTCTTCCTAAGAAAGTTTTAAATATCCTGGCATTTTAGAGGTCAATTCTATCAGCAACACTGACATTAGAAAGTCCCAAATAATAGATACTATAGATATAAAAAGTCCCTTGTAACAGCTAAAATTCAAACTCAGTAGAAATAACTACTACTGAGAATTTAATGTCAATGTCATTTGAGTCAGGTCTCAGCTGCTAAAATAGTAGAAAGATAATAAAGTGCAAAATACTTAGAAAGTAATGAAGCATTTAAAGTAATCAGGCAATCATTCTGTAACAATGTAGTTTTGCTCGCAGAACCAGATCCTGACAGACTACCAGCACCTGAAAGGCAGAACAGGAGCAGAGATTATCATTTGGGAAGCATTGTGAATTGCTAAAATTATTTAAATTATATTTTAAATTGCATTGTAGGTGCACATACATGCATTACTTTAGATTGTAGACTATTTCAAGCCTTTCTGGTGTAAATACACATTGTATAACTACAAGGGTTTGACATAATCTAGGTTAGATCTTTTCAGTCAGTGGGGGAAAGATACTACACATATTTGTCTCATCTAGACCATTTCCCCCCCCTTCTTTTCATCTGGCTCTACATCCTGTCAGACTTTGCATCCTTTCTTGTCTAGACTGCATTTAGCTGCAATGTATCCTAATAAAATAAGGGTATCTTATTTTATTACAATTGCATACCAAGGTTACTCACATCTTGAGTAGTTGATTTCTATGTTAAAGTAGTACAGTTAAGTTTTTATTATTTATTTTTGTCTGGTTGTCTTTCTTTATTATTATTATTTTCTCTGCTTGAAAAGTCAAACCTAACAAATATGGAAACAATACCATAAATTATTTTTACAGAATTTTAAATTTTGTAGAAGTAACACCCCTTGTTTCTGCAGGACATTACCAAGGTAAGGACAGTTGCTCAGAGATTCCTTTCAATATTAAATTTCTAGTGTATTTCTTTGACAAAGCACAAACATAACCACACATACATTTGATTTGGCAAAGCATGGAGTTTTAGATTCAGCAACTAGTCAAATTCAGAAGAAAGGTTGAAAGTGAATGAGTGAAACCTGTAGTATCCTTATAGTACTACCTGTAAACCCCACACAGTTAAGCACAGCACATTTCAGTTTAAACATTTATTTAATGTCCTTACATTTAATTCTGTGTTTAGGTGCTTGACACTGCCTGGTATGTTTCAGCACTCTTTACATGTTTTTCTGAAGCTGGGTCCAAATGAATCCCATCTGTGGGAAACCCCTTCAATAATAATTAAGACCCACATTGCACCTGAAACACCAGCTGAGAAACAGTACATTGTTGCAGCAAAATTCTCGTTTGAGTTATTTTCATGGTGGCAGAATTAAGACAGTTTCATGTGGGATTTCTTGAAGATTTATTTCAAGGAGAGCAAGCTGATAGTATATCATTCTCCATTTATAGACATTCAAAAATAGGAAAAATTAAGTTGCTGGGTGACAGCAGCATATTTACTAGAACTCTGCAAAAGATAGGAACACTCTGAACAAGATTTTCCCCTTCCTTTTTTACTTCTTCTTTTATTTGTAACTCTTGCTTAAGAGTCCGTTCAATAGAGAGAGAGTAAGATGAATTCTTTGGTGTTATCTAACTAAGAAACTTGTGATGGCAGAGAATTGAATGGTTTCTCCTGAGATAAGTTGTCCTGGAACTTAAAAAGGCCCCTTTGGAAAACTAATTAGTGTTACCCCATTGCCTGAAGAAACAAGAATTTATACCGAGTAGTTCAAATCATAAAAAACACCTTCAAGCATTTTTCTTGAAAAATAATGAGTAGGGCTAGTTTTGTGTCAGTTTACTTTTTGTTGTTAAAGACTGATTAATAGCAATGGGTTTGGTTCATAACTTAGATGCTGATTTGTAAAATAGGTTAGGATATTGCTGAAACAAAAGATCAGTAGCCTTAGTATTAAGTGACTAATGTGATGAATTAAAGAAAAACATATTACTAATCTTATCAAAGTCAGAGGAAGGTTCATTTCTCTTTTTCTTCAGTCTGAGAGGGAGTTTAATGTCTTCCCAAGGGAAAAAAAAATAAAGTATGAAATTATAGAATTATGTCTGAAGTATACTTTGTGTAGCACTAGTCCTTTGTCTTTATGGAAATTTCTGTGACTTTATTTGCCTGTGAATGTAACAATTATCAAATTCAAAAGAAGTAGAATGCAAGTAGGCACATATTCTATTTAAGCAAGCATACAGAGGGTTAGACAGGAACAATTTACAGAAAAAAACAGTTTCACTTTTTTATTGCTTATAAAGAGCCAGGAGAGTTTCAAAGTAATAGCATTTATTGAAAGAAAAGAAAAAGGAAATAAAGGATTTGCCTCAAAAAAGCCCCAGCTTAAAACTTCACATTTTCTTCCTGATACATAGTCCTTCTGTCTTCTTTAACACTGCAAAAATCATATTTATTTGTTTGCAAGAGCTGGGGTGTTTTTCCTGTTTTGAAAGTTGTATCAAGAGGGTTTTTAGGTTTTTTCACAATTGCTTTGATTTTTCACATTCAAAGAAGACATGCTTTATCCTGTGTACATTTGAGGTTATTTTTCATGTAAACTTATGAAACATTTAAATAATTTTTTCCACAGCTCAGGATTCTCTTTTGTCACTTCTTTGACCAAAATTTCATTTGTCTTTCAAATGCTCACTGTTGTTATGAAGTTATGAAGTGGTATAAACAGGGTTCTTATGTTTGGAAAGCCTGAAGAGGAAAAATAGAGCAAAAAAATTTCCAATCAGACCATCTTTGTTTGCTAGGAAAAAAACTTTAATTCCACATTTTGAGAGTTCCAATACATTCATTATTGTGCTTTGCAAGCTATGTGTTTTGCAGGAAGTGGAGTTTCAATAGATTGCAAAATCCTTTTCTTATGGTGTTGACAGCAAATATTGAACTTTCTTAGCTGAAAAAGATAAAACTTTCTTAGATTTACCTTACTTTTAACACAAGAGTAGCTTATGTTTACTGAAAACAGAGGCTACATAAAGTAATGCAGTATGTTCTGGCAAGGAAACAGCAGGAGGAGTCCATTTTCCACTCACAGCCATAAAACTTCATTCAAGTCGCAATCAGGTATTTGGCTCAGATTTCCAAAAGTGTTTTGAGTATTTTCCATCTCTAATATCTACATTGGCTGAATATCCAAATCCAGTGAGCTTCATGCCACCACCATGCAAGGAGAAATGCAGGGCTGAAGCTCCTCTGCTCTTCATGTGAGAGACACTATCCAGCTCTTGACCCTAGAGCTCTTGCCCTTATGTTGGCTCCTTTCTATTCCCAGCCCTTTACCCATGTTGTGTACAGTTTCCAAACACAGAGGCACTGAAGACTCCTATTTCCCCAGAACCAAACACAGCTATGAAGTGCACAGCCCATTTTGCCTTGTGGCAACAAGCAGCTGCATCAGACAAGGCTCAGAGCCAGGAATGGTCGCCACACCTTGTGTCCTTTGATCTCCCAGGATTTCCACCATCTCCTCTACCAGACCCAGCTTGTTGGTGGGGCTTGCAGTCTGCCTGCCAGCTGCACCTGGCCCATCATGGCAGTGCTGCAGATTGGGAAGGGGCCTCACTGGCAGCCAGGGGCTCCCCGTTGAGGAGTCTGAACGAGCTTGTTTCATGGGCTGCTGCTTTGAACTCCCATCACATTGCTGCCTCCCACATCTGGAGCCTGAGGTGAAGGAAGATGAAAGCGTGCTGGGTAGTGCAGAGGCTTGTGAGGCACGCTGGGAATGCTCCCAGCCTGCAAGCAGGGCTCGCGACTTGGCCATTCCCCAACTTGAGCTGTTACAGCTCATGGTTAGAGGAGCTATCCCTGTATACTGCACACTACCAGGGGCACATTTGATGTGTGCTGGAGTGTTTGTACATAAACCAGGGGTTGTTAACAGGTACTTGCATTTTTAATTACAAACAGTGGCTCTGATAATATTCAAAGATCATGCCTGCATCGATCTGAATAGTTTTCAGAGATAGTGATGATGACCAAACTCTGTAAGAGTCAAAGGTATTTAACATTTACAAAGCTTGCTCGATAACTTGCTGACTGTGTGTTCCCATTGACTTCCACAAGCTTTGAATCAAGCATTTAAAACATCAAAAGGGAGAAAAAAGGAGACAACTTCCAACAAATACTGCTTTCCAATTTTGCTAGGCTTTGTACTAAATCTATTAAAGGAAAGGGCAAGTCAATGTGAAATGCACCACCTGGGCTTTGCACTGAAAATGAGTGCTGTCTCCAGCTCAGGCAAGCCTTTTAGCATGAACATTATCCTCATTCTGTTCAGCAAAACTCCAGCACTTGCTGGACTAACTTTTCTAAATAAGGATGATTTTCTGAATGGAAGACCTCAGGTGCATAGTGTACATTAGTAGCAAAGCATAAAGTATATTTTTTGACCTGTAAATTTTATTGCCTTTGTGGTTTGTGACATCATAACATTCCCTGCATGTTAGTGTTAGAGGAGGCAGAGAAAACTGTCTTTGCAAATGTATAATCGTGTAAATCTTAGTCTCCCTGGTCTTTTTAGAATAGCAAACAATGTTACATAATTAATTGTAATTTTGCTAGAAGTGACATTATCACCATACTCATAAATACTCACAAGGCAGGGACTGTCCTGGGGGAGATAACTTTCTTTCAATGGTGTGATAAAATGTTCTCGTCACGGACAGTATTTATTGCCTATGTCTCTTGAGAGATGATTAAAACAGGAGAAGAGCAAATAAGCAGACACAAAGCCTGCCTGCTATGCTCATTTCATAGGCTTGCTTCCATTTGTTTAATACAAAGTGTATTAATATGGGATCTGAAAATTATTATTTTTTTGTATTTCTTTCTTGCTGGGTTTTTATTGTTGTCTTGGAGAAAAATTACTAGAGAAATAATCAAAACCTTAATATCTTTTAAAAACTCCCAGACTGATGTACAATGCCTGCGACAATAAACTGTGTACAATCTCATCACTTATCATTTGGTTTCCTCTAGGTAGCTTTTGTGACCCTTTTGAGCATAAACAGAAAGGCGTTACATTCCCTTTTCTTACAAGCTAATCCAGCATAAATGAAAATATATTAATTAGATTGTAATTATACATTATTTACTTTGCTTGTTAAATAAAGACTAAGAGCTATGGTGAAGTAAAGTTTATTCTTTTAGATGACCAAAAAGACTTTTTCGATTGTTTGTTAGTCCTGCAGAAGGGCAGGTGACATTTCCTGCAACACTGGCTGCAGTCTGTAATCCTGTCTTGGCAAGCCAAGAATTACAGTTTGAACAATTTTCACAGTTCCACTCTCATCTAGGATAAAATGTAGCAGATAGGTTCACTTCAGACAAATCGGTGAAAATCTCTCATTGCCAATTTTTCCTTTGTTTTTCGAAGTTGGTCTCTCAGTCATTTGATTCATTCCACCTAAAAATAAGTCTGGTTTCTGCAAAGCAGAACACTCGTTTGTGTTGTCATGGTATCAGTATTTCTATCTTTATGTTCAGGGAGAAATTAAGGTCCTAAAACAACTTTATGTTTCTTGTTTCTTTATTAAAAGGCCTTGCATTTTGCTTTTTATTTTTTTTTCTTTTCATGTAGATGTCTTTTTGTATTAAAGAGGTAGTAATTGTTCAAAATATATGACATTGTTTAAAACTTCCATGAGTTGCTTCAGAAAATATGATGCCAAGTTATACAGAAGGGTCAAAACATCAGTGATCATGAATATCTGACAGCGCATTGAAGATTTATTAGGGTTCACTTCCAGCATGTATTAAATGGACCCCCGAATCAAATAAATAATAAGCTGTACACTTCCTTGTACTATTAGAGTATTTTAGAAACTGCAGTGTTTAGCCATATGATGCTGAAAACTTGAAATTTTGTCTTTAATTTACTGAAGTTGAAATTTCTTATTTTTCTATACCATCTAATATCTTATATATTAAATTTATGACTAATCTCTTAGGTAATTTTTGCCTACCAGGGAATCATTAGGAAACAATTTTAATATTAGTAGACATTATATACTGGAAAATGAAACATTAAAAGATAAAAAAAAAAATATTTTCCTGTAAATTTCTGAAATGGAGGAAAACATTTTTGGGAATCAAAAATATTCTGTTTTGTTTCCAGTTGATTCTCCAAAGTTCAGATGAATGCCTTATAACCATTTTGGTCTACAAATATGATCATATCAGAAGTCTTCCTCCTTCACAAATATCAGCCATTCATGATGAGATGAAAACACATTTAGATAAAGGAAGGCATCAAATGTACACTTGAGAACTATAAGGTACGTGTTTGCCTGTTTGACAATTTTATTTACCTTGAAAGTCTTACATTTAATATGTTCTTCAGCACCATAAATAATTTTCTAACTGACATAAAGTGGTGATCATTTTGTATTCCTTGGTTCTTATCATGATTTCAAAGAGTAATCAAACAACATCTCCATATAACCCAAGTCAATGGAATTTATTTCTAATAGCAATTTCTTTAATTCCTACAGTTTTTAAAACACATGGCAAAAAAAAAAATTCCTCCTGGTTTCACACAAGACAACTAGAGCTTGCTGTTTCTCCACACCACAAATGTGTTGCAGTAGACATTATATGGTGGTGACTAGATACATTATGACTCATGACACCCTTGAATTTAAACAAGAAATTTAAAGTTTGGGTTTTTTTTAAACTTAAAGCTTTGAGCAACTCACCATCAAGCAAAGGAGTGGTGGTGCCGGTAATGCTGCCATGTATAAAAGAATTTGATTTGCTGTGAAATATGAATAAAGTGCTCATTTCTCCAGCCTGTTGAGGTCCTTCTGAAGGGCTGACAGCCCTCTGGGATATCAGCTGCTAATCCCAGCTTTGTGTTCCACAAACTTGCTGAGGAAGCTTCTACCCCTTCATCCAAGTCACTGAACAACTGAAACAATATTGGGCCCAGTATTGAACGTTGTGGGACACCATTAGTGACAGGCCACCAACTAGATCCTGTGCCATTGATTACAACCCTCTGGGATCTGCTCACCCACCTCACTCAGTCAGTCCACAGTTCCTGATCTTGGATATTTGCTAGGATATTGTGAGAGTCAGTGTTGAAAGCTTTGCAAAGCCAAAGTAGACAAGCTGCTCTCCACTTATCCATCCAGGTGGTTGTTTCATCACAGAAGGCAATCAGGTTGGCCAAACACGATTTACCTTTAGTGAATCCATGCTGACTACTCCTGATCACCTTCTTGTCATCCACGTGGATAGAGATGGCCTCCAGAATGAGATGCTCCATCACCTTTCCAGGGACTGAGGTGGGAATGATTGACCAGTAGTTCCCTGGGTCCTCCTTCTTGCCTTTTTTGAAGACTAGGGTAACATTTGCTATTTTCCAGTCCTCAGATTCCTCCCTTGATCACACAGTCTTTCAAAGCCTTGCTATGTTGTTGACCAGCTCTCTGAGCACTCTTGGATGCATCCTGTCAGGGCCCATGGACTTGTCAAGCCTACCTATGTGTTCTCTAACCCAATTCTCTTTGACCAAGGCAAAGACTTCCTTTCAATGTTCCTTTAGCCTTATCTCTTGGGTCAGAGGACTGATCTTGTCAGTGAAGACTGAAGAATTAAGAAGCTCTAAATAAATCCTAAAGGAACCTCTTCAAACAAAGTTCCTTGTTTTCTGCCTTCCCTTCTTTCAAATTCCAATCCTCCCTCTCAAATTCACATTCTTAACAGCTGCTTTGCTCTACAGTGAATGTTAGACACTTGTTTTTGAGTTACAGGACATCAACTTAACACATTAAAAATTTTGCTTCTCCTTGTAGTATTACAAAATTTCTGCACAAACAGAAGGTTTGGAGCTTTCATATATCTCCTCCTGTAAATAATTTAATTTCATTAATTTAATTTTTAAATGTTATTAAGGTTTTGGAGTGGGTTTTTTAATTTGTTAAACTGGTGTTAACGCTTTAAGAAGTCTCAGAAAACTTTTACTACTTTGCAATTTCCTTTTGAAGTATATTAAATATATAAGTATATTAAAAATACAATACTTGATAGTGAGAACTATTGTGCGGTGTTCCAGTCTTAGAGTGAATTTTACAGCTAGGTTATAAACCCCGGAGAAGAGAAATTTTTAATGGAAATGTTTCTAACTCTGCCCACCAAACTGCTGTTGGAACGACTTTCTACACAGTGCGGCTGCTACTTTAGTTTTCTGGTTTTCCACTATAAGGACAAATTTAAGAAGGTAGAACTTGTGAATAAAACCAAAATTGTTCTGGTAGTACTGTATCCTGAAACTGTATTTAGTTTATTCAGTGATTCATTTTCTCCTAAGAATCATGTTGCACTTCTGAGTATTACATTTTGCCTGTTAAAACTGGCTTCAGGGAAAGCAAAGGCTTTACCTAATGGGACAGGGTAACATGAACAATCAAGTATCAATGCATTTCCTATGACTTAAACATACTGTGTGATCTCAAATACACATCAGTGTTCCTTTTACAACTAGTCTGATAAAACCAACTTGCAGAATTTTTCTTTTTTTATTTGATTGAGCATAAAGACAAGCAGCTCCATATGAGAATTCACATTGTATTTTTCCCTTTTTCTTAGGGAAAGAATCATGTGTAGAGTTGAGGAACTTGTGATAGTAAAAGTAATGACACTTCACTAATAATAAACTTAATTCATATCAAGAACTTTCACCAAATTACTGTTGATTTAGGATTTTAAATTTTCTTCAGTATGTAAAAAATTTATTAAGGGCACAGAGAGGTTTAATATGCAAGGCCTGTATATTTCTTCTAATCTAAAAATCTATTTAATACCTAAACTTCATAGCTGGTTCCTGACTGCAGGTTTTATCAATTTTAATCCTCTGGAGAATTTATGTGCTACATAAACCAGCATTAGAGATAGTAAATCAAAATAGAATACCTTGGAATGTAATTTTCCAAGCCACTTATTAAAATCTTCTTTATGAAATATATAAGGGATACAATTTTTGTAGAACCAGATTGAAATCGTAATAAGTAATTCTAGTCTTTCCTGTTTATCCACAGACTAATCTTTACATTTTTACATATGATGGCTACAAACATTTAAAATTTTATGAAGCAGATGCTCATTAAACCAATCCTTTTGATCAATGTGAGAGTCTAGAAAAGATTTTCATTATCAGTCATACATCTACAAGTATAATATTCTTACAAGCATATATCTTGCTTATGACTATTAACTACCGCAAACTATTAGGGTATTAATTTACTATTTGATAAATAATGTTTTTAATTTAGATGACACAAACGTTTAGGTAGACATCTCTTATCACCAACATATTTAGCAGTTTGCAAATCAGACTTGTAAAAGTCATTCATGCTGAATGAATATACTGTAGTCCATCATAAAATGTGTAAGTAGTGATGAAAATATGTGACATTTTCAGAAGAGCTACCCTTTGATCTACTACTGCAGTTGAAAGCAATATATGTTGTGTCAATGAGGTTTTTTTAACATTGATTTGGTAGAAGGTTAGCTACATAGGCTGGTGCTACAGACTTCTCTGTATTTTTTGTGTTACTAATAGGAGTGAAAGTAATTTAACTATATATTGTGAAAGTAATTTCACAATACATACATCTTATTATATGAGGATAATGTAAATAATAGCATGTGATAGAGAGATACATTCTGTTAATCATTGAAAAGTTTGGTAATTATATAGCCAGATCTTTTATGTTGTTTCTGTGATATAAAATTTAACTTATTTTATGACTGACATAAATTCTCTTAATTTAATTGCAACTTGACTTTAGAATGAGACCTGCAATTTTTTGCACATTCTGCATTTCTATTTCTCATTGAACATACCGAAATCTAGAATATTCTAAAACATTACTGTACTGAGTATTATTGAAAGGATTGCATTAACTAATCAATATACATTAAACATGGAAAAAGAAAGAGGTACCTGATTGTTCAACTACAAGCACTTACTGATATGGGTTTCCTTCGGGGTGTCTTTGTTGCACATTTTAATTCTATCAGTAGTGGCAGGATGAATCTCTTTTTTAAGTTGAAGGATTAGGAGTTTTGTTTTAATTCCTTGTTTGGAACTAAAGCTAGAAAACAACACAACACGTGCAAGTGGTCCTCTTTTATGTTAATAATTGTTGACTTCAGATTTCATATTAGACTAAAGCCAGTGCCTTTTTTTTCCTGCAAAATCACTGCCCTAGGTAACTCAAAATGTCTCACAAGCTTAGCAAGATCTTCATCATTATTGCTTAAACGTTTATGCAAACTTTCAGTTTCTTGCAGCTGAATTCCCATTTCTGAAAGCTGCCCTTTTACATTTTCCGTTAATAGCATAAGGTTAAACTAGGGGCTGGTTGCTAGTAATCACACAGTCCTTTCTCTTTAAGAACAGAGAAAATGGCAATTTACCAGGAGCTGGAGAGCTCTGTTAATATTTCTTCAAGTATTTCCTCCATGACTGAGGGCAAATTTGTTTCCCAATTCCTTATGAAGTCATCTTTTACAAGCTGCCAACCAGCATAACTATTTGTACTGCTTATCTTAGGTTGCATAGGCATTTGTGTGTGGTCAGGTGCAGAGAGTCATATTCTGTTACTGAGAACAAGCCCCCTGCCTGAAGTTTTAAAAGCCTTTAAAGTTTTAAGTAGCTGAACTGCTGTTGTAAGAGGACATATTTGAGCAAGACTAGCCCCGTATGAATGGGATTTTGGATTTCTGGTTTGTGCTTTACAGAAAGAGAGCCAGGGCACATCTGGTTTCATCTTGTGTCAGAAATATCATTCAAGCCACAAAAAGGTGGGCTGGTTCTGTTCTTTTGTCTTAAACGCAACATAAATACAGTTTCCATAGTCAAATCGACTAGGTACCGTGTTGATTACTTTGACTGCCAATTTAATTTGAATGAGAAAGTAACTTACATAGTGTAGTTTATCCATCCTGAAAGTTTGATCATCTTTTTAAAGAAAAACAACTAACTTGCATAAATGTATTCACTGTGCTGTGAATACATAAATGTATTCACTAGTAGCTGAATTCAGAATTAAATGTGCTGACAAAACTGTGCAACTTTCTTTTTATTTTGCTCCTGCTTTGAAAAAATGGTGATTGATTTTTTTTTTGGTGAGAAAAGTAACAAGTAAATTAACTGGACTCAACCCCTTTATGGGGCCTGTACCTCCTGTGCTTTCTTACTGTATACAAAAGACTATGCCTGACTCATCCTGTGTTACAGAACAGTTATGTGATTCATAAAGTTTCATTTTATGTTATTTTTGGTTTTCATCTGACAAGAAATTTATCATGATTGGTTACACCACTTCCAATGCGTCAGTGCAGATGTCTCAGAAGAACTCTAAAAGAGTCCTAGTGATACACCAGATCTTGTATGAAACTAAAGCTCAATTTCATTTAATAATACTGGCTTATCTTTTAGACTTCTGACAGAGACCAAGGATGAGTCCATTTTCTAGTCCTCTTTGCAGTCTTCATCTAACATGCAAATTTTAATACTGATTTGACCAGTGTTCACTGTGCAGAAATCAACAATCTGTGAGCGCTTTTGTTGAACTCATCCCTACAATCAAACCTGGAAGAGAGGGCAGAATTGCCTTAAACCCCTCATTTGCAATGCCATCATCACAGTTCTGGACCATAAAAGTCTTCCATAATGCATAGCATTCAAATAGCTTGAGAGCTCTTCTAAACTCCTCTGGTTTATGGTAAGATAAGGCAAACATTCTGGAAATCTGATCTTCCTGCCATGAACTTCTTCAGCATAGTTTTTTAAAAAAAATATACCCATTATTTGGATTGTTTTAGCCTTCTGCTTGAAATTTGCTACTCAGAGTTTTGATGGTCTGTCATCAACTATATAGTATGACCACTTGAAATTCAAAATTTCACCTGCAAACACCAATGATTTGAGTACTGGGCTTTTAGTTTCCTTATTTTACTTTAAATCTTCCCTTCAGTACAACTTTTGTCACTCTTAGCTAACTTCTTATTCATGGAATATAATATAATAATATCAGTCAAAATAATTCAAATATTAGTGTTGTTTTTATATGAATATGCTCCCAGGATGTACAAATGTAGCCTTTCACAAAACACTGCTGAGTGCCATCAACTCTAAATATCCTAGCCTGCATATTTTATTAGTGCTACAGAGTTACTGGGATTTTCCCTCTCCAAGGCCTTGGCAGTTGAATTTATTTGGTTCTAATTTTTCAGGGCCTGTAAAGTGGCTTCACATTTTTTTACATATAGCTTAGATTGTCTATGTTGACAGAAATGAGCAATGTTTTTCCTAACACATGTAGGATTTATCACATGTAGATTAGATATGCTGGCTGCATATCTAACACAAACTGAAAAATCAGAATTCTTCTTAAAACTGGCCAGATATGATCAAAATGGTGCTTCTGAAGGGCACTTGATTTCTGAGTAGCTGTCAGTTTGGCCACATGTGTGCCTCTCTATTACTCAAGATCTTTTGTATAAACATCATTTGTAGCTGCTACTCATAAGAATCCAAAAAGTCTGGTCCTGAGAGGGGTATCTTTGCATGCAGGCATGTTGCATTTTTTACCTTTGGAGCATCTTATCCTTTTGAGTATTAAGTTACAACCATTTGATAAATATAGAAATACATACATACATCAGAAATAATGCAAATTGAACAATTGTCAAAATGAACAATTCCATATTGCCAATATTGCTATCATACCTTCTGATGTGTGTGAATGAGAAACATGGAAGATTCTTGGAAGAGAGTTGCATTCATTTTTTATTTAGAACAAAAAGTACTCCAGGCATCATTATACTCCAGACTGATGAGCTAAATTAAAGGAAAGGAAAAAGTAGATTGAAAAAAATTAATGAAAAGGGGAGACATATTGATATATCTCTATTCACAGTTACAGCAGAGGAAGAAGTAAAATATTATTGACTATTTCTTCACAAAAAATCAGCCAGCAGTTCGGAATCAACACATACATAATCTCAGAATTCCACAGAGGGAGGGAAGAAAATGAAACAAGCAAGAATAGAACAGAAGTAACCATATAGCTCTAGGCTAGGTAGCAAAGATCACCTTTACCAAACAGGTGGGAAAAGCATAACATTTCTAACATAAATTTTTCACATTTGCAACTTCCATGAAGTCAGGCTAGCAGCAAGAAACACCAGAAATCCTAAAATCTCTTAATGCAGTAATGGTAGAAAGTATCACCTTGGGATTCATAATCCACACTATTATTTTAATAAATTCCATACAGTAAATAAGAGACTGGAATTTTGTTTTCTTGTTTGCTTAAAACAAGCTAAAGAGCATGCTCCAAAATTCTCAAGTTTGTGGTCATCAAGGGCAAATATTATAATGCTTCAATATGACAGGTAGACAAATGGAGCAAAGGCTTTCGTTAAATCTTCCTTACTTGACAAAAGAGTACATTAGAAGTCATCATTCTTACTACCAAATTTTCCATAAATAAATGTCTGAGCACCAAACTCGGCTCAGAGAAACAGGGACAGAGTATTTGATTGTAAGCCTAACTTATCCCACTTGACAAGCATAGCTAGAAGAGCAAAAAATGTGAGAAGTTACATTTAAATATAGAACTTAATGTTGTGTTTGTATTTGTTCCAGATATCAGAAAAAATATAGACTGTGATTATATAAGCTGTTGACATGTAGGCACTATGCACACTATTTCATTTGAATTATGATTCACAAGAACAAAAAAGCTAATATATCATTTTTTCAACCTTTAAAAAAAAATGCTGGAATAAAAGGTAATATTATCAGACTGTGACATAGGAAATCTACCTTTTCTGAGTGCCTGCTGCTTGAATTTCAACATTCTGAAACTATCTATACATGCTGAGCAAACCAGGAAAAGCTGCTAGAGTGTTTGAGTACTATGTTCAGCACACTAGAATACCAGTAAAGTTTTCTACCAGTTCTTTCCACCATTCAGCATTATTTATTACAGTTATTTAAAGGAATACCAGTCACTCCCTCAGAAAGAACCCCAAACCAACCAAACAAAAAACACAACAAAACACTGATAGACAGCTGTAGTTCTGGGGAACCAAAGTCCCAGTTCAGTTTATAGCGGTAGGACAGGTAGCAGCATTGAAAAAAATTAGAGCAAATCTTTTGGCCTTTCATTCTAGACTATAAGGGAAATATGAGGTTAGTGTAAAGACTATGCTCAAGTAAAGCACATAACTTTAACAAAAGAGTTTTTACTAACGAGTTAAACAGTTTACAACCAAATTTATTTTTACTTACATTGAGGTACCTATTTGTTGGCTTTGTCGATTAGAGTCAGAAAAGTATGACTAATATATTAAAGACTTTGGCCTCTGTGGTTCTCTGACAATGCTGTTGAAAAAGAAATTATATTAATTTTTTATTCCTTTTCATTTTAAAAAAAAAGAAATACCATCTACTTACCAGGAAACTGTTGGGCATTCTAACCAGGTGAATAGCATTCACAATAATTGAAGACTGCCCCATCCTATTGAATGAACATGCACATACACCATATGCAAATGCCAAACTTAAATATTTAGTTGGAATTTAATTGGATTGAGTTTCATCAGTCTGATATGAGCTACTAGTTTAGTAAGAGCTCATAAGTATTTCAATATTTATGAAGATGTCAACAGTCTCAGAATGGTCACAGTTGTATAAATTCAGCTAAAATAACCTTCTTTATTTTGTTGTCAATATTCCAGTAATTTAGAAAGAGCAAGAGACACTGTAAAAGACTGTTACATAGATGAGATATTGAGGAAACAGATACCAATAAATTACTTTTTTTTTTACTGATACCCAGTAGAAACTCACAAATAATGGATACAGTCAAAAAAGATAAGCTAAGAAGCCCAAACAATTTATAAACACAAGTGGATTTCTTACAGAACTAATTGTATGTTTCTAAACAGCAACACATATAATTTTTGGGTTTTTTTCACAGAACATATAATTTTGGTCCTTTTATTTTTATTCAACTCTTTGTGAGTAAAATTTGGCGATTCTATGATTCTGCAAGGGAAAATGTTCATTTTTGTGTTGTGTGGCAAGCTGTGGCAAGCTAACTTGAGATGGCTTAGGCTGATATTTGCTTGAGTGAATGTTTGAACATAAAAAAATGTGGAAACTAGTAAAATAAAAAAGGAATCCAAAGAGAAAAAATAGTTTCTGCTTATCTTCAAATATCAAAATAACCCAATATTGCAGACAGATATTTTGAGGTAGATTTTCTCCTGAGAGCAAATAGGAACTTTATAGAAATATACAGGAATACAAAGGTTGTTTATTAATACTGGACACTAGGCAAAGCATCTAAAAAGGTGAGGTTTTTAAATAATTAACAATCATTGAGCTATTATTTTTTAAAAGGTGAAAATTACTATCATTATTCAGCCTTCCATAGTATTGTTTTCTTTATTATAGAAAGCCAGAAAATAAGAGCAAAATACTTATGGCAAAGATTGAGCTGATTATAAGATAACATTAATAATCTTTAAAGTTTTCCATTATTTTTCTAAATATTTCTGAACACATGAGAACACCCCAAGAAACAAAAATAAATTATTTTTTATTTTGACAGGAAAAACATTGCTGTTTGTATGACCCGATAATACAAACTAAGAGACATATGTGTTGGTTTGATGAGTTGCCATCTACATCTTCGTTCTGTATTTCTTTTAATGTGTAAAGCTCGAAGACATAAGTGTTTTTCTAGATCTTCCTCTTCTGGGCATACAGATAGTTATGACTGTAGTTATAATAGTGTCCTAATTTATCAAAGGTTCTTAATTAATAAAGACTTAATAAAACTTCAATATCATTTTTAAAACTGCAGATGTTTACATTATGCAATAGTTTCCTTCATTAAAAAACCCCCACAAACCCCAATATTCTGTATTTGTAGATTATAATTTTATTTCTTGATGTAGAATTTGATATCCGCATTGCATCTCACATGCATAAGAAAAGGTGAGCATCAAAGCATGAAAGTACAGGACAGAGAATCTGAATAATATAATACAAGGCATAATATTTAGGCTTAGTATTTAAAAGCAGAAACAGAAAATATTATTTTGAAGTTTTCCTGTTTATACTTTTTGACATACTCACATTTTTTGAAGAATAAATTGTTCAATAATTTACAAAAGCACACCTTGAATGTTTTTTCAAAACTTCCATCTTTCCTACAACACCCAACACTAGCATGTACCACTATTTTAAAATCCATTTAACACAGTAATTGATCTTCCATTTAGACAAAAAAAAAAAAGAAAATTGGAAATCTTACATTTCAGTTATTCCTGAGAAAGATGCAGTACAAACAGGCAGATCTAGCCATAGCCAGTGAGGCACTTGGAATGCACTTTAAAGCAAGACAATCATTATCTCGCATTAACCCAAATGTCTGGGTGGCAAAGATCATGAAAAGGAGAAAATCTCTGAATTTGAGAAAGTCAAAATATATTCCACTCATATTTGGAGTGTAATTTCTCTGCTGCATGACTGCCATAATGCCACATACTGCTGTTCTGCATATGTAAATGCAAATAACTCCTCAGACTGAAGCTCCAAGAATTTTTTTTTGGTTGGTTTTGTTTTGTTATTACTCTGTGACCCTGGAAAGCCATTAAGGGCTAAACTACAAAAGAGGATTAGATCACGTGTTTCATAGCAGTGAATTAAAAACCCAAGTTAAGTGCTTAGAATTGCAATGTGCTACATTTACAGACTCCACACAGCCAGCCAGACTTCTTAGATGGACATTAACTTAATCATCCAGTCAGAAAATGCAAAAGATGGCAAAATTTCTTATCCTCCACCTCAAGACTGCAAACATTTTCAGACATCAAGAATTGCAGGTCATGATCTTATCACAAAAGTAGATGTCTCCACCTACTTTAAGAAAAATGTCATCATACAGTCTTTACCTTTTTCCCTGCATAATTTTAAGGGAAAAATGCATTTTTAGAGAAACATATTAATCTTTTCTTTTGGAGTGACAGTGCACTTACAATTATGCAGCAAATTACTTAGTGCAGGCCCCTGCTTGGGATGTGAAGGCATATGTTTAATTCCTTCTTCTGCTTCAGGACATCTCAGTCTGTTGTCTTTTGCTTGTGCATTGCTGTAATTGCTTTTAGCTATTTTGTGTTCTTCTGGTCTCCCGACTCTTTTGAAGTTGTCAATTCAAAACCCAACCAAACAACCAAGCAAACAAACAAGCAAGAGCTTCTTCCAAAGGGAAAGAAAGATGGAGAATGACATCAAAGTGCAGTGATTGGGGTTCCCATCCAGATAGAGGGGATGAAGATCTATTTATACATTTTCACTGTATGAGGGACTAGACTGAAAGCTTCCCTGTCTCCATTATTTCCAAGGCAAACTCTGGCTTCCAGCTGAGTACAAGTCTGCTTTTCCTTGAGACCGGTCTGAGACTTATGTCGCCTACTTGGAAGCAGGTTTAATATTTAAAATTCTGGTACATCTGGAGTTTAGGTATCTTATGAGGTAAGTGCACAGTGCTGTTTTAAAGCCTGAAGTTTTAATTGTATCGGTCTCGATCCTGCTTAAATATTTCCAAAGAACCTAACTCATTTTAGAAGAGCTAGACCTTCTTATACTGCATGTCCGAGTCTTCCAGCCCCCTTCAGTACGGCTGTGCCTGAAAGCCATGATAAAGATGATTACATCAAAACTACATTTGACTGAAAAATGTCTTTTTGACCCATAAAGAATGTAGCAGGATTTGTACATAAAATCATTGAGTTTTATATATTGGAGAAAGCAGCTGGCAGACACCAAGGGAGAGACCTTAAAAACCTTGTGGTATGCATATTAAGTCTTGGTTTTATCTTAAATGAAATGGTTAAAGTCAAGTGTCCTTACCTGAAGAACTTTGTGGTTTAGTATTTAATAACATAATTTAAAATGTGCATATGCTGAACATTATTTGATAGCAAAAATGACATTCCCAGACAGTGCAGCGAAGTATAAAGGATAAGACCCAGTAGGGGTTTGTGTCTGTCCTGTGAGCAGCAGATAAAATACCCTTTTTTTGCAAGTGTTCTCATCCCTTCTGCTCTCCAAGCCCTTCAGCTATAAAGCTGCAGTCTGATTTAATAGCTTTTCTTGCAACTGAAGATGTGTTTTAAGTATTTAATATGTGTTCCAGAACTGCTATTTTGTTTCTGTCATTTAATCAAGTTCTTCACGTTCTGACAGCAAGACCAAACAGGCACATGACAACTTTTCCATTCATATGAAGAAAAACAATAAAATTATATATTTCACTCACACACACAAACACATACACACACACACACACACACACACACAAAATTTGGAAGACTGCATATTTTTCAAAGGATGATGTTTAGAATTAAATTTGAATTTTTAATTTTGTACTTCACTGCATTTAATCTCTTAATGACATCTATTGTAGTTCTGCAGAAAAATCATGTAGACTCATATGCAGCTTGAACATGTATGCTAGAGGACCAGATTCAACCAAATTCAAATATTAACTTGATGAATTCTCTCAGGAATATAAACCAGATAATTATAGTTTCTTTGTTATACTGTTATCTAATCTTTCTATTTAAATTGTGTAGGAATTATCTGGACATAGAATTCCTATGAAGTGACAGTGGAACTCTGTCTTTTCTGCAATCACTATTCCTTAATCGCAGAATGTTTTGCCTTTTGGGTCTTACATCTAAGGAATAATAATTTCTGAAATCATATTAGTATAATAGAATTTAAATTTTTCTATGTGAAAGTAAAATTCTAAACAAATTATGAAGGACTTTAATGCTATGAGTTTTAAAGGAAGAGAAACAGAAAGAAAATTAAAAGAATTGTTCTGCTTTTCTTAAAATTTAAACTTAGAATTAAGTCTTTGTGTTTTGTTTTTTGTTTGTTTTTTTTTTTTAATTTTATATAATATTACATTGATTTGAATTTTTTTTTATTCAGCTGATTCATGCACATTTCCTCAGTGCAGCTGTGTGAGATTATTAAAGTAATTCTAGATACAGATAAATTTGTATAGTCAAGATTTATCTGCCATTAAGTAAAACAGAAAGACAATGGAATAGAATACATTGACATATAACATTAATGATAGTTATTTCACTCTAAGATCACTATAGATTATGAAGAAATAATCTTCTAGTCAGTTTTACTCCATTCTTTTTCCACTAACCCAAACAAAGTGAAGTGTCTCAAGGCACTCAAAATTAGAAATGCTAATAGAAGGTGCTCACTGAAGCACTATGTGAATGTTCTTAATCAGTAGCATAAGAAAATATCTGTTTGTATTTCAGCAGAAATGTCTTCAATTTTTGAAACAGAATAAAGGTAGAAAATGTAGACTGGTAAAATAAAAGATTGCCCTGACTATCTGAAGACTACCTAACTTTATTTGGTTGGGGGGGTGGGGGGGAGGGAATATGTGTGTGTGTTTGTTTTGGTTGGTTTCTTTAGTTGGTCGGTTGTTGTTTTGTGCTAGTAGGCAAGTAATTTCATCTTTTAAACCAAACCACTACACCCTGAGACACTAAACTCTTGAGCTGAAGTCATCTCTTATTAAAGTTTTGTTGATAACTGACTTTTTCAGCCAGAGGTCTTTCAACTTTTAACAGGTGTTCAAGAGTTCTACTGCAATAATAATTAATGACAGCTTATCTTATGTAGATATAGCCAAGACTAATGTGGTAGGCTACTCATGAAGAAGATACTGCTTGTATGTTAATTCATTGATTTATTTCATCCAATGTTGGTGCTTTTTGTTTGTCTTTTGTTTGTTTTTTTTTTGTTTGTTTGTATTTTCCCCATGAGATGAAGCTGAAAAAATTATTTGAAAGAAAATGCATTTAAATTAGGTCGTCAGTTGGCTGTCACAGGTAAATCAGTCCTTGTATTCTTAATTCATAGTAAAGAAGAGATTTCTATTATCATTCAGCTTGAAACCATAGATTAGAAATGTCAAGAGACTTCACTGAAACAAATCCAGTCAGAAGTAAAACAACTTTTGGAAAAAAGCACTTATCTGGAGATAAAGATTTGAAGAAGCATTGGAAGCCCTTTCTAATGTTCTTCTTCTTTTTCTTTCAAGAAGAAGAAAATCAAAAACAAAGAAGAAAGCCTTTTTTTTGAAACAAACTTTTTGATCCTGTTAACCTTGTTAAAATTTGTTACATGCGCAAAGACCTGTTTCTGTTCTGTATGTCAGTATTCCCAATCAGTGACAAAATTACCCAACACCCATTTATTCCTTTGAGAAGCCCTCATTGTTCACTAAAGGCATATTTAATTAAGAATAATTTTCAATCCTTTGATCACTTTCATGGTTCTTCTTTGAATTACAAAATTATTTCGATACCATTCTTAGCTGCAGAAATCTGAACTGAACACCAAGATCCAACAATAAAAAGTAGTGCCAAATGCATACCGTCTGCTATACGATATTATAATTTAAATTCATCCAGCAATTATCAGCATATCGAAGCAAAAAATCATGAACACAGTCACTAATTTTTTTCTCAAATCACAGTATTAAACCATGCACAAGACTTCAGATATGCCTTTAAGAAGATGCACACTTCTTTTATCCCAAAAAATTCTGATAACTTTTTATTAGGGGTTTTATGCTTCCTTATTTTCTACTTTTTCTTTTTTCCATTTGCAGATGTGTTTAATCACAATTTTGTATTTTGATTTGTCTTTTTTCTCTTCAGACTGCTTTTTAATGGAAATGTTGAATAGCATACAATGAAGATCTGATCTCAGGGACATACTAGAAGCACCAAATTTGATTTGATGAAAATTTCTCACTTTGTTTTGGTTTCAGTGAGTTTCAGAGTTTGTTTTCTTCTTAGTAGCTGGTGCAGTTCTGTGTTTTGGATTTGGTATGAGAATAATGTTGATAACACACTGGTGTTTTGGTTGGTGCTAAGTAATGTTCGTCCTAAGTCAAGGACTTTTCAGTATCCCATGCTCTGCCAGTAAGAAGGTGCATAAAAAGGAAGGATCATGGCCAGGACTGCTGACCTGAACTGGCCAAAGGGATATTCCATACCATATTCCATACCATAGATTATTTTACCAAGTACACAAAGTGAGGACAGTTGGCCAGGAGCTGCTGATGGCTGATCGAGGATCAGCTAGGCATCAGTCAGCAAGTGGTGAGCAACTGTGTTGTCACCACTTGTTTCCCTTGGGTTTTATTCCCCTCTCTCTCTCATTTTCATAACTATTATTACTATTGGTAATAGTAGCTATATATTATTATATTTTGTTTAAATTATTAAACTGTTCTTATCTCAACCCACAAGGTTTACTCTTTTTCTTCTGATTCTCCTGCGCACTGGGGTGGGGTAGGGTGGAAAGCAAGCCAACAACTGTGTACTTAGTTGCCATCTGGGGCTAACTATGACAATATTCTCAGATCTAACTTGTAATTTTAAATCTTTTAAATATGCACTTAATTAAAATATCATATCATATGAAGCTGCATGAAAATCTGGGTACATTAAAACACTAATGTCTTTATCAACAAAGCCTCTAATTTCAAGTTGATTATAACAAGTTCCATTGCCCTCAAATTCAAGACAATTGGCTTTGATCCTGTGGCCTCAAGCCTATTCTCACCAATCTACAAGTTACATCACTTAGAATGGATAATCACATGAAATATCACAATATTTATGATAATGGTCCCTTCCCAGAATTCCTCTAGAAACTAGAGCTTTCTCAGTACAGCAAGGATCTAAGAGGTGGGAATTTTCTGTGTATTACCCCCTCCACATTTACATTTATAAACTCAAAATTTTCTTCCAATAAGTCAAAGAAAGTAAGATATCCTGTAAGAACATCATTCTTTGCTAAACAGGATAAAAATGAAGAAATGAACAGTACATAACAGATCCTTGTAATTTTGCAGCTGAGAATCTACAGACGGTTACTGTTAGAATCAGGTGTTTTTTAGTAGTTAAACACTAAATTCACCCTGTTTGTAGTCTTGCAAGATTAATGGAAAATCAACACTCCTGGTCTATATAATTCCTTGCTTAGCTAGGATAAGGTTATCTGCTTGAATTTTCCAGTTAAGATGTCCAAATTGTCTACAGTTTCTCGATGTAATCTCATTACAAAGTTAAGTTTTAAATCACTTAAGCTACACTTATTTCCACCTTAATTGACTTATTTTTAAGAATCTGAAATACCATTTTAGATAGAATGATTGTGGAATTTTTAAAAACATGCTAAAATATTCCTTAGATCTCATACCTGTATTTTTTCAGTTTAAATTCCTTTGCACACTTAATACAACTCCAAACTTACCCCTTTTAAAAAGTATGCTTTTCCGATTGAGACATTTTTTAAACTGCATCCTTGCTGACATTTTTTTGTGTTCATTGACCCATTCTTGAAGTTACTATCATAGAGACTATGAGCATGTGGATCCCATGACACTGCATTATTTGCACCCTGATGAATTACTCACCTGACAGTTCAGTGTACAGTTGTGCACAATAAAAATATAATCTGTGCTACCAAATTTTAACTATAATTATTACTACTGAGTTTTGTATGTGAAACCACAGATATTCAAAAACAGACATGTTTGTTTCCCAAAGAGCTGTTGCAAGTAAAATACAACACAACACAAAGGAAAAGTGCCACTCACAGAAGAAAGGTCATACAAAGAGAAGATTCTGGTGTTGCTGAATGCCCTAAGACATGGTACTTTGTCCTTGAAAAGAATTCAGAGATTGCTTTTAACAGATACATATTTTCATTTGGGGGAAAAATCAAAAATGTAACAATTGCAGAAGTGCCTGCTTAAATTGATTATTCTTATCCAGTCAGTGGATTTCAAATCTGTGCCTGTTACTTCCTCCTCTTCATTCAAGTTCCATACTGATTAGGGTAAAGACAGACTTTTGCTCTCAAAATAGGGAACATCAATCAGACAGCTGTTTTGAAGTATTTCTAACCATATTTCTTCTTTTTTTGTTGATTTTTTTTTCCCTTTGGAGAGAAGGGAAGCAGTCCCCAGTTATGTTGTCAGACTGTAATCCACAATTTCCATCATGCAGAAATTTGGATGCCAAGTCACTGTCCACCCCTGGCCTTTTAGGATAATATGGAGTGTGACTGCCAGTGAGCACAAAATTATTGCTAAGTTTTTGCATGGTAATGGTAAAGAGGGAGAGGTGGTAACAGTTTCACAGTGTGATACATAGTTAAGCTCTTTACTGGTGGGGAGATCACTAACTACCATTAATATAACTATGTCCACTTATTTCATCTTATACCTTTAAGATCTTTGCATATAGAGAGGTATTACTGAGGAGCTGTTTCTATCTGGGCTAAGGAATTAAGGCCAGCAACAGTGGGAGAGTTAGTTTTCACTTCAATAACTCAGGAACCCAAGGGGCTGGCATGCCCTTCTGTCTTTTGAGATTTATGATAGTTTTGTGACATGGTGCTGTTATAAAAATCCTTTCATCTTTTTTTCCTACTTGATTATATCATAACAAAAGATTCTCACACCTGTAATTATGCAAAGTATATCCACTCCTTTTGGAGTCATTTGTTTCAACATGCCAACCTAATGTGCACACAAATCACAGTAATGACTGATTGCTAATCCTGCACCTGCTGTGGTTAAAAGCAAGGGGAGAGAAGGGCAATACTCTGACCCTGATATCAATAATATTCCATAAGTATCAGAACCTCGATTTACCCTTATCACCAGGGACCAAGGTAATGCTAAACTGTCCGTCTACTATACAGTTTCTTAAGCAGCCAGAATGTGGATAGGACTGGCTATAAATACAATATTAACCAAAACACAGGCATGGAATATCTTTTATCTGATTGTGCATGAAGATAAGTAAATCTGTGCATCCCCATCTTGAACCTAGTATCTGTATGTTTCTTAGGGTTGTAGCAGGTAAATAATTACAGTACTTGTCTCTATGTTAACTCTCAGTGTTAAGATAGAATGTCAGAGACCATATGTCTCACATATGGTTTTGCTACTTCATTAACTAAAGCACAGTACAAACAAAAGTTGGTTTAACTTTCAGCTAATAAGTAGAGAGTATGAAAAAATTAACTGGTCAGTCAGTGAGCTGTCAATTCTTTGAACCAGGGAATGGAAATAGAAAAACCTTTTCAGATTGCAAGAAGTAGAACTCACTATCACATTAGCCCAAGTGTGAATCTAGGTTTGGTGAACCAGGAATGTTTATATCCAAATGAACTTGCTAATATGTTCAAGATTGATTAAAAGTTAATAATACTTTAAAGAAAACAGAATAGAAATAAAGATCTATTTTAGAGTATATCTATAGAGCCCGTGTATATTACAAATCTACATTTTCGTTACGTATGGGAGCTTAAGTTCCAAAAACATCATGAGTGTCTTCCTAAAACTTTGAAAGACTGATTTCATTCCTTTTACAGCTTTTTTGTAAGATAAAGTAGATCATGCTGAGTTCCATATTGCTAGGTTTCTTCTACTGCTCGACCTTACATATTTAGCAGTACATTATTCCAACACTGCAAATTGCAATGCAATGTAGAATTTTTACTAATCACTGAAAAAGTGGCCAGACTTGTTCCTTCATGTTCAAAAAATAAACAGCTTCTATAAATACAACCAGAATATCACTTTCTACTGCTTCTACTATTGCAAAGGCAATGCTCGCACAGAGTAAGCCAGAGTCTTTCATGGCTTATTCATCACTCTGAGAACTAAGTTTTGTTGCCAAAAACCATACAGCTGGTTTTTATTTCAGAAGATGAGTGATTTGCCCTAAAGTCTAGCTTCCAGATTTTATCTGTATTTTTTATAGCTACAGAAAAAAAAAATCTAAATCTATATCATCCATATATTACTATCTCTATCTAATATATATATATATATATGCGTTTTACTTGCAAGTTAACAGATTTTGGCTAATTTTAAACATATTACACTGTACTGTTGTGGGTTCCTCAACTTTTAATAGGTCTACTTAAATAATGTTTGTATAAAAATTTATTTTACGTATTTGTATTTGTTTATGAATAGTTAAATACTTCTACAGTAAATTGTTTCATCACTCAGAATTATTCTGCATAACCACTTTTAGAGTTTTTTTTGCTGTTGTTGTGTACTTGTTTTGACTCACATCCATACACAGGTTTTGTTATTTTTATATAATCTTTGAATGATTTGTTCAAAGGAAAACAAAAAGCAATCAATATATTCAGATCCAATCCAGAGTTCAATAGAGTCAAGGCACAAAATAATTTGCAGTATTTCCACTAACAATTTCATTTTCTGTAGAAAAATGTGCACTAATAAAGTAGCAGTAGCCTTGATCTTATTTAGCCATATTATTCAAGTCAATTTTTGACATCCTCACACTGTTATTGTTTACTCTTTTATTTTAACCCTTAATGAAGGAAACAAATCCCTTAAAGTCACATGAACTCCAGGCATGTGACTAAGGCTTCTAAATATGTGTTGTACTGAGAATAGCTTTTCTGAAGTGCCTGCACATGGATCCTCAGAGTTGTCCAGCTCTGAAATCAGGGACTACGAAACACACATTACATACTGTGAGCTCACAGTAAAACTATTTAGGACGTTAATAACTTCTGCAGCCTATATTGTGTTCAGTGCTGACACAATTTTGCTGTTATCAGAGAACTACCCAGGGGAGTTTTAAATAGTTCAGATAAGTCACACATACTGAGGATACATCAGCAGCTGTGGTATAGTTTCTTCTCCCAAGAAAAAAAACGTTAGTGGTGCCTTTCAAATTTTTTTTAATTTTATGTGACTACACTATGAAACAGGTTTAGTTAAGTACCTTTTCTATTCAAGGGATCAAAAAGAATTTTTCACTATTTTCATAATACAAGAATCAGAGAAAAATAGATTTCTGTGAAGGTAACATTTTTCGAAGTTATAAAAGAGATCATAGTGAGACTATGAGTCCAGTGTAAAGCTGGAATGAAATTATGAGTATGATTTATAAACCGCTAAAATAAGCGCTCATAACAGAAGTGCTAGCACAGCAATAGCAAGGATGAACCAAGTGTTTTTTGTCATGAGGAAAAAATCCTGGAGGTGCCCTATGAAGTTAAAAAACAATATTAGTAATATATTGTTTGATGTATCTAAACCCCTCCACATCTGAGCCCATCCCCTATATATGCCTTCTGTATATAGTGGAAAAACACTCATGGTTTGTGAAATTTTTGCATGTGTTAGGAGAATATCTTCAGATGCTGAATTAATTCCACACTCATTAGCAAAGTTCATTAATAGAGTCTTTGCATTTTTTCTCTGCCATTATTTTTTTGAGGCCTCATGCTATTGAAATTATCTGTCTGTCTATCTATCTATCTATCTATCTATCTATCTATCTATCTATCTATCTATCTATCTACCTATCTATCTATCTATCTATCTATCTAAATTCTGTTTTAAAGGTCTGCACTCTGAAAACTTTCATGTCTGAAACCAAACCATAAACATTTCAAAAATTACCTATTTTTTTCAAAGTGTTCACCTTGTAAAATTTCATCACAATGGGATAATTTTTACTCTTTGGTATCAAATTTTAGTGTTTTATCCACTTTCAATATCTTCCTTTACAATTATAAGGAAGATATGTTACATATTATATATGTTATATTTGCTATATATTTATACCTGACAACAGACCTTTGAGAGCTCAGATCAGTGATATGACACAGGTTATGTCAGATCAAATATCATTATCAAATGTCTTTATTAATTATGACAAGGATAATGAAGTGAGCTGTATCTGACAGACACATTGGCACCCATTGAATTGCTGTACTGCACCTCATGATTACCCCACTGAGGTTTAAAATTTCAGACACTGAAGAAGACCTCTTCAAGGCCCTGAGAACCATGTTCTAGTTTTATATTGGGAAGCTTAATATTGTCTTATTTCCATGATAACATCAGGAATATAATGAGTTTCTCTACAATGAAGAGATTTCAAACAGCAGAGATAAGAAAGTGCAGCACCTAAAACAAATAGTTCAACAGGCAATCATTTCCATTGTTTCAGGTAAAAAGCTGCTCAAGAGAGGTAAATGAACAGACTTTTATATATGTTACCATTAAAAAAAGGAACCAAGAATCCAGTTTTATTGGTGTAGTTGAACTCTCTCTCTGAAATGAGTGAAAATCCAGGCTTTATTTTATGGGCCAAGATATATGTGTGAGCAATCATTAATGGAACAAAAGGATCTTTATACATTATACCTAAAATTTCATGATGAGGTAAAAATATACTTAACTATATGTATGTTATTTCAGAAAAGTATTTTGGGAAACATGGATGGCTTGCATATGGCCATTAAAAAGGCCAAAATAGGATGAGATATTCCAATGCAGAGCATAAATCATGCTTCATTTTCCTCACTCATTGCTAATGAAATACAAAAGCAAGAAAGAAGTAAAAATCTACTGCTTAGAGACATTGAGACACGAGAAAAGCAAGAATGTGCTAGACAGAGAGTTAAAATGAACGAGCCATAATAACAATCCAAGACTCTGTTTATAATGCTTTATATTTCAATATCTATCAGTAAAAAAGGAAATTAAAACTGTTATCTCTTTCTTACTTATCTTAATGTTATATGTCACATTACTCTGAAAATACTTGAATGAGAGATAGAGTAAAGCTTTCCTTTGAAATTACTGGTCTAAAATTGTTTTGCAAAACCAGGGGTCGCTGAAAGTTAAAAACTTCAGTTTGACATCTTCATAATTTATAATTTCATAAATTAATGTTGGTACCTTTTACAGTGTTTAGTATCCACTGTTTCGAGGACAACAAAGATAATGAAGGGCTTGAGGAGAAGCCGTTGAGAAGCAGCTGAGGGCACTTGACCTGTTCAGCCTGGAGAAGAGGAGATTGAAGTGAGACCTCATTACAATTACAACATCCTCATGAGGGGAAGAGGAGGGGCAGGCACTGATCTCTTCTCTGTGGTGACCAGTGACAGGACCTGAAAGAATGTGCTGAAGTTGTGCCAGAGGAAGTTTCAGTTGGATATTGGAAAAATGTTCTTCACCTAGGGAGTGGCTGAACACTGGAACAGGCTCCCCAGGGAAGTGGTCACAACACCAAGCCTGACAGAATTCAAGAAGTGTTTCAATGATATTCTCAGTCACATGGTGTGACTCTTGGGGAGGGTCCTGTGCAGGGCCAAGAGCTGGACTTGTGGATCCTTGTTGGTCCCTTCCAACTCAATGTATTCTGTGATTCTGTTAAATTTTGGTTTCTGACTTCCTGCTATGAGCTCCACTCTAGTCTGTTCACCATCTACCATTTTATGTTTAAAAAAAGCTACAATGTTATGTCTGTCCACATTAAACCCTTGAAATAAGCATAGTTACATTTTGTGTTTCCTTCATGAATGAGAGGATTTGCATTAAATAAACTCATTTTTGCTGATCTAAATTTAAAAAAAAAATATTTTATGAAGTTTCCTAGGTCAGTACCTCTTTAATTTATAAATATTATCTATTTGTATACATAAAAGCCAGCCCTTGTTTATGAATATGAATATAAAAATATGAAAATCTGTTCACCACTCCTGAACTAGCTCTTACAGATTTGGATTTTAGTCCAAAGAAATGTATATGCTCACAAAGATTTCCAGGCAGAAGGAAAAGTATTCTGTGAAAAAATAGTTTGAAAACAGTGCTTTCTGAGTGCTACATATGCAGAGTATGAGAAGTAAACCCCTGGAAAAAAAAAAAAAAAAAAAAAAAGCACAAAACAAAACCCCAGCAGATTTCAAATATTTGCATTCCTAGTGTGGTATTTCATTGCACAGCAAAAACAAGAAAGGGAGAGAAAATAAACACAGAAACATGGGACCATTTCTGTTGGGAAATACTTTTAAAATAATAAGACCCAATCATTGACACAGCACTGCCAAGTCCACCACTAATCCATCTCCAGAGGTGCCACACCTACACACCTTTTTAATCCCTCTCAGCTTCCCTAGGCAGCCTGCTCCAATGCTTGACAACCGTTTCCATGAAGAAATTTTTCCATATACAATCTAAATCTCATTTGGTACAACTTGAGGCCATTTCTTCTTGTCTTGTCACAAGTTACCTGGGAGAAGAGGCTGACCCCCACCTCACTACAACCTCCTCTCAATAAGTTGGAGAGCAATAAACTATTCCTGACCCTCCTTTTCTCCAGGCTAAACACCCCCGCTTCCCTCTGCTGTTCCTCATATTACTTACTCTCTAGACCCTTGACCAGCTTCATGCCCCTTCTCCTGGCAATGTCTCAATGTCTTTCTTTTAGTGGGGGGGCCCAGAACTGGATTTGTATGTGCGTACACATTGTAAAAAATTTTTTTCAAAATATTCAGTTCAATAGGGAAGACTCATCCAACTATTAACAATTCAAATGCCTCCCAGCAGGTTAAATGTATTTGCCACCTAAAATGTCTCTTAATTAAATACTGTACAGTTTCATAATCAATAACTCTTTTTAGGAACAATGCTTCTCTGACCCTCTTATTGTATTACTATTAATATCTAATTGTCTAATAAAATGCTGTTATGCTTTTCTGTGTACCTTAGATTGTTTCTCCCATTCTTTAGTCAGCTTCTGTGCCAGATGATTTTAACATTAATGTGCCTTCTTTATAACCATAGGGAATTGTGGAATTGCTAAGACAAAATCATTTACCTAAATTCCTTGAAATCTTAGCCTCAAATAGTAAAATTCTTTACAGGCATGTGAAGGACTCATTTTCAAAATTATTTTCTCTCTTTCCAGTGCTAGGAATTGTTATAAAGAGCATAGAAGGAGGTTAACAACCAAACTAATTTTTAAATCTTTTAATTAATATAATCTATTGATTCAAATAAATATATTTATTTTTTAAAAAAAAAAAAGTGCATCCTCCATGTTATGAAATATATTCTCTTCCATCTACTATGAGCCTTGTGTAAAGAGAGCTGATAGTATTGGCTGAGTCCTTGGTAAGAAATGGTTACATATCCACTGCTGAAATTACAGCTGATAATAATTTTGGCGGTCTCAGTAGGGAAGCTAAAGGCAGATTTATCATGACAAGATGAACCATTTTTTGTGGTGTTTGATTCCCTTAGAAGAAGACCACACAAGACAGCTTGAAGGCTTTTGCAATGATGCATTTGTATGAGCTAAACTGTAAATTTGTGATCTGCATGTCATGAGGAGTGGCATATAGCTGTGGCACCTGAGGAGCAGAGAATGACTCAGAGCATCACTGTTCACTCCTCCCTCGCGGGAGGTATAATTTACTTTGAACTTTCTCTTGTGTAGCAGCTAACTTGTCTTGCATGTCCAGATGCTCTGGGAACCCTCAGAGGAGAAAAAGTCTGCCTTCTTCCAACTCAGTTCGTAACTGCTTACTTTGAGGTGTCAGTACAGGCCTTTGTGAATGAAATCAGGCAACCCATGAAGACAGGGTTATTAATGTCACTTCTTTCACAAACAAAAAAGGACAGAGTCTGAAATGCTTCCTCTTGTTCAGTAGCACTTCATTTCAGGAATAATTTTGGACTCATTCTAAATATGGAAATTTATGTCAGCTGATGTAATTTCTTCCCCTGTTGTCTGAGTTTTGTGCATTTTTTCCGGTTATAACTGATCTTGAAAACTGTTGAAATTCTGTATATTTTACTTGCCTTATGTGTGACTATATTTAATTCAATTTAACTATGAAGATCAAGAAATTTGTAAGTGTCCTATAAAATTCTGGTTTTGTTTGGTTCTTTATAGAGTTAGTAAAGGGATTTTGTAGTATATTTGTAAATGTCTACAACTAGTGAATAACAAGAGCTTCCTTGAATTTGAGAATTGCATTCTCAGTTGTGTTGCATTCCTGTCCCTAGACAAAAAAAACAAACAAACAAAAAAAAAACAACCAACCAACCAAAAAAAAAACCCAAAAAGAAACCAAACCCAAAACAAAACAAAAAAAAAGCCCAAAACCCAAAACAAACAGACAAACAAACAAACAAACAAAACAACTAAACAAAAAAACAAATTGGTTCTGGCCAAAAATATATCTGAGCTAAGGAGAATGTTAATGAAAAGGTATCACAGGATCATAGAATATGCCGAGTTGGAAGGGACCCACAAGCATCCACAAGTTCAGCTCTTGGCCCTGCACAGGACCATCCCCAAGAGTCACACCATGTGCCTAAGAATATCATAAAACATTTCTTGAATTCTGTCAGGCTTGGTGTTGTGACCACTTCCCTGGGGAGCCTGTTCCAATTGAAACTTCCTCTGACACAACTTCAGCACATTCCCTCAGGTCCTGTCACTGGTCACCACAGAGAAGAGATCAGTGCCTGCGCCTCCTGTTCTCATGAGGAAGTTGTAACTGTAATGAGGTCTCACTTCAATCTCCTCTTCTCCAGGCTGAACAGGTCAAATGACCTCAGACTAATTTTAAAGGAATTTAACACATATCTTAGGTTACATCTTCAGGTCTTTATGCTTCAGGGTTATACTTTCATGTCTATTTTCTACCATAATAGCTGACTTATTGAAGTCTGAGATGCTTAAAGCAAAAAAAAAAAAAAAAAAAGAAAAGGGCCTTTATGAAATTGAAAATTCTGAACAATAGTGAAACTAAAAAGGAGAGTCCTATGTCTTGATTTGCCAAAAAATTCATTTAATGATCTCCACTGCAGAAATTTTATGAATACAAATGGGTCAGAAAGCATCACAAGAAGTGCTCACAAATGTGTGACTGCAATATTAATAAACATTAATTAATATTAATCTTTTAAATAAATGTATTTTAAGATAGACTCAAATATATGAGTATATTAGTGTAAGTTTTGAGAGTATTAAACATTATTTAAAATTAAGTTAAATCAAATTAAGAAATCTCCTTCCATAACTTTTAATTTTAAAACAAAAGGAGTTTCTCATTTTCTAATGTTCATCTGTTCTGAGCTTTATTTCCACTTTTCTTTGTTTCTTCCTTTCAGAAAGGATTTGCTTTTTTCATTTTTAATCAGTTGATATGATCATTCTCCATAGTCTTGAGCACATTCATTTTCTTTGTATGATCTTGTCTGTGATTATATCTACATTAAATTGCATCCATCATTATGTATTTTCCAAATAAGAGATGGTGTAAGAAAAATGTTGGTGAGACAAAATGTCAGTGTAAGAAAATGTCAGTCTTAACGACTAGTTACATAGTTTGCAAGCTGGAAATGATACCTACAATAGATGGCATATCTCAGCTGAGGAGTGAGGTTGGCCCAAGAAATTAATCATGCTGTAAAAAATTACATAACAGAAGTGTTATTAACATATATTGTCTACACTGTAAATCCCAAGAAGAGCCACCAATGTAGTAGTTGTTGACATGTGAACTAGACATGTGCTTTGTAAGACATGTCCTTCTCTTCTACCATTATTGTCTTTCATCATTTATTATGCCTTTCTAAATATGTTTCTGATTATTGCCACCAGTTATTTTTTGTTGTTTCCTATTTTAATGCATGGCCTAGAGCTTCATGTTTTCCCCCAGAAAAAAGCATGTTCAGAGTCTGTTTTATACCTTGCCACGTTTGTGCTGGTACTACAGACCAGTGGTCAAGAGGTGATAGTGGAGTTCGACAAGGACATATCCATCTACACCTTCACTGACAGAGCAAAGGAGTATTTGCAGTAAATGAATTTTGCAATATGCTCTTAGGTGTGTGTCAAGGCCCTGACCTCTCCCTTCCTACCCAAACCCCAGCATTTGGGATCTTATTTTTTTTAAAATGACAGTTTATATTCTGTAGCTGGTTCCCAGTTTTCAATCATTCAAAGTATAACTTCTTTTAACAAGTTACTGAAACGCATTCAAGCTAGAAGTTTGAAAGCACACCTTCTTAGGGAGAAAGTATAGTTTTCCACTTTTTCATCATGATAAGGAAGAGCAAATGCCCTTTGCAAGTGCCCATCGAATCTTAATTTTCCTATAATTCTTGTACTGTTTCCTTTTATAATTACAGACTTCAACCAATTTTTGAGAGAGCTGCATGCGTGTATGTTTTCAAGCAGTACATAGAAGCCTCAGGACAGACAGAAAATTATCTACATAACTCTTTAGATGTGTTTCAGAAAAAAACATGACTTTTAATTTTATTGTCTACAGTCGCAGAACTTACGTGACTCACAGCATCTAGGCTTTTATGAAAGAAACCAAACAAAAAGCCTAATATATGAGAAAAAGAACATAAACAAATTGTGTTTTCCTGCTAAATAACAGCCTGACTCCACCAATACTGTGCCTAAATTACTGGAGTTCAGAGTAAAACAGCTTTTGTCTAAATCCTTGTTTTCTTTCCCCAGCTACTGTTCTACAATTCCTTTTTAAACAAAATTTTATGAGATTGTATAGGGATTCTGAAGATTTCAGGGAATATATTTTCTCTTCCATAATTCTCATTCCTATCCTCCTCATTGTTCTTCAATATAGCACATAATTAGGTCAATTGTTTTGTACGCAAATACAGGAACCATTGAACAGAAGAGACAAAAGAAATCAACCAATTTAATGTAATTTGTACTAAAGGAGATCTCCCTTTCACAAAACTATTTCTAGGATGAATAACAAAAACTCCTACAATTTTTTACCTCATGTGTATTTTCTCTTATTCTCAAGTTCTTCATATATGAAGACACTTCATGTGTTATTAGTGTCTAATATTACACTTCTAATTGCCATTGAAAATAGCAAAAAGTGCTTCCATAAACTAAATGGTTAGCTTTATGATATTGTTATTTCTTAATTGTTATTTTTAGTACACTGGACACCCACATGCTGAATAAAAGAATCAATAAAAAAGATGGGGATTGTGAGCACCAGGCCCAGCAGTAACTTTAACTCATGGCCAAATTGCATAAAGATTAATTGTAAGATTAATTACTAGCAATGTAGGATAACAACAGTTCAGAGGAATGTGCATGCTGAAATAGATAATGGAGGGAGCTCCTGAAGAGTCAGAGTTAGAGACCAATCTGCTACCTTCTGTGACTTTATTTACATGCTTGTTTTTCTCTAAGAGATGTAAAAGCATACATCCTAGTAAAGTCCAAGGCTAAAACTCACAGTATATGCATAAGGAGCATGCCAGGGATTGTAACCTCCATTGCGAGAATAACTCTGCATCAAGCAAAGGAAAACATCCCTCCCAGCTGACTGAGAACTGCTCACAGAGAATTCCCTAATACCACCACCAAACAAAATTTGATCGAAGTGGTAGAGTTTCAATACCTAGCCTTACTTCAAAACAGTAATGGTCTAGAAAGTATCCCAAACTCAAGCTAAAGTGCAGTTTGATTTAATAAAGTAATAGCATATCTATGCCAATATTGCATATATAGCATATCAGACAGAGATATAGCATAGCTATGCCTGAATATTGAGATTGTAATTTGAGATTATAATTTGAAAAGTAACAATTGAAGTTTACAACTTTTCTTTTGATCTGTGCTAAACCAGACATTGTTTATATTTCCCCCTCCTCTTCCAAGAATGATAAGAATTGAATTAATTTTCTCAGTTAAACTGGACGATGAAGCTCATGTACCTGGCCAGTAAACATTTAGGAATCTATATCCAGTGAAGCAGTGTCACATGATGATGATGAAAGGCTCTTATCCAGAATGTCCTAGTAGAGGGGCTAAAGTACCATCTCACTAGGTGAAATGAGGACATTTAAATTCCTTCAAGTAGGATTTTGTTTGTAAATGAACATGAACATGTTTTGTGATGGTTTTAATTTTTAGGTAGCAGGAAGGAAGACGACAGGTCCTGCTTTGTTTTTGTTTTTGCTTTTTTTTTTCAATTGCCTCAAAATATTAGAACAGTTTCATTCAGAATTCATTTTGTTTCTTTTTCAGTTAAAACAGTGGGTTTATTTTCTTGGGGTTTTGGTTTTTAAATTATATATCTGTACAAATCTTACCCATTTGACAAGACAGAAGGAAAGAAAGCTAGATTTCGTTGTTGTTGTTGTCGTGGAGTTGTAAAACTATTCTTTGTAACCTCTGTTTTCTATTGCAGGAGTAACCATGAACTCGTTAAGGAAACCTACATGAGTCATTTGTCTCCCTAGATTCCACTTTTGTACTGTAAAATAAGAATTAAATACTGTTCTGACAACCAAAGGAGTTTAGAAGAGCTTTCAGATTTTTGTGTGAAGGGCACTATGTAAGTGATGACTCATTTTCTATGATTATTTACATGGAAGAAAATCTATTACTGGAATGTCAGCAGAAAGCAATCATAAAAGGGACACAGACATTGAGAAGAGCATCTTATTTCAAAACTCAGCTGATACTTGCAGATATACAGTTTGTTAGTCACTATATCAAATATCTGGGTTTACAATGTATTCTATGCAAATTTATTAACATCAGTGGAATGTGTTTATGCCAGACTGGTCCTTGTGAAAAATCCATTTTCCCTGGATTGCAACCATTTTCCACAGTAGTCAGTATTTGATTAACTGGAAATACCTTTTTTTTTTTTTTTTTTGCTTATGTGAATGGTTATTTTCCTATTCTTTATAATGTTTAGTTTCTCATACTAAGTTTATTATCTTAACTTGCAGAAAGTACTACATTTTCACATATGTATTTTATATCCATTAAACCTATCTCTGGTCATTAAACACAGCCCTTATAAAACACTGACAGTGTCTTCACTGCATGTTATTATATTCTCTTCTTTATCTTTCATAACACAATTCTGTCTGGTTCTTTCTTAAAAAAGAAAAAGAATCAAGACATTAATAGAGTTGCATTAATCAGTTCAGCACATATCTAGGACTGAATTAAGTATTGGCTAAGTCTGTGATCCTGCTAAAGAATTGTATACTAATTTGAAAAGAACAAAAATATACTGAGGATAAACATTTATTAAAAAATATATATTTCATGAAGAAAAATAGCTAGTGCTTAAAAGGCTTTTCCTGTAATTTTTGACTCATTTAAGCATATATATTTATAAATACAGGCAATGTCCTTTTAAATCATGTGCTAGT
>JAWWMO010000138.1:42323170-42352065 GCA_035047845.1 Dendrocincla fuliginosa | reverse complement strand
GGCAATGTCCTTTTAAATCATGTGCTAGTTACTGGACCCCACTCTAGTCTTGGAAGATTTTCCACTGAGTAAAATATGATCTAAATAAGAAATTAGTATTTTGCATTTAAATGAACACTTCATTTCTCATTAATAAATTAATAAATGCGTAGGTGCTGATAATGACAAATATTTTTATTTATTTATTAAAAAGAAAAGTGACTTTAACATTTATTTTTGTATTCTGATATCTGATATGATTACCACAATTTGGTATGCTTGGAAAATTTTACCTTTTCAGATGCTAAAAACCTGAAATTGATTTGTGCCTTGGATGAGAGAGCCTACTTCTAAATGGAATGCAGTTCGTTTCCATAAAACATAATGTAACTTCTTATGTGATGAATAGACTTTCAGTATTCAATCTGATTACTCAATTTAGCAGAAAACTATAAGTTTAATGAGACATTGAACAACAATGCTTAGGAAAAAATTCTATTTTTCTTCTACTGTATGACAAATGTTCCCCAAACACAACATGAGCACCAGTTTCTTCAGATCTGCAGTACTGATCAATTTTCCTGTACTATGACCACATCTCAGAATTTTGCATTTGCTGCCCATATAAGCTATGCCACTGGTGGGGATATAGCAAGAATGAGAAGTATGTCTTTTTTTGGTTTTTTTTTAACAAAGTGGAGATCAAGAAAGGAGACTGAGAACCATCAGCTTTCCTAACTGGGTATAGAGTAGCTGATGATAAACACAACTGTTTCTGGAGATGATGTTCTTTAAATCTCTGATCCTTGTCATTCTCCATTTTTTATAGGTTGAATCTTGTGATTGCTGGAGAAATTCCTACTTATGTTGCACACAAAATTTTCTTAAGTGGAATTCTAACCTTTTTATACGCGCTAACCAATAAACAGTCAAAGTAAAAAATACATGTAAATAAAAGAGAACAGAGGGAAAGGACCAAATTCATAGCAAACGTTTTTTACAATTACTAATTTGCCCTTTTTCCTCTTTGCTTCTCCTGTTATGTTCCTGCAACCATTTGGGGCTCTGAAGCTATCAGTGTGATTAAACTTAGGCAAAACTGCTTCTCAAGGGGAGTTGTGACCTTTTCTTTGTACTTCATTGCCTGCCAGCAACAGTGGTGCTTAACAGAAATCTTAGATAAATTGCCTACCTCACACATTGAGAATGTCTGTCGCTTTTTCCTGAATAAATAAATACATCTCTTTGTTTTGTTTTGTGCTTTGATTGGTTTCTGGGGATTTTTTTTTCTGGCTATGTCCTCGTCAGAAACCACTGACTGGTTAAGTTGATCTCCAAACTTATCTGAATACATTTTCCGTGATAATGTTATTTTAACATCTCACTTGCAGCACTATTTATTCTCCTGTTGTTTTATAACTCTTTCAGAGGTCCAGCCCCAAACTTTCATTTACTTAGCACAGGCCATGTGTCAGCTTTGCCAGCCTCATCAGAAGTACCTGATTTCCCTCTCAGTGAGCTCAAGGTTAAGTATTTTGACCTCAGAGTTTGGAGTTCTGAATCGCACCATATCTCATTCACCTCTGAGTCAAAGATAAGAGTTTGAACCCTCTTGTGGAAGATGAAGATGGAAGATCGCTGTTTAAACTCAGAAAGATATGCATTTTTCTTATCTTATTTAGATCAATTTGATGTCTAGCTGCCGCAATTTCCCTCTACTTTTGTCCCTCTATTTAGGTCTTATCCAGTAACCTTTCTCACTCAAGTGCTGCGCAAAGCAAAGAGATTTCATAACAGACAAAAGAAAACAATGCGAAAAAATCGGAGATGCAAAATTTAAAAGATTTTTTATGAAAGCCATTTAATAAGATTCAACCAGCTCTAAAGTAATTCTTTTATACAAAACATAGAAAAACACAGCCAAAAATATGACAGCTTCACTATAATAGGTAGTAGGAAGGAGAATTTAAAAACCCGATTTACAGGAAATATATCTTTAATCTTGCCTATGGCTCTTTATAATAAACACTTTTGGTGCAATTATCCATGCAAACCTTCTGCCAAATTAGAAAGACATTTTGTAAAGGCATATGGTTTAGTGTGATTACATGGCTTAAGTGTATAAACAACCAGTGTTCATCTTGAAAACCAGATATTAGTGTCTGAAGAATTCTGTTTGGGTAAGTAGCAGTTGCAAGGCAATGGATCAGGATGAAAGTGTAATTTGGCCAGGTCCTTGCCCTGAGTGGCATCATATATGTAAATACAAAAGGAAGACTGTTTTTCTTTAAAATTATTTTTTCTTTTTTTTTTTACGCCATTTTATAAATATTGAATTTTTGCTTATAATTTTCTCCAACATACATTCAAAGGATCCTATATAAATTATAAAATTATGTGATTTCCCAAAGTAAATGATAGTTCAGAGGATTAAATTCTAATTTCAGAAATAAAGATAACAATATTCTTTTTATATCCTCTTTCTCCAAGTAGGATTTATGTGCTGTGTTTCTCTTCACTAGAGATTGGTGAATGGTCTAGTGGAAGATATCCTTGCCCATGGCAGAAGGCTTGGAAATAGATGATGTTTAAGCTCCCTTCCAAACCAAACCACTTTATGAGTCTGTGAATATCAAAAAAAAAATTCCTTTCCATTGCTATGCCTTGTGTACAATTCTGTTATATTTTTTCCACATGAATTTAATTCTGTAGTATATTTATATAATAAAAAGCACAAATCTAAAATTAGTCCTTGCTAAAGGTTTATTGCTATGTGACCTGCTTGAACTCCATGAGACACATTCAAAAGATTATTTTTTATTATTTGCAACATCAACTTTTAATAGTACATTAGCCAAAAAAGGGACTTGAAATCCTAAAAGGGTCCAGTTTTCCTCAGTTTAATCATTTTTTTCATATCTTCATTTTCTTAAAATATAAACATTATTAAAACTTTTATATTTTCTTAATAATAGTAAATGTGGACATGTGAAAATATAAAGATTTGCGCTATGAACTTCATCCTTCAGCCTTTAATCCAGCTCATTTGCCAACTTTTTTTTTTTTTTTTTAATTTGTCAGATTTTCAAGGTGTGGTGTTTTATTTTAGTAGTGCAGTGCATGTTGTTCCATTTCAGTGAAGGGTACCTTGAATGGCATGAAGTCTTCAAGTCAAGCACTACAGCAATACTTGCAGTGCTGCACTAAAGGAGGCAGCAACAGTTTCAACTAAGAACTGACAGTCTTGGGACTTGACCAGGCAAAACCAAACACCATTTCATACCAGATGTCTTTCAAGTTTGTCTCCCTAAATTCTCTTACTGGTGCTTAATATTAAGTGGTTTATATTATGTACTCTACGTAACAATCTTTCTAAAGCAGATTTTACAGAACGAAAATAAACACCAATAAATTGCTATATTAAGCTGTGTAGAAAAACATGCTTTCTTGCTTTTCAAAGGAAGGTCTACATTTGCTTTGCATCATAGTTCGTCTTATACAGGAAAGATCACAATGTAGCCAAGTCTTTGGCTTCTTTTCAGCTGTTTCCAAAGAGAGAAAATAACTGATGTCAAAACGCTATTTGGCCACCACATGATGTCTGTCTTCCTGAGAACCTTCCAAACAGACTCTCTGAGTAATCTGAAAGCAGCAATTATCACCTGTCCTGATGACTTTGTGAAGGTACAAATGGCAGTTTCAGCTGGAAGAAAACATCCACACAATAAAAGTAGCATAATACACTATACTCTTTAAGTATAGTGATCTTTAAGATCAGAAAACTGCAGATGTTTCACACAGATTTTCTTTGCATTAAGGCATGAATATATGCGCCTAAATGTGATAACTATTGCATTGATAGATTAGTAAGTAGATTCTTGTGATGACATGATAGAATATATATTACATCTGTACCTATATTACTAGATTAATCATAGAATCTGTTACTTATTCTGCATTTATATTATTAAAAGTATACTTATATTTCTTAATACGTGTGCTGATATGTATTAATAATCTCAAGCTAAACATACAATATAATTTATGTAAAAAAAAATAAATTAACCAGGTTGACTGGCAATGCCTCTTCTCTTCTTATCAAATATTGTAATTCTCCTCTGAAAGTTCAGTTCTCAAAGTCACTTTCCCAGACCAATTTTTGGCAGTCTAAAGGTTATTGGTCCTCACACAATGATCAGTACAGAAAGAGACTACAGTTATACACTTGAGGTATAATATAATCCTCATTTTATGTGCTTTTCTCTTTTAATTTTTCTATATCTTGGTTACATCTACCTTGTGTTCAAAATCTATAAATAAAACCTGTGGAAAATATTCCTATATAAGTAGTAACCCAAAAATTGGCAAGGAATAAAATTGCAGCAGACAATTAAACAAAGAAATGTGAACTTAAGTTACTTCAGCTTTTCTGCGATGTCACAAAAATAAATATGAACTTATTTAGACATCAAAATTTTTGACAACTTGAAATATAAAATATTTCATTTAATTTTCTGTTGATATTTGTGATGTTTTTCTTGCTGTGTATTTATTTTTCCCTGCTGCTGTTCAGAATAAGAAAATTAGCTACATAGCTCCAGTACTCCAGAGTTTTGGACACCACTTATATTTTCAGTAATGAAACTTGGAAGTTCATTGCTCCAGGCCCTGGGCAAAGGACTCTATTCCAATGGTCTCTCTTTTTATTAATGTACAGTTTAACAGATCTGAAGAACTATAAGAAGAATATAAGCTTTGTCTGACTTTCTTGGGCATATGTGAAACTATCAACATGGAATGTTTATAAGCCCCAGGCCTATAAGTATTAGGCAAATAAGGGTTTTTTTTGCTTTCTCATCTGCTTCAAAAGTAGTTGAGTGTTATGCATTCCAGCTTCACAAAGCACCTCATTCAGATGTAGTTTTAGGTGCTTAAGTTCAAGAGAGAGAGAAAATTTCCTTAGTCTCTCTCTTCAGAGTTTTCTGTTCCCTGTTTAGCCTTTAAAACGCATACCCAGATATGTTGATGGAGTGTACCTGTCTCTTAGAGACATCTTGCTTATCAGTCATAGTTCTGAAAATAGGTACTGTGCTTTAATTGCAAAATTTCTGTCTTGAGCATTTCGTCCGCAATCCCCAGCAAAACTAAATGCAATATTTCTATTCCATTAGAAGAAGGTATCAGAAGAAGGACAAAGCTACAGTTTTGCTTAACTTAGATCTCTCTTTGTCATTATATATGCACCTTTTTCCAGAACTCTGATTGTTCAGAATTCAGTTTTGAAACAGAACCTCATCTGGCAGCAATTGGTGTTGCTCTTTGGATGTTAACAATAAATGAATTCAGGGAAAGTGATTCAATTTTGATGCCACTTGACCCAGATCTCAATAGAATCTATAAAACATGAAAAATATGGAAAATGTCTTAAATAACCAGCAAAAACTTACTATTTATTTAGACCTTTATAGTTCACCAGTTGTTTAACCTTTTCAATGATCTTAATAAAACATTTTTATTACTAAATGGAAAAAACAGTGTGCAAAACATTTATTAACTCTGATACAAAGACAGTTTTAGTTCTGTCGGTCCAAAATCATCTACATAAAGATAAGTGAAAATCTTAGACTTCTGAAAAACACATTCTCAGGGAAAACATTTCTATAGTTCCATCAATTCTCCTAAAACTTAAATGTAATAGCTGGAATAGTCACATTGGATTTTTTACCCAAGACCACACACACTACATTTTTTGATCATTAATTAATTTTAATTATTTGCCATTTTCCAAAAAGTCAGCTGGCATTTTGTCAACAAATTACTTGTTTCTGTTAAAGAAAAAAACTTTTTAATTATTTAAAGTAGTCCCATCCAATAGGAGGAAATTAGTTGTGAAACCCTTGATGTGTTCAACTGAAACTAGGAGTCACTTAGAAGTTCATTGGTATTTTTAATAACATACAGTTTGGTACAACTGACAATACCACCTTGCATCCAAATTTCACAGTTTTACAGCTCAGATGAAAAGCTTCTGTCAAATTTGCCCTGCAGTCTTTCTCACTTCAACTTAACTTTTGTTTGTTTGCAAAGTTCACGTTCTTACTGAGAGGGAAAACAAGGTGTAGGACAATAAGACTGCCATCAAACTTTAATACGGAATGTTTTTATTAAACTGATTGCTGATTCATCCTGGTCCTCTCTATGCAAATCAGACAATTACAAAATTATAGTGTAAATGTGAATAAAAGCAATAGGAGAACCTCTTTGACAATGATCAAAGGAATCTTCTTCAATCTTAGAAATCAGAAGATAATGAATTAACAAAACTATCTTTCAATCTTTCACCTTCACAAATTAACTGAGGGAGTTTTCTCAGCAAAAAGATGCATGTGCAAAACAAAAATCTATGGAAATGCTTGAAAGCTCTTTCTTGAGGATTTTGAATGAAAGACATAGATTTACAGAAGGCTTTTCGAAACACTGCACAACCTCATGGAGGTCTCTGTGAGTAATATATTTCTTGGTCAACTCTGTGTTCTTTCCTTTGTTGACACATTCTCCTGAGATGAGAATATTGCATGAAAAAAATCACTGAAAATCAAACCACGGGAAATTCCTATTATTTAAACAATTTGAGAAGCTAGGGAAGGTTGGTAGTGAGACTCAAGCCTGAAGGAACAACACAAAAGAAAAACAAGGAGCCTGGGAATTTTGCTTACTGTTATCAGAAATAACTGCTGATCTTAATCAAACAAAACTGTCTTGAAAGAAAAGGGCCTTGCATTATAAATTTGTGGGACTGATATTCCATAGGTTTACAAAAAAGGCTAGACAGACTTCAGAAAAACTTTGTCTCCCTTTCTCACATATGCCTTTATCACCTTTTCCAATAAGTAAACAAGAAACTTGTAGATATTGAATTTGCATCAATTGCTGCATCCAGTCTTACCAGATTTGTGTCTGTATGTGTAATAGATTACAACACTTGATCAAAGGGATTTCTGCAATGTACTTGCTGATTCTTATGAAACCCACCTCAGCAGCCCCTACAAGTTTGGAATTAATACAGTGAAAGGCTTCAGCTTTAAAATGTACATGGTTAATTACTGACTTTACTCTTTGAAATGGCTTCCACCTGACATATCCTGTGCCACTAGAAGGAACTGAAAGTGGTATAATCATAACTTACGGTGGTAGCTTTTGGATTGCCATACAGCATTCAAATAGAATCCCAAATCATTAATTGAGGAACACTACAATATTTTTGCCATCCTGACATTCCTTAAGACGTACAGCTCTTGATCATTGATTAAATGTTTGTTTCATCAGACAAAAAAAAATAGTAATGCAGAGATTTAACTTAGGAAACAAGAAGAAAAGGACAAGATTTACTATAGTTTGGGACTGAAGGTTCTGTATTGCCCAGTTTTCGTGCTGCGATTTTCAATGGATTACTCTGACAGAAAAGGTCATAAAGTTTTATGTTGCAAAATAAAGAATAAAATACAAAAGGAGAAATATAATTGTTTCTGTTGAAAGGTTCAGCAAGGTCTAGACACACTGGACAGTTGGACACTGATTTTATTTTACTACAGGACTGCACATTGCAATGACAGCAAAGTCGATTCAGTACTGCAGCTGATTCAGTTTCCTGTGCCTTCCATGGGAAGCAAACTGTCTTTCCAAAAAGACAGTATATTTTCAATTATCTTTCAAATCATTTGTCTGTAACAGCTTCTTAGAAGGCTGACATTGAAATCCATTTGCTTATCAAAATGTTTTTTTCTCCACAGTGTGCAAAGCTTCATGCTGGTTATTATAAACTTGCCATTGCTTTTCCAAACAGTTACAGAGAGCTAGGGTGAAAGGAAGGTCACATTTTGAAGAAAAATGGATAGCCAAATGGTCTAATAAGTAAAATAGATGTCAGATAGTACTTTTGTAGATGGCAAGTTTTTCATTTTCAAGGCATGTTGCCCAGTGTTCATTTCACTTCATTGTAGTCTGCAATGATACCAAAAAATGTCCTTAATTCAAAGTAAAGGAAAAATACAAGTTTTCAATCTTGAAAAGCTGACCATTCATTCCAACAACTGAAGCACAAGACTTCTTTTCCTCTTGAATATAAGTGCTTTCAATATTATTTTTGAAAATATAAAAATAAAAAATAATATGATGCTTATTTCAGAGTACTAAGGAGAATACTTTTTTTTTTCTTTATATAATGGTTTTTTGTTTGGGGTTTTTTGGTTTGCTTTTTTTTCATTCCAAATTAATGAAAGTATCCTACTATGAAAATTCAGCCTGAGTTGACCTCGGAGATGAGAGCTAGGCAGCTGTGTTCTCCAAACAATTTTTAGCACATTAAAATAGTAAATAGTCATACAATAGAAGCTTTCAGAGCTGAATCAAAGACGTAAAACTTCAATTATAGAATAAACTACCTGTTCTGGAGAGGCGACGTTACCTGTAACTTCAAGTGAAATTATCAGTTGTGTTAACACATTTTATCTCTGAGCAGTGCAACGTTCCTCACTGAAGCCTTATGGCTTTGCTGTCTGAATTGCATTTTAGTATGCTTTCCTTTCTTTGAATAATTTACATAGAAGAATGATTGGTGCTCCGGCAGGAACGCCAGCATTTTAGATCTGTTAATACATGCAGTTGAAATGACAGTTAGTTCATCAAAGACTTTTTGCACCTATTTCCATGGGATTCAGTTAAGCATGACACTATTGCAAAAACCATTTTTATCATGTAAAAGGACAGCATTACTAGACCAATTAAAACTTTTTTTTCTTTTATTGATAGGAAGAAAAAAAGAAAAGTGGTTATAGAGGCTTAGAATAACCGTCTGTTTTTCATTAAGACTGTGTTCTGGAAGAAAGGAAAGAAGTGAAAAATCAAAGAAAATAATCTCCTTACATTAAAAAGTAAAAAAAAAAAAAAAATTAAAAGATTCTTTCAAAATACATCGGGAAGAGGTTTGTTGTTGTGGGTTTTTTTCCTTAAACCAGGAAATGTAGTTCTAAATAAATGGAGGTATACCTAATATTTACTGCATGTAATACAAAATTTTCTCATAATTACAGTATTTTGACTGAGTTTCGTTTGTTGTGTAATGAATGACAAACCTAAATTGTATTTTAGGACATAGTTTTAAAACAGAGTAAATAAAAGGGACTGGATATATGGACAATAAATGCATATAGCTAATAATCCAAATTCACCAAGGAAACTAGGAAAATTTATATACTTAATAAAGTTTATACTACTTCATACTCATTTTAAAGAGTAAAGTCTAACAAAGAAGAAAAAAAACTAATTTACCAGTACCTGTGTAGAACATACATACTAGAACAATTTTTTTTTCTCATAAATACATCCAAGACCCCTTAATGAACTCATAAATTTGTTTTGATGAGGAAATGTCAATAGAAATAATTATATGAGTTTACAGTTTTGAGTTTATCTTCAAAAACAATAATAATAAAAAATAACAATGCTAACAAATTTCTTGCCATGGATAGGCTGCATATAAGACATCACTGAAAGGTCTAAAAATATTTGTTCCCAAAGAGTTTGCTAGACTTCATGTTTGGGTATGCCAAAACTGAGGAGGTAATTTGTGAGACAATTCAATAATATACCTGAGAAAGAATGGAAAAATCAGGCCTTTCATACTTCAAATAAAACACTTGAAAAATTACCTCAGGTAGTTATGTCAACAAGATATACAGGTGACTGAACATCTCATCAGGAAATACATTTTGTGCCAGAGTTGGAAAACCAGAAAGTGAGTGCTGGTGTTCTTGGTCTGGCATGGCCGCACAGCCCTCCTCACTGAATGCCTCACAAGGCTCCACTATCTATTGTGCTGATGCCCCTTTTTAACACAGCTGAGGGGAATGCTCTCCCTCTGCCGTCCTTCCCCCAGGACCATGCGGTCTCCACGCAGTCTCCAGGGGTCCCAGTAAACAGGTCCACACACGCTCAGGACAGGAAGCAGAAAGAGAACTTTATTCACATGACTGGGTCTTTTATAGGCTTCACAGCCAATAGGATTCAAGGGGAAGGGTTAACAAGGACCAATCAGGGAAGGTGTCACACACCCAGGGTGGGGTTTACATGCTAATCAGGGAGGTACGGGGTTGCCTTTCAGGGGCGTGGGAAAGAGGAGCTTTCAGTTTGCAACACAGTGAAAAACCTCAGGATTCACAAGACACTTTGGTTGTTTTCTTCCTCTTCTCCAGAGGCCTTCTGTTACACCTTTTAAGTAATGGAGAAACATATCCCTCCCTAACAAATGTTTCCTCATTAGTATGACCCCTTTCTGCATACTTGCACAGTTCACTGCCTTTGCTGACTCTCTTAGCAGAAGGGGTCCAAGAGAAGAAATGAATACCAAATGGAAGTAGATACCAGTAGCAGGGCCATGATTTTCCTTTATGTCCCTTGCTATTACTACTTCTGTACCTTGTACTCAGGATGTTATAATTCTACCAGTTGTGCAGTTCCCCAGAACGACAGAACTGTCTTGATGATACCATACAGCTGTAAAGTGCTGTGAAAGTTTGTCACCATGACATTTTCTCCATAGCTACACTGAGCAAATTAATTGGTGAAGAAAAATAGCTAAAGAACGGATTGGAGGTTTTTGACTAAAATACTGGTTTGGTCATGAAAAAAAGGTAGCAGATAAATCTGAAAATTCAATTACACTAGGAATATAGCTTCTCTATACTCAGTAACAACCACAAGGTATTCAAGTAGCTATGTAACTTTTTCAGTTTTCTGGCAACTCTGAAAAAAATTCCTATATGAGGTGGTAGTTTGTTATGCAACTGAACTGAACTCTTTTGAAAGGATGTTGGGGTTTGTCCCTCTTCCTCTACCCATATGGTGGGTTTTATTGTCATCACCAACCAATGTAAACTTCTTTTTGGTTTTTTTTTAATAATTTTTAAATGAAATTCAAATACTGAAAAAGAATGCAAGAAAATATTAATATTGTTAAAGAACCAATTTATATTATTTTACCTATACCATATTTTTTATATAATTACTATTAGATTCATAGAACTTCTAAAGTTGGAAAGGACCCTTAGGATTACCTAGTATTAACCCAGTACTGCCAAGTCCCCTTCGAAACCATAGCTCAAGTTCCACATCTACAGGTCTTTTAAATACATCCAGAGTTGTTGACTTGACCTCTTCCCTGGACAGTCTGTCCCAGTGCTTGAAAACTCTTGCTGTGAATAATTTTTTCTAAATATGCAACACAAAACTCCCCCGGAACAACTTTAGGATATTTCCTCTTGTTTTATTTCTTGTTGTCGTGTAGAATAGACCGATCCAGACCTCTCTACAACCTCCTTTCAGGTAGATGCAGAGGGATAAATTCCCCCCCTGAATCTCCTCTTCTCCAGGCTTTCAATACCCTCAGCTGCTCCTCATAAGACTAGGGTTGCAGCTGCTTCACCAACTTAGTTGCTCTTCTCTGACTCACTCCAGCACCTTGATGTCTTTCTTGTAGTGCGGGGCCCAAAACTATTTGAGGTGCAGCCTCATCGTTGTTGAGTACAGTGTGCCCAGGTGGCCAAGGAGGTCAATGGCCTCCTCCTTTGCATAAGGAATGGTGTGGTCAGCAGGACCGGGGAAGTGATTCTTCCTCTGTGCTCAGCACTGGTGAGGCCACACCTCGAGTGCTGTGTCCAATTGTGGACCCCTCACTTCCAGAAAGACATTGAGGTGCTGGAGCCTGTCCAGAGGACAGTGAAGCTGGTAAGGGTAAGCCCGATGACGAACAGCTGAGGGAACTGGGGCTGTTTATCCTGGAGAAGAGGAGGCTCAGGGGAGATCTTATTGCTCTCTACAACTATCTGAGAAGAGGTTGTAGCCACGTGGGGGTTGGCCTCTTCTCCCAGGCAACTGGCAACAGGATGAGAGGACATAGACTCAGGCTGCATCAAGGGAGGGTCAAGCTAGACATCAGGAGGAATTTCTTCACAGAAAGGGCTGTCAAGCATTAGAATGTGTTGCCCAGGGGAGGTGGTGGAGTCATAAGTGCTGGAGATATTTAATAAAAAACTGTCCATGGCACTTAAAACCATGGTATAGTTGAAATGGTGGTCAGTCTGGACTCCATGAGGTCTTTTCCATCCTAAATGATTCTATGACTCTGTTATATACTATATGTGTGTGTGTGTATGTGTGTGTTTGCCTAGCAGTTTTATTTATACCAAAGGGTTAAAATAAACAATTAAAAATTACATTTTCACTTCAGTGGCAAACACTGGGGAAAAAAAAAAAAAACACTAGAGCCATTCTACACCTGGATCTAGCATATGCAGTATCTGGTTCATCAATATCTAGTCTCTTTAAGTTTTTATCTATAAGTATATATCTTTATCTTTTAAGTATATATCTATCTTTTTATATGCTTTCTACTTGAACACTTCAGTACCATGAATTATTTTATCTCTAATCTACTAATTCAGCCCACAATGAAAGCATGTAGTTCATACACATTTATATATGAAATTTCAGAAAATGTGCATAAAATTTTAATGTAAGTTAAACTAAGCAAATATAAGTTGTGTTCACAGAACACTTTTAGTTTTCAAGCTGGCATACATATGGAACACAGACCTGAAAAGCCAATGACAGTTAATGAAAATCCATGTGTTGACTCAAAGACTTTGGCTCAGACTGAACATGACTGAGTCTATTGCTTTTTTTCCAGCTGCTTGACTATAGTGGCCAACAACGAATTTTAGCTAGACAGTTTGAATACTTGTATGTTATTATTTTTCTATGTAAACAATCTTACCTTTTGCTGAGAGTTACCAGTCATAAAGTAAGGGATGGATTGTCACTACAATGAAAAAATAGAAGAATTAATAGTCTGCGCAAGGAAGAAAGTGGTTTATCAAACAGCTTTGTGATCTGAATGAAAAAAAAATACAATAAAATCTATTTTATACACTGAAATATGTCACCAACTAAGCAAACAAGCTGTTTACAATGAAATTATATAGAATAATTTTTGTGGTTTGCTGCTTTGAAAACTCAAGCTAATTTTGCTTGCGGAAACTCAATAGCCATCTTGAAGACTATTTATAAGCTTTCTAATTTTTGCTGGGCTCTGAAGCACAAATAGATAGTCATTCATTAGGTAATCCAGTGTATCTATCCATGTATATACTCTGAGCCTGAGTGAAAGGAATCTAATTTTATGCAGTTAGATTTTTCATGTTGATATTATCTCACTGGCAATTCACTCACTCTTCCTACACAGCACGCGTGTGTGCCTGGAGTAACACCTCAAACTGCACATATCTTTGAGAGCAACAATTATTGCTAAACCTCTCTTTTTCTTACATTTGTGTTTATAACACAGCTTGATGTATCTAATGTTTGCAGCAGCTGAGGAGCTCATCTCCATATTTTCAAGTAAGAGCATATCTATAGGGTGAAGTCAAAGAATAATTAGGGTGGGAATCTTAAAACCAGAAATTTTTCTATGTTGAAAAACACTGTCTCAGTATTGTTGGTGCTGCCATTGTTGAGAAAGTTAAAGGAGGTCAAATTCCCAAGAGAGTGAGTACTGGTATAAGACCAGCTTTTGTTAAAAAAATGACTGCCTTTAGAACACACCAAAAAGGCCTCGTGTAAGGGGATAAGAGTCACAGGTGTTTTTTTCCTGTTTTGTGTTTTGGGGTTTTTCTCCACTAATTGTATCACTTTTTCCTATCAATTATTCCCATTAATTATTGCCTCTTCCTCCAATCTTTGCACTTATGAATTTATGTTACCCACATACGTGGACATCCTTATTCCCCACTGGCAATGCCTTTGTACATGTCAGAATAATCAAACTGAATTAACCTAATGGTACAAAAACACTGGATACAGATGGCATAGGAGATGTAATTGGACCAATCATTGTAAAAAAGAAACTGTTATAGACAAGGTGTTCCACAATATCTATACTGTTAATATTTTTCTGAGTAAGCAATTTCTATTATTATTATTCTAATACCTATTCTCGGTCATGGGTAGTATCTGCAATGAGTTCAACCAAAGATTTAAAATTCAAAAGGAATTTTCTTGATTTCTAAGCCACCTGGCTATTTTGCTATGTTACACAGCTGGTCACAAAATACAGTCTTAATTTCAACAGAAAAGGTTGGAATAAGTAATATTTAGGTAGAAAAGAAACCTGGTGTTAATATAGAGATATTTTACTCTACATAATATGGTGATTTTCATGTTACAAACAGAACTGCTTGCATTTATATACTGAACAAAGAAAAACTTATCTTAAATACCAAAATAAACCTTGCCTCTCATACTGCTCATTTAAAGTTTCTATCAAAACTTTCTGTTCTGACTAGCTTTCTACTACAAAATTAAAGAAATTAAAGCGTGCTCATCTTCCTATTTAGGGAATTTACTTTGCTAATCTCTGCCAAGAGACACAGGTGTGACTGAAAAGCCTTTGCCTCCAAGATAGGAAAAGTTATTTTAAAAGCATTATAGCTGGGACATTGAACCAAACAAACAAAAACCCAAACAACAAACCAACCAACCAAAAAAAACCCAAAACCCAAAACAAGCAAACAAAACCCACCCCAACCAAACTTTCAACTTATTTGTCTTATTTGTTAGCTATTCCATCATCACAAGTCCTTAAACATGATCTCAAGGTGATGCAGCTTCTATCTCAGCTTTCATCTTGTACAAAATAGCTTTACCTTTTAAGGCAAGCTGAACTCTATCACTTCTGGAATGGTATTATAGACAGGAAAGACAGGGATATAATTTCCTTTAAAACCTCATCCATGTGATCAGGGCCACAGGCAATTGCTTGTTTTTCTTCTTACTAGAAGAATATTGTTATTGTATATCACTGGGGTGTAGTGTTACAATTCTCTGGATAATTTAATTTTGAATTTCCATTATTTTAGATGTATTAGATCATTATAAGTGTAATACCAGTTCCAGGTGTCATCAAATTGTACATAAATGAGTAAAAGAGCTGCAACTACCAGTATTCCTACCTTAAAACATTGCAATTCTTTTCTTTTAGATTTTTTTGTGGAAAATGTACTCTTCTGTCTATTGCTCACATGAATTGGTAACTTTTGCTATTCAGAGGTAAATCATAATATCTCTGTTACACAGAACTTTTGTATCAGACCAGACTCAGTAGATGATCCATTCAACAGGGCTGTTTTATTAGTTCCACTATATAAGTAGGGTCAAACACATGTACAATGGCCTTTATGAGAGCATTTTCATGCATATTTATTCCTTGACTCTTAGGTCACTTGTTACAAGTTTAGGTCAGATGAGGAAAACTAACTTGGTTGGTTTGGTTTTTTTTTCTCCCCTTCCAAAGAATGGAATAGGTATTAATATTATTCAGTAAAGAACCTCCTTAAAAGAAAATATCTTCTATTCCAAAGGACACATATGAATATATGGTAATTTGACATCCATATGGAGTTTGAACTTCATATCTTGGCAGTTGCCTGTATGGAATTTCTACTGATGATTTTCTTTTGCTGGAAATACTTCTTTCTCTAAGAGTTTGTTTTACTCCTTTTGGAAAAAAAAATGCATTACTGGGAAAAAAATAAATTATTTGGAAGCAATGAAACAATTCAAAAAACCCCCAGCCAAACAGAAAAGAAATATACAACTTATATAAATGGTGAAAATAAGAAACATTTAAAAGGAAAATTAAAAGGAATTATAACAGTACAATTAAAACCAGTGAAGAACTTATTTTGGTTACCAATTTCAAAAAGAAAGACTATTTCCTCAGTTCGACTTTGTTGGCATTGGTGTTCTAAAAGGCCGTTTGGGAAAAAATTCTTACGCATTGAAAAGAATTGACAAGTTCTTATTTTGGTTTACTGGAGTTAAACACCTTCTATAAGAAAAAAACTCAAACTGGAAGGCATTTAGCCTTATGTTTAGTTATTGTCTCCGAAACAGACAGTGCAGTACTGAATGAGTTATTTTTCACCATTCCATCTCTTCAAAGTGGTATATTGAGCTACTTTCTTCTTCCTTTTGTTTGTTTTTTTTTTCTTTGTTTGTTTGTTTTTTTGTTGGTTTGGGTTTTTTGCTCTGTTTTGGTTTTGTTTTTACTTTTAATGGGGAGAGAGTGTGGGGGTAGGGTGGGGTCTGTGTCTGTTTTCCCCTGTAATTCACCATGCTTTTCAAGGATGGTCACTTCTTTCATACATTCACAGTACACTGTCAAGAATACCAAAGCTATACTGTAAAAAGCTGACAAATTGCTTTCCTTTGTATCTGCCCCAGTCTTAATTGCAGAAATGTGAGGAAGGTCAGGCTGCTATCCCTTCCATAGAGTATTTCCAATGAAAACTGGAATGTAGGGAAAAAAGCAGACACTGCCTGCTTTAAGAAGTTCCCTTTTATAGGCTTTGAGGACTGAGACCTCGGAGTACTCTGCAGGGCACTCTCACACGAAATGTTAAACACAGCTGTCTGAGTTTCTCCTGCTGCTACCACTTAAGAGTTATATTAAAGGAGAGAATGTGAAGGTATATAGGAGACATTTCAGCTGCTACGTTTTGAATGCACTGGGCTTGTCACTGCTAAGAATGTTGGAAGCGTGCACTGGACACACATCAAATTCATCTTTTGCTTTTGCTTTGAATATTATGCTAATGCTAAGATAAACATGGTGAATTGTTTCTTTTTACTCTCCCTTCAGTAGATTCAAGCAAGAACTTTAATATCTGCTGCGGGATGGACAATGCAGTGGGGTACAAGCAATCCCATGGAATGCAGTGGGGACAATTTTTTGGCACAGTCTGGACAGAACAACTAGGATACTCTGCTGCTACACATAAATAAGGAAAACCTAATCAATGATGTGGCAACCCTAGTGTGGCTGACATTGAATCAGTATTGTTTAAGATCCTGAGTGAAGTGAGGAAAAACACTGGTGCGATCAAGTCCCTAAATTCAAGAATAATGCATTTTGGCTCATTTGAGGAAATGGGTAGGCAATGCAAAAGAAGAAAGGTAAAGACTGAGAACCTTTATGCCCTTTATGCCTTGATCTGACGAGGTCTGCTATCAATATTCCCAGTCCTCTGCACCTAGTGACAAGTTCTGGGAAAGTACTAACAAAAGCAGAGGTGAGTTTTAGGTTTTTTGTAAGTGAAGTAGACATAAGTAAGTGTGAGCAGTTGGAAAGCCTCCAAGGATCCTGAAGGAACCTAGTGATGTTGAGAGGTTGCTCGTTAATGTCTTTAAAACATTACCCAACAGATGAAGGGAAGGAAAAAGAAAATATTAACTAGACTTATCTTCAAAAAAAGAAAGAAGGAGGGTTTAGGTAGCTAACATCAGTACTCAGGAAATTTGTGAACAAAATCCTTCTGAAAGTCATTCAGAAAAGAAAGATGGTTGACAACAGTCATCTTGGCCTTACCAAGGGTAAATGGTTCTTGACCACACCTTCTATGAAAAAATGAAAAGCTCTGCTCACAAAAGAACAGTTGTTATTATTGACCCTATTAAGCCTTAGCAAACTTTTGGCTCAGGTCTAATAGGAGACCAGCCATATGTTATACTCTTCAGCATTGAATGCTGTGGAACATTTCTGTGAATGGTCTAGAAGTACCTAGAAGTGCTTACTCATGACCAATAAAAGACTCCTTTTGAAGTCAATTATGAGCGTGCAGTACCTTGAAGGGATTAAAAAGAAGTAAAACAGCTAAATATAACTATTTTTTGTGTGAAAGCAATCACATGTATGACAGCAAGGACACAGCATCAATGGGAAGAGTTTTCCCGTATCTCCACACACTAGAGCAAAGCTGCTCTCAGAGTGGGCAGGTACACGGGACCAACCTTGGTCTCATGTCCAGCCACTGCTTATGCTGAGGCTTCCAGTGATGCCCAAGGAGCCACAGCCATCCACCCCCCTGCATCCATCATTGTGGCACTTCTCACCTGTGTTACCTTTGCAACACAGACTTTGCCTCCAAGGAACAATTTAACCCAAAATGGAACAGGCAGAGTTCCCTCAACTCTGCCCTTCCTCCACAACACATCTTTTTTAGTAAGGCACGTCTACTCCTGCCCTACTAGGGAGATCTCTGAGGGACCTCAAACTGAAGCAACAGACTACAAAGAACTTTGGACAATTCACAAAAGTCCAATGGAGAACCTTGCATCTGGGATTAAACAACTCAGTGCAATGGTGCAAGCTGGAGACTGACTAAATGGGGAAGCAGCTCTGCTGAAAAAAGCAAGCAGCTGGTTAGGTGGGTTCAAGAGGTCCCCTCCAGCCTAACTTATTCTTTGAGTCCATGACTGGTTAGTATAGAATGGCAGCCAATTTCATCTTCTTGTATATGACGTCAGAGAACTGGAATTTGTAGAGAGAAGAAAGGATTGAGATTTAATGCTTTTGCTCTTTTTCTCCTTTTTTTGGTAAAAGTCATAAGGATGCTCTCTGTACAGGTCTTTTTAATTGCTCTTTTTGCCTACAGAAAGATAAAGTTAAAAGGACAATTTCAAATAGACATACAAAAAGCCAAAGCTTTCATTTTTTTTCTCTGTTGAAAGAAACAGATCCCTAGGAAGGTTTAAAAATTAGTTCAGATAGGAATACGTTTTTTTCTCTGAAGGTTCAGATATAACCAAAAGTCAAATGAGCTTTTAGTAAAAAAACACCATAAGAAAGTAATTGGGCAAAAGACTTGGGTGAAATGTCAGTAGTTTAACCCACAGAGAAGTTTTACATCAGTGATTGCTTTTTGAGCATAACGCTGCTGAACACTTAAGGCTTAAGCTTAGTTTAAAGGCCAGAGCTCCATGTTATGGGTAGTATCACTACAAGTCAGCTTAAATTCTTAGTGGGAAGAATGAGCTAAATTTACTACTGTTTCTGTATATTTGTATTGGAAGAGTAGAGATTGACTGAAAGTCATCCATTTTGTGGATGCTGAGAGAGCTGAGAGGAAGAAAACTAGGGATGGTTTTATGGATATATACCTACTGATGAAAAATTACAGACAATGACTTTTTTAAAAAATCCCAAATCTTTTAAAGAGGTTCATAACACTGCATATTGGAGTGCTGAGAAATTTTCCCCTGTATTTTGCATCATTTCAAAAAAAGAGAGGCTGATTTATTAATTGCTTTGTCTTTAAAACAGAATTTTTTTAAAAGGTAAATGGATGATCTCTATCTAGTCAAGCACAGTCTTATCAGAACAAGGTTATTTCTTTATTCATGCATAAAGGCTAAAAATCTGTGATTGATAAAAGAGTATCCAATCAAATAAGTAAAAATGTTGGTTTATAATGTGCAGTTTCTTGTTGTCCCAATACAAGCTCTGAAAGCATCTTAGCCTTGCCTTTATAAACTGGACTGTATGAAGGAGTGGAAAACAGATCTTAAAGATATGCCCTGGAAGAAAAAGGATGTGCAAGGAGTATTAGCTGGACTGAGCTCAGAGGTTTTACGTCCTGCAACTTCAGGAATGTGCTGGCACAGTGCCCCCACTACTGAACTTCTGGACATGCAGAGACCATATGGGACTTTGACATAAGCAGCATGACATCTGTTCAATTTCCTCTCTCTTCTAAAACTGAAAGAATTCATATATACAGAACACTGTTTACCTATCCAACTGAAAGTTAATTCTTTTAATACACGGCAATCATTTTAAAATGATTTGTGGTATGTGAGTCTGTACAAAATATGGTTTGATGTGAATTTTGTATATTGAAGAAATTATAAAGAATTATTTAGAATGTTACAGAGTCAGAGCAACGGTCTGTGATTACTTTGGATAACTTCATGGTTGCAAATTAGGAAACAAGGAAATATTTTCAACAAGAGTGTGGGAAGATTTCCTTCTTATTATACATTTTGGAAACAAACACCTCAGTTTTAAAAGAAGTCTAATAGTGTATAATTTCTGTTTTGTAATTTTAGAATGCTTTGAAGATTTGACACACCTTATGAATTATCATGTGGGTCTGTAACAGCTGTAATTTCAACAGTTATCCTCTTCATCAAAAGGCTTTTTACTTAAAAAATACTCTTACAATGAAGGTACAGATAAACTGTGATATACAAAGCAAGCATCTGTATATTGCTTTTCTTTATAGTTTTTTTTTTAAATTGCTAGTCTTTCTGACAAAATATGGCCATCTTTTCAATATCATTAATCTTTTTTGTCTTCTCACAAATGGCCTTTTAATTATCCAAGAGGGCCAATGGCATGCTGACTTGTATCAGAGATAGTGTGGCCAACAGGACTGGGGCAGTGATCGGCACCTTGGGTTTGGTGTTCAGTTTTGGGCCCTATAAGAAAGACACTGAGGCACTGGAATTCAGAGAAGGGCAATGAAGCTGATGAAAGATCTGGAGCACAAGTTTTATGAGGAGCAGCTGAGACAGCTGGGGTTGTTCAGACTATATAAAAGGAGGCTGAGGAGACCTTACCTCTCTCTACAACTACCCGAAGGAAGGTTGCAGCCAGATGGGGTCAGCCTCTACTCCCAATTAACAAGGATGAGAGGCCTCAAGTTGCACCAGGGGAGGTTTAGATTAGATACTAAGAATATTTTTTTAACAGAAGAGGTTGTAAAGCATTGGAACAGGCTGCCCAAAGAAGTGGTGGAAGTGTTCAAAAACTGTGGATATGGCACTTGAGGGCATGGTTTAGTGGTTCACATGGTGAGGGTGCTAGATTGATATTGGACTTGTCTTTTGCATCCCTAATGATTCTATGTTCCTATTATTCTATTATTTTAATGATAGAATCAGTATACAAATTATGTATTATTGATCTTTACTGACCTACTTCTTCAAAGAAAATATGCATTATCTTTGTAAATTATGCAGTTTTAACACTGTTTGAAATCTTCTACCCAGTGATTTTAATGAAATTTTATACAATGCATGCTCTTATCTGTTTGAAAAAATTACAGCTTTGAAATTTAACCATAAGCCTAACCATAACCATAATATGAAGATCCTGCATATTATTTAATAGAGAAGAACTATTTTCTTTTTTTTTTTTTATTAAGTAGTTAACTCCAAGTTGGGTTTTTTTCCAATTAATTATTAAGAAAAAAACTTTTAAAGGCTCTCTCAAAGTTATTTACAAAAAGTTTCATAACTTGCATATGTGTAGGCACAGAATGATCATTTTGCATTATCTCTAGTGACACAAAACTCTTAATATGTTTGTGTGGAGCTTTGCAGATTTTAAAATATTGTCATACTTTGTTGTTCTTTTCTGTGGTAATAATGGAGAACTTGTTCACTGGAGCTGAACATAACCTTAAAATTTGCAACCATAATAAAAATTAATTTTTCCTGCAGCGTGCAAAATTGGTACTGTTTATTTGATACCCTTTACCATCAAATGAGTTTAAATAACCATTAAAACTATTTGGTAAAATTATTTTCAAAAGTAAAATTTTGAATACATAGGTAGAAGTTATTTTTATTCTTCAAAACCAATTTTTATGTGCATTTCAAATACAGATGAAGATAACTTCTGAAAAGGACATGGAGGTACTACTTTAGACACATAAAATAGGATGTTGTATTTTTAAAATTACAAATTTGGCAAGTTCCTAAATGTTATAATATAGGACTGCAAACCCATATATAGTATTATACAACTAAAAGCATAGAAAGACTAAAAATTGGATTTAATAAATCTTATTTTACTGATTCCACTCACTTATATATAAACACAAAACTCACTAGGATGTTTTTTGAATATTTTTTTTTTTTGAAAAATAGATTTTTTGTTTTCTTAGAAGATTTAATCAATTAACTTTTCCAAGACATAACTCTAGACACTTTTCCTTATATATTGAAATATTCCAGCTTTTCTTACAAGTGCATAAACATTGACAAAAGGACCAGAAAAAAAGGTGAACTTTTCATGTATGCATACATTTTTAAGTGTGTATCTGCCAGTTAATCCAGTGAAAGTCATTAGTATGAGAAAGGAACAGAAAAAGACGGAGAAATTTTGGTGGACTCGATAGAATAATCAATTGTTACCTCTTACAGGACAAAAAAGTAGTAGTCTAGTTAAAATTCACTACGTACATTCATATTAAGTACTTTTTTTCATTAAAAGACATAAGCATTAATATTTCCATCCATAGACAATGTAAATAAAGGCATTTGGGTATGTGACAGCTGTGCCTGCTAGATAAGAGAAGCATTGTGAAACAGTGGAGAAGTAATTTTCCTGTGACTTATTTATATTCATCACTGCTATAAAAATGGAGAAGGGAGGGAGGAAAATCAATCCCTGCATTTGGGTGGAAAACCCAAATAATTATTTTGTGAACATTGTGAATTGGTGTGTTGACACCTTTATTCTGGTTCATTTCCCACATTTTTAAGATACTAATCAACACAGTGAAGAACTTTCAAGTGGCTCTGAAATGTATTTCTTTCTTAGATTTCAAGTTGTAGGGCAACTGTACAGATGCTAAAATCTGTTCTGTGTCTGCTATGTCTGACAACATAGCGAGGCCAAAGAGCTTTTATGACATATAACTTGATTGAACTTTGCAAAAGTCTAATAATCTCCTGCCTGTCAAAGAGGGGATCTTTAGTTCCCTTTAAGAAATAAAAGGATATAACATGATGCACTTCCTCACACTTCTGAAACTTTCTCTAGGTTGTGGGTAGCTGTGCTAAAAAAAATACTGCATGTATAAGTTATGAAAATATCAAATTGTGGATTCACTAGAAGTTATAGTTTCACCAAACCTCTTCTGCTTCCCAAATCCTAAAGAACTATTACAAAAGAGAAAGAAGGGTCTTCATTTTCCTAGCATGCAGCTATGAAGTATAAAATAATACAATCTTCTGAAAGAGCATAGGCTTTACTTCTTAGAAATACCTTGTTCTGAATTCCTTATGTCTAAGAAATTTGTTTGCAATGCTATGAAATCACTAAACTCAGAATTAAACTCTGCAAATAGGTTGGCTGTAAGATATCATTATAACCATGTGATCTTTACTAGAGTTTTTTGTATATCCTGATAAATCTATGAACATATTTTGGTTCAGGAAAAATGATTGTGTGTTATAAAAACAGATGGTCAAAAATTCACTATACAGTTCTAGTGCTATCAGTGGAAACGAACTCTACTCATTGACTAACTAATGTGGTCTACAGCCTTTTTTTTTGCCTGTGCAAAACCCAGCTCAAAATATAATCCCTTCTATGAGGAAAGCCTCAGAGAGCTGGGGTTGTTCATCAGGGAGAAAAGAAGGTTCCAGGAAAACCTTATAGCACCGTTCCATTACCTAAAGGGGGCCTACAGGAAAGTTAGAGAGGGACTTTTTGCAAGGGCATGTAGTGATGGGGCAAGGGAGAATGGCTTTAAACTGAAAGAGGATAGGTTTAGACTGGACATAAGGAAGTTGTGGACATCCCATCTCTGGAAGAGTTCAAGACCAGGTTGGATGGGGCTTTGAGCAACCCTATCTAGTGAACTAGGTCTTTAAGGTCCCTTCCAACCAAACCCTTCTATGATTCTATAATGACTTCCAGGGAAGCAATTCATTTTTCCTTCGACTGACAGTATCTGAGGCTCGGCAGAAAACTAAACAAAAAAAAAAAAAAAAAAAAGAAAAAAAAGGAGGAAGATACTCCTCAAATATAGTATCCTCTGAATTCCCACACTCTTTCCAATGCACATGTATCTGTGTGGGTCTGCATCCATGCATGTGTGAGCACACACAAAGAGGAAACAGAACATCTGTATTAGAATTTTGTGCTGTGATATATAATTCTCCCAAACAACTAATATAAAATTCTTTCCACTGTCACAAGCTTCCACTACTGATGAGTCCTAAAAGTAGCACTGAAAAAAAAAGTAAGCGATGTGCACAGAGTTTTTTGTTATTTATGGCAGGCTTTCAGCATGGCATAAGTTGACAGAAGTGTGCACAGAACAAAACAAGATGTGCCACATAGTTTTGCTTCACCAAAGTTCAGCGTTTTGCTAAAATTTTTACTCTGAGGACATACAAAGAGAAGGGAAGAGTCAATATGTCCATTTTAGTGAGAATTTCTTTAATGGTAGGTTTATTAAGATTTTCCCTAATTTCTTTATAGTCTGGGTTTGGTGTAATTCCTTCTCCATTCTCCCCCACTTTTCCCCCTCCCCCCTTTCTTCTACTAAAGGTAGTTTCTCGTAAATATGTGTGTTAAGCCATCTTTTGAAAAAGATGTCTGCAAGCAGAAAACCCTCAGCAGAGGCAGTAAACAAATGCAGTCTCAGATGTTTTAACCATATAACACTGACAGTAGAATAGTCTTAGAATTGTTTAGGTGAGATTGGAGTCATTCCACATTTCCACAAACCTGAAATAATTTTGCAAGCTAGCACTGCAAAATGTGCCTGTGATAAGTCCAGTAAGAGCTAGGCAGCAAACTGATAGGTCAACAGATGGATTCTGAAACTTTTTACTGCTATGTGAATGCTTCCTAGCTTCTCCAGAAGGCAGAGCTTTTCAGACATGACATAACAGTACTGACTAATCAGTGTTTCCATATGGTGTAGAAATATAAGAGAAAAAATAATGTTGGTAGGAAAAGTAATTTGAAATGTGTGTGTATATATATATGCATATATGTATAAATGAGTATATATAACTACAAATGCAATGGAAAAAAGAGAAGTCTGGAAAAGATCTACATATAGCATCTCATCAGTAGTTTTTCACTTGAACTGGCAGCAAAATGAATGTCTTCATGATATAGAATAAAGAAGCAATACTTCCTCTAAGATTCTCTTTGAGCTGCATCTGGAATATCTTATTCAGGTTAACATACATGCAAACAAGAAGAATATTGAGATTTCTTGAAATTCAAGACTGATAAGAATCAAAATAAGTAGCTAATCTTTCACATGACAACCCTGGATTCATGTGCAATGTTAAACTGTAATTTTAACTTCATGTGTGGATGAATCTATCTTTAAAAAAAGTTCTATTAACAAAAATGCTCAATTTTACCTTCCTAATATTCATCTTTTTTAACAGAATTTTTTTACTAGTAGGTAAATACATACATTGAAATCACATATGGTTCAGGCCATAGCCGACAAGTCTGGGGATCATGAGGCATGCAATGTGAGAAAAGAGTGGAGTAAGATGTGTACTTTTCCATTTCTTTAACTTTTATCTTACTTATTCTTTGGGAGGTACAACAGGGTGTTTAACTCCAATTAAATCAAAGTGATTCTAGAATAAATTTTTTTAAATGCTTCCAGATTCATAGCATGTCAAAAGTAGCAGCATTATTTCAGTTTTCTTTGGGTTTGCCATTTCAGGAAGGATGCAGAGAACACTTCATTTGAAAGTAAATGTCAGATAAACCCCAGAATACATTAATGCATCACTTTATGTTCAATGCTAACAGTAGATCAAAGAGATATCAGGGCATACAGCAAGAAAAATCTGTTCAGAAGACCTGTCTTTGTATTATTGTTGTTTGCATTGAACTGAAATAAATCATACAATCTCCCTCAAAATAAATTTTTTGTTAATGCTTTAACAACATAAAAAAGTAGTAGAAAATTATTAGGCAGTAGTCAAAGGTTTGGGGTTTTGTGGTTTGTTTTTTTTTTTTTTTTTTTTTTTTTTCAAATTAAAAGTCTAAACGAGACAATGTGCAGCTAAAAATTACTGATAGGTAAAAATTCTAAATAGCAGTTATCTTCTTAGAGTATCAAGCTAATTTAAATTAAGCTGGCACTTAATGACAGCTAACTTTCCAGAAATTAAAGTCTTCTCATGCTGTTGCCACTAATTAAAAGCTGACAAGATAAAATAACATGAAGGTATAGTAGGGACTCTTTAAGCATAATGAACTGGGATTGTTGCATTACATAAATAGATTTTAATATAAGTTGGTGTTATGACTACCTTGTCTTCTTATCAGAGTTTAATTAAACCATATCATATTATGAAGAAATTTGAGAACATTTAATTTGTTATAAGCTGGACAGAACAGATAGAGATGTAAATCATTCTAAAAATTATAGAGTACGCCAGTCACCATATTATGTGAGACTAGACCATAGCTGGGAGAGCACTTTGTTAAATGAAGTATATCAGAATATCTATAAATTCATTATAGCTGAAATCAGCATGCAGGCACACTATTGTCTCAAGTGATTTTTACACAAAATGCCATCAAATTTTCATTGTTCTACCTCACAGCTGAGCAATTCAGCCACTACAGTTATAAAAGTCATAGATACAGGCAGTGAGATGCCAGAAACAAAAAGCCCTGCACCCCGCTAGCTCAGTTGGTAGAGCATGAGACTCTTAATCTCAGGGTCGTGCATTCGAGCCCCACGTTGGGCGCCATTTGCCACATGCCAAGGGGAGGACAAAGGAACACGGTCCTCAGCCGATGTGGGGTGAAAGCTGGAACGACTTTATTCGGGATACACGAGACTCTTATAGGGTTTGGGGGAGGAGTTTGGAAACTGGGAGGAGGTGGGGCGGGACACAGCAAATATAGGGAAGGAGAGGAGGGAAGGAGGGGAGGGGGGAATACAATTATGGGGGAGACGGAGAGTGGCTAGCTTTACATGATGATGCTGGGTTTGCATCACTAGCCAGACAATGAAAAAATAGAGAATAAACAACCAATGGGGACAGGTTACCGGGTAGCCATAGCCAATAGGGATAAACCATACAAATACAGGAGAAATATCTATCTAATACAATAAGTCACTATCTATGCTATAGAGAACCTTTTAAAATGTAAACTTCTGTAGCTTGAGGTAGTTGACAGTTTTCTGGTGTTGATCACTTGATAGCTAGCTCTATCCACTCGTGAAACTGTTCATCCTGGTTGTTTTGGCAGTCTTTGAGACTGGGTTCCCCGACAGTATAGGGCTACAATATGCTAGGCAATCCTTTATAATTCTGCTATTTATGCATACTTATGTACATTTATGTATTCATTTTTATGTACAATACTTAGATTCACCTCTGCTTACTCTGATACTCTTCTCCTCAAATACAGAAGTCTCATGACAAAGTGTATATTAAAACAAAAAATATAGAGATCAAATAGAACTTGGTTTTCACACACAGTGCAAAAGGAAAGATAGTAATCAGTATTTATTTCCCCTGGCATTGCACTAAAGAAAACAAACAAAGAAAAAAAAAAAAAGGAAGGAATTTTCTTCTGTGCATGCAAGTGTGAAATATTGTACACCTGAATGCTGATGACCATGTGTAAAATTCAGTGATGGTAAGTAATTGACCATCAACTGAACATTTGACCTTCTCCTCCCACTTCACTGTGATCTGCATTTCATTTTTATTAGGAGGGAAGATGAGCATTGTGGGGAAATTAATTCTTTTTTGTCTCACTGTTAAAAAAATTGCAAAACTCTATTGCCAATGCATGAACTTAGAGAAAAGTGAAATCTTTAACTTTTGTTTCATGTTAAGAACTCTCTCTAAGCTCTAACAATTCAGATTGCTTATTATCTTGCCACATTAAAAAGTTTAGTAATAATATGTTCTTTTGTGTAGCCATCTGATGAGCTTACTTTCATGACTTTTTTCAATAAACTAGTATAATCTCCACGAAGAAAGAAAAAGTCACATGCAAATCTCATTGTATTATTACAAAAGGCATACACATCCCCACCTCCACCCACTGTTCGTTTGTAAGATTCAGTTCTCATTGAATTGCAGGATTATCTTTCTGCTGAGTTCTGTTGACTTCCTCATGCACATGAAGCTCATGAAACCTCTGGCCTGGTATATAATTGCATTTTAACTGTTATTCTGATTTTCAATATTGCTTTGAAATGCTTTTATCTTGGCAGAGATTTTTTTAACTTCCTGTCTGCTACTAAAGCTTGGTTTTGGAATCATATTAAAAGTATAACCTTTGGAAAATGAATTTAGATTAACAAGTGCTGCAAGTATTTAATAAATGTTCTCTCAGTGCCATAAAGCGTTGGGGTTTTTTCAAGCTGTCAACTAAAGAGACAGTTATTACTATGAATAATAGATAGAATTTTAAGATAATTTATGTTAAAAAAATACTATATCTGTAACACTGTTCTTGCAGAAAATGTCAAAACCAAATTAATTTGTTAGTGTTCTGGTCCTGAAAATAACAGCTATTGAAGAATATTTGTTAAAATATTTACGTGACACATTCTATATTTTTCCCCTGGCAAAATGCCTAAAAAAACCCCAGTAACTTTTATCTCTGCCTACACTCTCAAAACACTAAAGTTTCCTCAGTGTTAGAGACCACTCTGCCTATTTAAATGTCTGGAGCAATCAAAATAAATATGTTATTTGTGTTACAGAGCAAAATTAAAGGTTATTGCAGAACAGGTAATTAAAATGTGAGGTTTTAGTTAAAAAACATTTCATTTGAGACAAATACAGACTACAATAGATAGAAGTTTTTTAGTTATATCCACACTGCATGCATTAGCTCCCTGCTTAAAAAGTGACCACTATCTCAGCATCTTTTGACTTCAATGAAGCCATTAAATTTACCTCATCTAAGGTCTTGCTCTTCAAATTTCTTTGCTTACGTGATTCTTTTGGACATGAAAATCAGTATTAATCTCTGTTGAGGTGAAAGTAACTTACAGAGAGCTTTCCTTAAGTATAGACTTTTCTTTAAGAAATCTGCTTCTTAGGAAAAATCTCAGGCAAAGGAAATAATGAGAAACCATTGATGAGCCTGATGCCTAAGGTTTGGGGTGGATTTTTGTAGATTTTTTAGAGTTTTAGAGGTATAGGTTTTCTTGCTCACATATTGAGGGGTGTTTGAAGTTACTAGAGGGATTTTCTCACATATT
>JAWWMO010000138.1:42285978-42323070 GCA_035047845.1 Dendrocincla fuliginosa | reverse complement strand
CTCCCAATAAAGGTATTGTCTATCTTTCTCCATTAATGTTTTGTCTGAGTGCCTATCTTCCAGGATTTTAGGCATCAAGCCTTTTCTTGAAAATGGGTGCAAAATCTCTGTCTACATTACTCTGTCTAAATTACTCAGTCTACATGAGTAATATGAAGTAATGTGAAAACAGTATATCACTTATGACATGCTAGAATTTGTTACAAACACATTTAATGAATGACTGAAGAGATACAATGTGAAATAATAGGAAACTTCAAAAGTACAAAGAAAAGAAAACAAAATTAATTTCCTTTGTAGGTCCAATTAGGACCTTTGTAGGTCCAGACATAGCAAACAAAGGTAATTGTTGAAGATATGGAAAATAACCTGGAAAGAAACAAACAGAGGATAACACTGAAAAGACTCGAGACTAGAAAATAGCATAAGAAAATTGCCGCGGTTTAAGCCCAGCTGGAAATTAAGCAACACAGCCACTCTCTCAACTCCCTCTCCCCCCTGCAACTCAGTGGAATGGGGAGGACAATCACAGTAAAACTTGTAGGTTGAGATAAGAAGGTTTAATAATTGAAAATAAAGTAAAAATGGTAATAATGTTAAAGGAGAAAGCAAGTGATGCACAGTAAAAGTGCTCACCACCCACCAACTGACGCCAGACCCCCATCCCTCAACCCAGGTTGGCTCTCTTTCTGGGTAGTTCCTCCCAGTTTGTATACTGGGCATGATATTCTATAGTGTGGAATATCCCTTTGGTCAGTTCAGGACACCAGTCCTGGCAATGCTGTCTCCTACTTTCTTTTGCATACCCCTTCACTGGCAGAGCATGAGTCCTTGACTTATCATCAACACAACTTTGCAAAAAAATCAAAACATCAATGTGTCATCAAGATCATTCTCATTCCAAATCCAAAACACAGCAATGCAACAGTTACTGTGAAGAAATTAACTTAATTCTAACTGAAACCACAACAAAACTGAAGGCTGAGGATAACACAAAATATTTCACAGGACATAATTCTGATTAATATACTCAGAATTGAGTATATCCATGCAATCATTTCTCAGTACCTCGGTATGGAAGGGTTTTGAACAGGCAGTAATTCGTAAGAATGACCAAATCAGGTTCCTTTCTAACATATATTTTGACATATTCTTAATTCAAAACCAGTTTATTTGGTGCTCTACTCTGCACTGGTGTGGCCTCACCTTGAATATTGTGCTCAGTTTTGGTCACTGCAGTTGCATATAAGTCAGCAGTGCCCGGGCAGCCAAGAGGGCCAACCGTGTCCTGGGGGGCATCAGGCACAGCATCACCACTTGGTCAAGGGAGGGGATTGTCCCGCTCTGCTCTGCACTGGGGCAGCTTCACCTTGGATATTGTGCTCAGTTTTGGGTGCCACAGTATGAAAAAGATATTAAGCTATTAGAGAGTGTCCAAAGGAGGGCAATGAAGATGGTGAAGGGCATTGAGGGGAAGCCGTGTGAGGAGCGGCTGAGGGGACTTGGTCTGTTCAGCCTGAGGAGACTGAGGGGAGACCTCATTGCAGTTACAACTTCCTTGGGAGGGGAAGAAGAGGGGTAGACACTGACCTCTTTTCTGTAGTGGCCAGTGACAGAATCTGAAGGAATGGCCTGAAGTTGTGTCAGGGGAGGTTTAGGCTGGATTTTAGAAAAAGGTTCTTCACCCAGAACTAATTTCTATTTTTAAATGGTACACCGACAATAAAATTTTATTCTAGAAATGTAGGTTTGTTATGATTGCACTTTTGATGTCTCATGAAAGGTGAAAAATTATATATATTTTAAAATAATGCTATAGTATCTTGGGGGCAACATTATATCTTTTGGTAGACTACATTCTTCATAAAGGATCCCCTCCAGAACTCAAGGATTAACAAATAAAAATGTTTCTTAGCATTTGATTGCTAAGAAGCCATTTGCTGCCACACAAAAGTAATTACTAAAAGCCTTGCATAACATGCTCATGTATTTTGGGATTTCATAAGAGGCCAGAGCAGCAAGTTTATATGCAATGCCTTTTTTTTTCCCCCCCAGTATGTGCAATGGATATTTTATACTCAAAGTAGCAAGAGATCTTTCTTGCAGTCCACAGCTTCTTATCAAGGAGAAACAGAGGGAAACTGATCTCTTCTCTCTGGTGACCAGCAATCAGGCCTGAGGGAATAGCAAGAAGCATGTGAGGGGAAGCTTAGGTTGGATGTAGGAAAAGGTTCTTCACCCAGAGGGTGTTTGGGGACTAGAATAGGTTTCCCAAGGAAATGGTCATGGCAGTAAGCCTGACAGAGCTCTAGAAATGTTTTGGGCAAGGCTCTCAGGCACATGGGATGATTCTTGGGGCTGTTCCATGCCGGGCCAGGATTTGGACATCGATGATCTCCCATCCAACTCAGCATATTCTAGGATTCTATGATTCTTTCAAGAAACCAAAGTGATATTTGAAAATAAATAAAATATTATTTGCATTAATTATTTTTTCTGTTTATTTTTGTTGCTTGGATTTTTTTTTTGTTTTTGTTGGTTTTTTTCACTAACTAGTGTTACTTCTAGCATTTCTAGTAACAACTAATTTGGTTTTCAGTTGCAAATTCTTTTCTTCTTTTTATAAAATTAATGCAGCCAGTAAATCTTTGAATTGTTAAAATACTATCATGTTACATCAAAAATATGGGGTTTTTTTACATTTTTTTCAATCACTTTGCACTCCATTGTGGAAAATCAAACTTATATTTTTGCTGAAGCATAAGTGGCATTAACAGCACAAAGATCTGTAAGATCCTTTAATTTAAATATAATTCCCCATCTTCCTCATTCTGACTCAGAATCTTACCTCTCTTTATAAACAGAACAGTACTTTTGCAAAGTCCTTGTGTGCAGCTGTTAGCCATAGTGCCTGGAAGATGTCAATTTAAAAATATAGTCAAAAAAAAGGCTTGAAGGAAAATTACATGAAATCTGTAACAAAGTTTTATTACTATCAATAAACTCCCGTATATCCAGCACACACAGTTGCTAAAACTACATGGAACAAATTACCATCAGGAAATTGAGTGAAAAAAAAACACAATAGGTATGTGGCATGAAATGAAAAAAGCTAAGAAATTCAAATTCACATTTAACACTTCACAATTCTGTTCTTAAAGAAATCACAATATCTGCTAATTTTACCTAAATGGAGGTTAGAAATAATAGTACCTGCAAGTTAATCTAAGTTCTTCAACAGAGCTGTAGTAGTCTGGTTTTGTTTGCAATTACTGCATGCTACAGTAATGCATGTACTGCATGCTACAGAAAGGTTTTTTTAAAGCATCTTATTTACCAGAGAAATAGAAATTTCAGTTTTGAAACCACTTATGACTCCTGCATAATCACACAATGAAAACTGAAGATAACACTAGGGATGAAATCAAGTAAAAGCTAGCAACAGAAGAGATCTTACAAATATTGTAAGATCATTTAGATATCACCATATTCAAGCATGCAAGGAGTTCTTTTGGAAAAATATATCTATAAATGAAAATACTGATGACACTAGCAAAAATCCTGTCCAAAGCCAGATGTTCAGAATCATTCCTAAATAAAAAAAGTATCTTCTTTTGAAAGAACATTGGCATATTAAGTTTAATGCAAGCAAGAAGAATTATCAGGTCTTGGATTAGACTCCTAACATATTTCCTTCTTTGAATCTGCAGAGAGTTGAGGGAAAAAAGTAAAAGGGAGACTTGGATGGACACTCATATCTCTATTCCAGAAGTGTAACGAATTAGGATTCCAAGGTGCAGCATGTGGTTCCATCAGTGGAAACAACACATATTTCAATGAAATGACACCATGGTGTCTGGAATCAGAAGACTTGGATGCACTTTATATCTCTTTCTTGAGATTTAACCAAAGCAAATTGCCTCCTCTGGGGCATGCCTGAGCTAGTTAGGTAATTCCCTCCATGTCCTCTGAACTACCCTGTGATGGCAATACATTTATGCATGTACAGAATAGTCTCAAGTGCAAGAAAGATCAAGAAAAATAGGCACACAAGTCCCCTATGAGATAGGGAATGGTGCAAAGATATTAACACATACAAGTTCAGAAGAGTAGAAAAATTAATTCAAAGTTACTTTTTGGATACAGAACCCAGAATGCTTCCCTCCTTTCTGAGAACATCCATCTGGATGTATACAGACAACTGCTTTTTCAAAAAAATATATGTAAGCCAAGTAACTGATTTGTTTAACCACATTTGTTCAATACTGTTTATACACTTAAAATAATGAGGGAGACCTTCATTTCTGTATAATAGTTTACTTGTCATGACATTGTTTCTCAGCTTTTGTAACTGATGATTTAGATCTTTTAGGGGGGGAAATTATCAATATGATCCATGGCAGTTTTCAGTTTGCAACCTAAGTAGGATAATATTTTGAGGGGTTTTTACTATTTGTGTCAGTTTTGTTTGCAAATGTTTTAAGACTTTATTTATACCATGGCAGTGGCTTTGCATTCCAGTTTCTAATACCTTATAACATACTGATAACCTTTTATGAGAAGTTACAAAAAAATGTGGGTTAGAATACTTTGGAGTAAGAAATTTGCATTTTTTTTCTTATTTTTTAACAGAGTCAAACTCATCTCCTAAAGATCACAGTTAACAGCTCAGCATTATATGGGATGGACAACTACAAAGACTGCTTACATATTTTACGCTGGAGAATAATTTCTTGAAAGAATTCTAAGAACACAATTGAAGGCTGCCCATACCTTGTTAAGCAGCTTAAGCTTATCTGTTCAACACAGTTTTGTCAGATGGTTCTAGTATACTGCTGATCTCAATGGAACAAAAGTTTTTTCAAATAGTCAGGTTTTGTTGCTTTCAGAGCACAGTTCTAGTCACACTCTTAAGAACACTCCATGTAGACGAACATACTTATTTTCAGTCCTGCATCCTATTCACTAGGTTTTCAGTGAAACACCAGTATTCACTGCATACTATTATCTTCTCTGCACAATTTGTTTCTTGCATTTCTTTTTCTTTCATTTATCTGTCTACCACACTTTTCTCTTAATATTTGTGGGTGGGATGATATACAATCCTACATATCAATTTCTACTTTGAAGTGTAATATAATTTCTGTCACTCTTTTCAGATTCAGTTCATGAACTAAACAGCAAAGAGCATGATCACAGAAACCCATTGTAAAAAAACAAAACATGAAAAAGTGTCAGGAAATGTGAAAGTCAATTTCAAGATTGCTGACAGAGTGATTATTCTCTAATGAGTTTAAACACTGTTTTATTAGTGATAGGCTCTCTGGCTACTAACGACATTAATTGAGTACATTAATTGATTAAGATTTTTCAACTGCATCATTACATTGCTTGTAAAATGCCAAAGATTACAACTAAAATAATGCAACTGACATAAAAATACATACTCAGATGAGCTGTTAAATGAAACTATTAAAATTCTGTAGGAAAGAGTGCATCTTGTTCAAATGATTTTTTTTTTTCATTTTGAAGGGAGATGGAAAAGAAGACATGACTTAAAGACAAATTCATATTATTTTCAGCAGATTGAATCTTAAGCATCATTGGCCCTCACTCTTCAGCCAACAGGTTATCATGGATTACCATTAGCAAGTGAATGAAATTTCAAACTATAAATGTGTCATTCTTCAGTACTTATATGAGAAATACACCTATATTCTAGGGCAAGAAAACACAAGACAACTCTGTTTCCCATAGAGTACCAGCCTCTACAAAACTTGAGAACAGGTCAGGCCCCTATATTTATTACCCTTCTAAAGACACTGTAAGAATTTCTTAAGTGCTGCAGGAGCCAGCAGTAAACATCAGGGGAGTTTAACACTGCCAGGATTATCACAGAAAACCAGCCAGCCTGACTCTGATCTCAGTTTCTTTGGAAAAAATCCAGTAGAAGACAATGGAGTTATGTTGGACATATAGTGCTATAATCAGGATCTGAATCTCTCCTACAGAATTTAAGGGTATCTATTTAAATGAGGTTTCAGACCTTTCTATAGGACTGACTATACAGCTGCAAATGTAAAATAGTTTATCTGCAACAAGTATTAATATTTATTTCAGAATTCGATAGATATTTGAAACTTTGGCACAAAAGTGCATTTATTCAGTAACAGCCAGTATTTTCCAGGGTGCTTTAATTAGTTATGGACATGCATAATCTGAACTTGACCATCTGATAAAATGACACTGTTAAAAAAATCCAAAACACTGCTGGAACATTCTTTAATGTTAGTCTGCCAGAACAAATTTCTGCCCTAAAATTTTTTCTTTAAATAAATTAAAGGTTAAAATTAATTAAAATTGATATTTTGTGAAACAGAATAATTAAGTGTGCATGGAAATGGAAAATTGGAAGGTGAAATTCAAACTAATTTTTCAACCATTTTTTTTTTTAAATTTCTTTGATAATATCTAATAGGACTATTCTATTTATATACTTTCTGTTCTACAAAGCCTCTACCCTTTTTAAACAAAGCCATACAAGGGTTGAACACAGATCTATTTTTCACATGTATAAACATGTATAAATTAGTTAAATATACAAATGTGTAAAATAAACTTACTAATTCAATGTATTATGGAAAACCTGTTAATTTCATTCTTGCTGTAGATGAAACTGGAAGTTGCAATTAGTAGTCATCACAGAAGTTTTTGTACTTCAGGACCACAAAATCTTCAGCAATTTGAGATCAAAATAACATTTGTGCACTGCAATAGTTACATCTAGGATCAAAATATAGTAGTTCAAGATGCAAAAAGGGAGCAAAATTATCTTTGGAAAACATTTGGCATAATTTGGCTGGTACTTCTAGGCACTAACAAAAGCTACAATAAAACTTAATTGGAACTGAATTGAGAGACAAAACATGAAAAGATAGTAATGTAGAATGCACTTGGATTTATGCCTGTGGGTTCTTTCAAAACTGTGCTGACTTTCATGGATACCCAAGTTTAAGAAAAGCCTATTGCAAATGTGCTCTAAAATAGAGGCTTTAAGAGTCTCAAGAATCAAATATGTAGCTCATTCAGTGACGTGAATGCCTAATGTTTGTTTCAAATTTGTTTATATTTTTATTCTCAACAAAATTTGTTTGAAGCTGTTCTTTGTACAAATGTTTGCCTGGATTCCCCTTTCTATGCTGTGGTTGTAGCATGTGACTATGAATTGTATTTCTGAATTGCCTTTTCAACTTCATGTATTCTTAGATACAAAGATCCCTTTCTATGTTCATTGTTATTCTGTGAAGTGGGAAAGAAAGCTATTACCTGTATTCTGATGGCAGAATATGAGAGAATAATTAACGTTTCTGCTGTTCAAATAAAGTAAATATTTGTCATTTAGATTATTTCCTTCCCATTTTAGCTTTCCAGGTGAAACATCAGTGTGAGTTAGAGAACTAAACATCTGCTTGTAAAGGACATACTACTGGGTTTCTGCTGAGTGATGACAAGGTAACCCTATTTTCCACCAAAATCCTACCAAGGCTCCAAACTGTATTGATTTTTCTTGCCTGGAGACTAGAATCACAAAGGAAATAAACCTTAAGTATTAACCCAGTTAAACTATCTTTAAGGTCTTCTGCAAACCATCAGCAAAATAAACCTTCCTCTCAATTACCTAAGAAAAGTCTTAAAAGCTTCACTACCCAACTGCATGTACAATGAACAAACAAATGGAGAATGCTGCTAAGACATAAAATACATCATACACTGTAAAAAGACTACCCCTGAGAATCTGTCAACCTGAGTAATTTTCTGTATATAATTCCTTGCTTCCAGTCCGACAGTTCAGGGGGAACACAAGACTTTTCTGCATTAGTAGCCTTCAGCTTGGCAAAGCTATTATAAACCCCGTCAAAACCTTGGCCTTGCTAAGCACTAAGAAACCAGCATATTAGCCTTACACTAGCTTATGTAAAATGTGCAGTATTTCAGTAAATACATCCATTTTTTATCACTTTGTATCTAATACTACTGAAATTATTCAGAATTAGTAACTGTGGAGGATTTTATAGCCGTTTCCTTTACCTAACAATTAACTTTCTTTCCTTTCTTTCTTTCTCATAACACAGTTAGGAAACAAGAAATGTACACAAGCAAAGTTTTAATCTGGAAAATTTATGAAGTTTCTCTCCCTTAGTCTCTCTAGTAATATATAAAATTAAGATATTTAGTCTACTCTTCCCAGAGAGTATTTGCCTCTTTGCATTTCACTAAGATCTTCTATTTCCCACATACATTGCCCTACTTGGTCCCAAAACTTCAAATTCTGCCAATCTTATATGCCTTTTGGTAAACATGAATAGTGTTTTTATTTAATCTGTATTCAGTTTCTACTTAACTCAAAGTCATGAAGTGTTTAACTATAATATTTCCATATTAGTCATGTAACTGAATTTTAAGTGAGGAAAAGATATTAACATTAAAGAAGCAATTAGCTGGTTATTTTTATTGGTATATTCATAAATTATTATCTTTTTTATAATTCTTGCCAGAATTCCCATTTCAGAGAGTTGTAATACTAACAGAATTTTGCTGTTGTTTATTGATCCAGGTCTAATCTGTTTGAGCCCAGCTGATTTTTCTGTTTGTCTTTGATTGATTAACAGAGAAATAACATTTCAGCCGAGCATTTGGTGGTTAATATGATCCTGCATTTTGTTTTGTTAATATTTGAACAGTCTGAAATATTAGCTTCATGCTCACCAAAGTCAGTCATGAGTCAGTCATGGATTCTGAATTAAACTCAAGAATCTACAGTTTTTTATCACTTCCTGTAGGAAAAAAAAATAATCTTGGGGTACATGTGAAAGAAAAGTGAACTACGAAATGTCACTACCCATCTGGGATTGCTGCAAAGTAAATGCCATTACCTTGGGACAAATTAAGTATTCACAGATACAAATGTGAACTATTCAAACTTTCATATTCAAGTACTTGGTCTATTGATATGTTAAATGGGCAGACTTTTAAAAGTTTTCCATCTCACACTCTGATCAGTAAATGCTGTATAAGATAATTTAGTGTTTACTAAAAAGACCAATATTAATTTCCTTCCTGTACTGCTGATCTTACCATAACTTTGTGTACTGTATGGTTTTTCAAAAGTCATTTAACATTTTATTAAATTTCTGTTGCCCTGTGCTTTAGCTAAATAAAAATTAGTAATACACTAAAATAAACTAAAACTTTCCATCTGTTTGACTTTTTCACACTGCACCAGAGCTTTTTGGACATTGTTATCCTGAAAACTACCCAAGCCAGGCAGACATATGATTGAGAATATGTTGTATTCTAATTACCACAGAAATGTTTGCAATTTAAATATACGAAATGGATTATTATAGTGATCATGTCAAATGTAGTGGTGTCCAAAAATAAAATCCTTATTTGGAGTCAGTTTGTCTGGTACAAATATGATTTTAACTTTCTAACAGTGATGGCTTCCATATGATGCTGGAGATGATCAAAATAAGAGGGATGGGGAAATAATTGGCTGGAACAGACATTTTCCTTTCTTCTTGATAGAAAATGTTTTAGCAGATGCCTATTCAAAAGGAACTCTTCCAGCACTCTGGAAATGAAGCATACGAAGCTCACCATTTTAACCGCCAGAGATAAATATTATAAAAGAAATAGGGTTTATTTTGACCGGTATTAGGGAACATATCTTTAAATCCTCACTGCAAGTTACTTATCTTAAACTTAGGAGTATATCTAGAGGAAAAAGTCATACTATTTTAGCTATTATTTGACAGTGTAGAAATTGGGGAGTTGCCCTGCTCTTGAGCTGAGTAATTTCTAGGGGGAGAAAAATTCAGAAATCCTTCTTTGTGAAATGGAAAGCACAGTTCTTCAATGGAACATGGGGATCACATTTAACTTGACTGTTTCCTTGGCATGATGCCATAGCTCTTACTATTGAGCCAAGAGAAGACTGTGTCCAGTGGAAAATGGAAAAGATTTTTCTCATCAAGTGGAACAGGAGTCTTGACAATATAAAGCCAAAATAATAGTGCATTTGGCTTCTAGATATCTAGAAAGTGGATGTCCTTCCACTTATTAAATTTACTTGTGTAAGGAGTAAATCACAACTCTAAATGAACAATATTTTTTATGAGAATTTATAGTTTACCATCACTAATCTGAGTAATTTAATTCACTCATTTCAAATATGGAAAAGCATTCTCGGACAGTTCAAGATGACTTTTTTTCAGATCTTGTTACTTCCTACCATATCACAGATTAAATCAGTTTATGCTACCAGTCTGTATCTTAAAGCACAACTGGAAGAAGAAACAGGGGTCAGTGTTTCAGGTATGAGAATGAGCTCTTTTGATTAAAAATAGGAATTATTAAGAATGGGGTTTGTCTCCCAGTAAAATAAATGCACATCCAGACTTGAGCAGGACCCTCAGTCTACTTCTGCTTTACATTGTCAGACAATGTCCATCTGAACATCTCAGTTTCTGCTTGGTCCCCCAAATTAGTACCTTGGAACTATTAAGATGTATTTGAAAGATTAACAAGACCAGAACCCAAAAACTTACATTAAAACAAAAGAAACTAAAATATGTATTATATTGTTTCCTTTATTCATAATACGGGTAGGTTTTTTGAAGCCAAAATTGAGACTGACTTTCTCTTGAGGAAGATAGTAGGATGGATTGTGCAAACAATCTAAATAGAAGGCTGGGTGAGTAGCTATCATTTCTTAAAACGTAAGAAAAATGAAGAATTGCTAGAGAAAATATTGTTAATATAATTGAACAGCAGAGTGCCAGTTACTTCCACTTACGAGCTGGTCAACCTGGACTAGGAAAGGTATGTTTTTCTCTTAAATATCCTTTCAGTTCTACTCTAGGAAATATAGAATTGTAAGTGGGATGGTAAGCCTATAAAAGCCACATACACACAGACAGGAAGAAACTTCAAATTTCACAGAAAAGTTCTGGGATTCCAGCTGTGTGTTTAAATATTCAACATCTTGGCTATTTAGCTGTTAAGCAACAGCAAAATCATTATTTACTCTGATATAAACTAACTGATAATATGTGTTAAATATTAAAGCCAATAATGTAATTATGAACTTGGGACAGGTGCAGATGTTGTTCTCTGGTGTTCTCTAACAAATTGTTTTCCTAAAATTGTGCTCCAAGTTCTATTCCTGTTGCCTAAAGGAATAATCAGTTGTAACTACAGGGTTCCTTATATGATCTTTAAAATTATTGTATATGTTAAGGAATTTTTTTCTCCCTGTTCTTGGAAACAGTTTTAATGCTTTTGCCTCTACTTGCACATAACTTTACCTAGAACATCAACAATCTCCTATGAATGACATCTTTTCTAACATAAAAAGAAAATTACTTTCTCTTAACCGAAAGCTACCAAATTATGGTTTCCATATTATTGACTTTGATAAAATGAGTCAAATCTCTTCCTATAAAGCTTCATTCTTCCTGTGCTTAGGAGGAAATACAGCTGCATCATCTAAATGTAACATTTATTACATGTCAGTGTAAACATGCAGTGTATAAGTGACTAAAGCAGTAATATTCAGTGCAGAGCAGCTCATCTTCACAGAGACAATTATATACATGTGGATTCTTGACATTCTCCTTGATTGATTTTGAAAATTGAACAGCATTATGAAAACTGAAAGGTCTTCTAATTTATTTTTTGTGGACAACACACATAAAATTAAAGTAATTCAAAATGGGGAATCATCTCAGTGGACAGAAAAAAGACTGGAGGAAAAGCACAGGAGAAAATAGTCAACATATATCTCTAAATGCAAATGTCTCACAAGAAGTCCTTCACCTGCTAGTCCCAGGAGGCTGAAAAGGTATTCAGAAGCATCACTTGCCTTTTCTCTTTCCTCCGAGACTGACCCGGTACAGCTTTTCCTAAAATGAGTTTTGACCCTGTTATCACCACACTTGTGGTACACATATGATTGTGGTACACTGTGCCTGAGGTTTGAAAAGTACCTTCCCTTAAAGGACAAAAAAGTTTAGACGAAAATGAGGCTAAGCTATGCTTAGCTACAGGTTAAAAGAAAAGAAACTCAGCCTGTTCAGCTGAACACCAATGTGCGTGTAATATATAGTAAGCTTGATTGATTTTTAAAGGTTGTGAATGCAACTAATGACATAATACCAAGATGTTATATAGTTACACAATTAACTCTTTGTTTAGTTACTACTCCATATGTGTCAAAAAATAAAAAAACTAAAACCCAAACTCACTAAAAATTATAAGCTTTATTTAAGAATCCCTCTGTAACAGTGAGCCTGTGAAGAAGATGAAGAAACCAGCTGAATGCCTCTTTACTGTATTGTAAAATGGAGTTTTTGCTTTTTCCCTGTTTCCGTCTCCTTTCCCAATAGCCAGGCTATGTGAAAACTCCCCTTATTGGTCCGTTGTTAACCCTTTCCCCATTGGTTCTGTAACCCTCAACTCCTATAGGCTGTGAGCAGCATCCCCTAAAGCCCTTTATATACCTCTGGCCATGGGAATAAACCCTCTCTCTGCTTCCCTCTCCTACGGCCTCTGTGAGTCTCTTTCCTGGGATGCCTGGGGACCACGTGGCTGGGGGGGACGGGAAAGGGGGGAGCAAACCTCCCAGCTGCCTCATCCCTCAGTTCTAGTAGGTGCTTCATAGTTAGGGGTACATTAGTACTCAAACCTCAGCACTTATATAAAAGCATCCTAGAGAAGAAAAAAATGTGCAGATACACATTAGGTCATTCCTTATTATAGCACAATATAACAAAAACAAAGTAATGATGAGAAGACAATTGTCTTAAAATCTCTCAACAGAAGATTGAACTACATTTCAAAATACAACAGAGATAAAGTCACTAATTATACACAGGAAATATATTTGAAGTTTTTCTAAATGGTTTCTTTATTGATACATCATAAAAGGCAGTAAATTTGAATTGATAAAACACCTTGATATTAGATGATGAAATAAAATGCATTAAATTAACACAGTAGAAGTCCTAGAACAGGTAAGGTAGCAATCCAGAAAATAAATTATAATTTTAACTCATGCAATGATAAGGTCTGGAGCCATCACTGGACAGAGGAATATAGCTTTTTGTCTCCTAAGGGACTTGACTTCACTTCTCTGGGTTCAAATAAAATAAGAATTAAAAGGAAAAAAAAATAAAGAAAGAAAAAATCCAAACCCCCAGTTAAGTTTCCAAAGCTAGGTTATTTACAATGAACTCAAAACCCAATAACATCACATCTAAACAATTTCTAATCAAGAGTTAGCAAAACTTTGCTGCCCTGTTAGCTGCGAATAAGTACCCTTTCAGGGAAAAAGACCATAGAAGAGATATTTTAAAAAGCTGATGTTGGGGCAGAACTCTCAAATCTGTTTACCGATGTTAATTTCAATGGGAGTTTTTAGTAGCAGACCTGAGCTCATCCTGCCACTGCTACAAGGGTTTTGAATGCGGAGAGCAATTCCTCCTGTACTGACTACACCATTACTGAGTGGGGTGTGAGGCTTACACACTTCAGCTGAAGCTTTCACAGCAGAATCACCTGGTGAGAGCAATAGACAGTCATTTGATTCATTTCACAGCACTGAATTTAATAATTTCTGCAAATATGTCTATTTCTATTATTAATAATTTCTACTATCTTTCTCCCTATATAGTCACCTTTTCACAGAACAGAAAGAAACTTACTGAGGCAGGAGAAGTACTTATGTGGACTTTGTTTTATACAACTGTGGTCTTGTTTCCTTCAGAGAATATTCAATAAAAATGATCACATTATTTAGTAGGAGCATGTAGGAAATTGCCAAAACTACAAGAGCACTAAAAGATCACAGAGTAATGCATGTTGCTAAGAAATTTCATAAATCTTTTCGGAAGAGTTCAGTAACGAAGAACAGAAACTAGTTTAAGCATGAAGAACATATAAATTATACCAAAATTACTTCATTAACTTTTTTTTTATGCTTTGCTTATTTACAACTATTGCTTACATTCTACAAAATGGCTATTTGATTTGCTTTAACTCCAAAGAAGTGCAACCTAGTGTAACTACAGTTTGAAAATTAGTAATCACAACAGATTTCAATACAGCTTGACTGTTAACTAGTCACACAGTTTTTCTTCTTGAGAGAGACAATATTCAAACTGTCGCAGTGAGCACAGCAGGGGGTAAATAATATTTTGTTTTTATCAGCATATCGATTATCATTTCAAAGAAAGGAAAAAGAAAACTGAAGGAAGGTCTCGATAAGTTCCATAAAAAATGGGAGCAAAAACCTTATGGAGAGGAAGATCGTTTCAGATAGTTACATCTGAAATCCCATGATAGTTAAAATAAAACAGTCAGTTGTTGATTTATGAGACTTTTCAGTCTGCCCTCACTGTAAAAAATACTTTTATTCTTCTGTCACTCCCCAGCAGCTTTACAGGTGGATAGAAATAAAGAAGACATTTTCACAAGTTGCTAATTATAAACTTAGTTATGAACTCATTCTTAAAAGACTTTGTTCGAAGTGTGGGAAAACTGGGAGATTTTTCGCATCATGACTTCCTTGCAGTTGAGGATGATAGCACCACAACAGAGGTGAGGCAAACTTTGTGGGCAAACCCTTGACTGCACAGGCCTATGTATATAACTCATGTAAGCAACTGACAGGGCTCCATTGATTATAAAACATTTTGTTGTTGCTGTTACAAATTTTGTATGCCAGCTTCTACTCAAACGGGCTCTTGTCTTCCTTCATCTTGGTTGCACAGAGAGACCTATTTGTGAATCAGACTTCAGGCAGAAGTAAGTATACTTCTCTGGCACATTTGAAGTGTAGATGCATAAAAACGTAACTTTTCCACAATCTATTTCCTTGCCTAGGCTTTGAGGTATCATATATCATCTTCTGATGTGGAAACCACAGAAGTGTTAGGACATTTTCATTTTACCAAACGGTGAGTTGAAAGATGATAAAAGGAATATGAATCCCCTGTCAACCCACCCTGCTCTGTGGGTAATTAATCTGTGAGATGTGGTGCAGAAAGGCAATTTTTACCTTGAAAAAAATCCAAAAACCTACAGTCTTATAAGTATTTTCAAATTTTCAGAAATTAATATCTGCTGAGAACTCATGCTTTTTGCTCATTCAAAAGTTTGCTTGAAAAGGAACTGATTTCTAAACGCACAAACATATTCAGCCCAAATACCTTTGATCTTTCTATATCCCCATTCTGCTTAAGTAAACTGCTATTTGTTCAGGTCTCACATGTAAAGCATTATGACTTCATAGAAGTTAAATATGATCCTTAATGAACCTCCACAAAGAAAACAATTGTGTGATGAGCAGCTACCCTTTGTGCGAGCAAACACAAGATAAAAAATGGAATCTAAACGTGTTTAGAAGCATTTAATAATGTATGGCTTTTTCCTCCCAATGACTTTAACACCATAGTTGCAAATTCAGAGGACAATACAAGGCTCCTGGTACTCTTGCTTTTTGTTTCTTTTCTTCTGAACACATTTTCCATGATAATGGTCAGCATATGCTTCCAACTTGCATTTTTTAAGGTCTGAACAGGCCATCTTATTCCTCTGTGACTATCTGTTCATGAACTGACCATACTGTTAAGCTGACAGTGATTACTAGTCTCAGAAAGCTCCTTGTTACAGTCTTAAGACATCAGGACTAAAAAACCCAACACGCTAAATCCCTGAAATACTAGTTTTACTGTTGTTTTCAGAACTTTATAATCTTATTCTGACCTACAGAAACCCATCATTGACAAGGTGAGAGACAATCTCACATGGCCTTGATGCAACTAATTATTCTGCTGTCTTTTCATAGGATATGAACACAGAAACACATCACAGCTACTATTCTGTGCAGAATAATATAAGGCAAATAAAATCAATGTTATCTAACAGCTAAAGATAAGAAATGTCACGAGCATACCCTTTCACCAATGATTATATATTCTCTTCGAGGGATTCATAGTAAGCTGTAAAACCTGAAACAAATGCTGTAATTCTGAAAAGATTAATACAGAGGTGGTTACTGGAGTGGGGGAAAATAGTGACTGCAAGGATGTGTGAAAGCAGATACTACTATCCTTAAAGGGCAAATTGAAAAGCATGTTTACAATTCATGCTAATTAATAAATAACTTTGAAAAGCAACAACAGGATCAATGTGCAAACAACTAAATAAACTCAAAATAAAGTAGGTCATTAATAAGGCAGGGATCCTCTGTAGTATGAGCAATCACAGTAGGTAAGTTTTAAACAGAAACTGAGCCTAATATTCAGATAATTTGTCACATTAGCAAGCCTTTGTAGGCTCTAAAAGAATACACATGGATACTGTATGTCTAAACTACAGAGTAGGTAATTCTAGGAAAGAAGCTTATGCTGGACTAGTCAAAGGCAATCATATCCAGCTGAGAGAATTACAAAATATCCAATATATATAAAAATGTGCCTGACCCTGAATTCAAGCAGTTAAAATTCTAAGACACCAGTGCTGAACTGCTTGGCTTGAACTAAATAAATAAACTTCTTTAGAGGAATGAAACTTAGATCAATTATTTCATTTACATCAATGAACTATTAATTGGGACAGAAAGCATTATTTTACATACCAGTGATGTGTCACTGCCTTAAGAACTGAGACCTCAAGCGACTGTACTGCAACTCAAATTCCAGATAAGTTCTTGAGTGCTTGAGCAAATCTAGACCATAATGATAATTTAAGAGGATATGCATTACAGATGAAAGGTTCTGAAAATGGCAGTAGCCTGTGAAATGCCAGGTCATTTTTCAGGGGAAAGTTTTGTCATAGCGGAGACTTTTCATCCTCTTTTCTTCTCCATCCTTGCTGGCAGGTTCAGTAACAGAAGAAACTCAAATTTGAAATGAAGGTATCTTGCTGCCACAGGTCTGCTTGTTCCTGAAGCATCCATCTTTCTTGCAATAACAGCAGTAGTAAATAAGAGAACAAATTGTCATGTTTTTTCTCACATTTGAAGTATAGTTGATTTGTATATGCAAATTTTATTCAGTGTGAGCCCCTAGCCCTGTATGTTTTTATGAAAAAGGCAAAACACTGCAAGCACCATGATTTTATATGACTCATAACTCTATATTCACCTTATTAACAATATATCTGTGAATCATATATATATGAGTGAAATGTCCATGCAATGACAGAAGGATGAACCTCAGAGTCCCCAGACTGAACACAATATAACAGATACTTCCATTTAAGTTCTGTGTCTCCTACAATTCCAGTATAATTAATTTCTGAGTAGAAACTGGTTCCTGTAGTGTGTGGTGATTCAGTATTTCTCTTTTTTTAACAATTTTATTTTCTGATCCATCAGTGCTTGATGGGAAGAGTTAGTACTTATAAAAAAAAATATGTATTTGTATTTCAAATAACTGAAGATAATGCCCCAGCAAGTGAAACGCTGTGATAAGTGCACCTGCATCTCACCCATTGTTGCTGCCTCTACTACTGCACAAGAAGAGCAATTTTGGTTTTGTGGGGGGCTGAAAGGAGAGAATAAACCAGTACAGGAGGAAAAGGTAAAGGGAAAAAGAATTTCTATGTAATTAATGAGGTATCTGACATTACCTGTAGTTTCTCTCCAATGGAGAGAAACTTTGCCACAGACCTCGGTGTGAACAGCATCCCTCTTCAAAATGCAGTAAATTCTTTCAAAAGTGTCATCAAGAAAGGTCAGAACATGCTGATGTTGTAGGAGAGCCTGGATTATTTGCTTCTGAAGATATGTAAATGGAAACAGCTATAGCAAAGATATTCTATAATTAGGTTTCATACTGAGTTTGGAAGTTGCTTGTTATAGATCTTTTAATAGTAGATAACGCCACAGTTTGAAAGTGTTCATTTGGATTTTCTGCTATTTTAATGAAAACATTATTGGTTTTCAAGTTCTATGGGTTTTGTGATGTCATGATTTTTGTGCCAGACAACTGGAATACCTCTTCTGACTGAATTTTTGTAATGTTGAGACTTTTCTTCGAGATTTTTGTTTACATGACAAGTATCTTTTTACTGTCTGACTTAAAAATTTCTATCAAATCTGGAGCAATTCTAACACTTAGGAATGTGTCTTTATCACCTTTTAACACATGCTAAGGAACTTCATTAACAAAGACAAGTAGACAACTGGATTCTTCCCTCACACTAGCTTGGACTGGTAGTATAGTAAATTAGTGAATTAGCAAATTAGTATACTCTTCAAGCTAAGTATCTAATAAGGATTTTTGCTTACTAAAACACATTGAGACAATGAAGTCTGTCTGAAACATAAAGCCACATTGTTAGGCCCAAGCAAAGAGAATATGTATGAAGTATCAGTTGTCCCTGACTCTCAATACACAGGATGCTGAGTTTCAGCCTGTGGATATACTAATCAACAAGAATCTTGAGCCTGAGACTTCCAGGAAGAACAATGTTACCTGTTTTATGTTCCTGTGATGTTCAAAGACTTTGAACAGAATTCTAAAATTCAGAATTACCACTTCATCTCTCATTCTGGAAAAACTGAGATGTTGGAACAGGAGGGATGCACAGTTTTGAAATACAATCACTTCAATCAAAAGTAGAAAAAGTTCCAGTAGACCATTAGAAACTGCAATGCTTAGACATTGTGTTAGATTGCATTGAGATTTACCAAATTAACTTAATTAATTTTCTAATTTCTATGTAACAATATGAAAAGATCAAATACAATCCAAATGGAAGAGTAGAGAAAAGTCAAAATGAATTCCAGATCAGATACCACTTCACTCCCAAGGACATAAAATATTCAATTTTTTTTTCTTTCCTCTCCTTCCTGCTTACTTGTATGAAGTAGATGCAGTGAAACATGTTTCTTAACCTCTTCTTGTTCCACTTCTCCCTCACACACATCTTTTTCAGCTTGATCAAAGGGGAGAACTTGTCCTAGGCAGGAACAAAGAGTAAAGGAGAATCAGATAAAGTTGGATGCAGATATAATCTAACCAATTCCTACAGTTTCTGTCAGTTGGTGGTTGGCTCCAGCACCACCTTCCACCTACATTCCCTAATTTGATCAAATAATGTAACAAATGCAATTTAAAAAATATATCTATGGTTTGTATATGGACTTGCTACTATAAATTTTATCATAGTTCCCTGACTAGCTGTTCCTGCCTTGCAGTTTTGTTTCCCTTCTTTTTCGTAACTTCTTCATTCATTTTCTGTAACATGGAGAGACACTTTATAATTTAAAACATGGAAAATGTGTATGTTGAGTCTCATGAGTTAATTTAGTCTCTAATATAATTTTCCTTCTCACACTTAATTTGCCTCATATTTTATTTGAAAATATTTTGGGACATTCTTGACTATATAGTGTCTACTGAGCAGTATTCACATATTATTCAGGTAGCTGGTACCCTGTTCCCTTCACAAGCAGAGGAAATTATTTGAGTGTATACTTTCTTGGGCTGTTGAAGTGCTGAGAGCAGGTTTCCTCTGTAAAATTTAGTTAGTAAGATGCCTCTGGTTCTCTGTAGGGCACAGGTTCTTGGTAGCTGTCAGAAGCAGGATAATATAGCTTGGAGATTAGAACTCTTGCACCTCTAATCATTATGACAATAAGAATCATATATCTTCTGCCTTGCAAAGTGTAGGTCTGACATATATTGATGTTTCAAGCTTAATGCTTTGTATTGTTCAAAGCCAAATCTCTACCAACACTCTGAAGGTACCAGATCTGTAGTTTGTAGTATATAGGGAACATTTAAAACTTCTTTGAAAGTTCTTTTGTTAACAAATTTATGATGTTAGAAATATAAATCTGACTCACAGACACCCTTCTAGTTGCATTATATATTTCCTGTTTGCATTATATATTTTCCTGTCATATTGAAATCCATTTTGACGTGAAAGCTGTTTATTCATCTTAAATGTTGCTGAGGCTGTCATAAGTATGGATAAGATGACAAGTGCTATATTCTAACCCAAAGTTAGCAAAAGCCCATGACTCAGAGGCAATTCAGGTTGTGGTTTCATTTCAACTTTGTCTTTTTCAGCTTTATTTATTTGTCCACCAACACTGAAGTACACAAGCAATTCTCTGCACTGATATGTTGCTAGTTGTCTATTTGACTACATTAGGGATGTACATTCAGGATGACAGCCCAGGTTCAGGTGAACATATCTGTTTTCATTCATCATGTGGTTGAGCAAGCTAGTATTTGGTTGCCCTCGAGACTTTCAAAAGGTCATCTAACTTTGAAAAAATTAATTCAATTTTCTACATATCTGGGAAACATCCTGAGTTGGAGTCAGGATCTCCTTGGGCCACAAAGATTTGTTTCAGAAGATGTTACTGAATCTTTACTCACTAAGACAGCTTTCAGAAGAAGACCCCCCTGAGGGACTCATGAGTCATTTCCCAGACTCGTGCAGTTTTTATAACCCAATGATAAGGTAAAAAAGGGATATTGATTTCCCTTCATGCTAATATACTGGAGTATAGGCAAAAGAAGTTCAGTAATACCTATGTATCAAGTCAGCCACCCCTGCCTGCTGCCTCCAACACAGAAACAGATAAACAGATAGCTTCTCCATAATCTAAGAAGCATAATGTAAATAAACATGCAGAAATTATGTCATGTCAGACAGTTCATTCGTTTCTTATATGTAATTGTGTATGTTTAATCATTAAAGTGGACAGATGTCCCTTCAGTCCAGGTAGTATTATAGTGCCACCTAAGTTGCTGAAATGTAGTTAATTTTCTTCCAGCTGGTGTCTTAATGCAAACACACTTGAGCAATTTCAAGGACTTGCATAGACATATGGGGATAAAGGAAAATCATGAATACAAACTAAAAATAATACATATTTTGGGATCCATGAAAATATTTCTATGGTTTAAAATGCCAGCTATATTTTTCATTGTGAAGACAAAATATTGAAGCATATGATGTATTTGAACACACTTTAATGAGCTGCACATGAAAATATACATGAAAATGTTCTGTGAGACAAGCAGTGTATGCAAGATCTCCAATGAAAGCTCACCTGTTAATGCCAAGGTGCCATATGAGAATGTGTGAGAAACAAAACTTCAGTGTCTAGAGAGCTCCATTCTGTAAAATGTGAATCTCTGATTAGATCTCTAGGCAATATTTGTTTTAAAATATATACTGTACTGTAGTTTCTGATATATATATATATAAAGTTTATTTGTCATCAGAACCACACACACACTTCAAGAAATTTGAATTTTTAAGATTCTTCTGTTTGCATTTTAGAAGTTTCTTAGTTTGAGCTGGGATAGAGTTAATTTTCTTAGTAGCTGGCACAGTGATGTGGGTTGGATTTAGAATGAGACTTCTGTTGATAGCACTGATAAACTGATAAAAACTGATAAACTGATGTTTGATTGTTGCTGAGTAGTACTTACTCTGGGTCAAGGACTTTTCAGTTCCCCATACTCTGCCTTCAAGGAAGTGCACAAGAAGCTGTGAGGGAGCATGGCCAGGACAGCTGACCTGAACTGGCCAAGGGATATTCCCTACCACAGAATGGCATGTTCAGTATATGAGCTGGGGGGCGTTGACTGGGAGCTGCTGATGGCTTCTTGGGGTCAGACTGGATAATGGTCAGCAGGTGGTGAGCAACTGTATTGTGCATCTCTTGTCTGTGTTGGGGTTTATTCATCTCACTCTTCCCTTTTCATAAGAATTATTATTAATATTGGTTTTGCTCTTATTATTCTATTTTACTTTATTTCAATTATTACATTGTTCTTATTTCAACCCATGGGTTGATTCCCCTTCCCATACCACAGTGTGGCAGGGAGAGCGAGTGAGTAACTGTCGTATTTAGTTTCCAGCTGGAGTTAAACCACAACATTATGCTAGACTTATAAAATAAAGGAGAATTAAAATTAACACTTGATTTCATGAAAAATAGGATATGGTTTTGTGACTCTATTTAAGTCTTTTTTTTTAAGAAGCAAGCATTAATAAGCATTCAGCATGAGTCATACTTTGTGATACAGATATTGTCTTTCTTCCTTTTCTATAGTGTTTTTTAAAAGGATTTTTAAAACAAATTTAATGTTTTCTATTGGAGCCATACACATGCCTGCACATTCATATCGGTGTCCATTATGTAAAACACACAACAGTTTGTTTCTTCTCCACTGCAGAACCACTATAGGTATACTCACTCAGAGGTGATAGACTACTTTCATGGGTCCGAAAGAAAATCTTGTGGCTTATTTTAATAAATCTTCGGCAAAATAGTCATTATGAACAGACTCCTTTACAATTACCAGGTCATGTTGCATTAACACATTACAAGAGACAGCCTTTAGATTACCATTGTGTTTACATCATTGAAAATAGAAGTATGATAGATTTATCTCACCCTCATGTAGTTGAAACCAGTAAAAAAACCTGCACCTTTGAAAAGATCTTGAAAGTCACTTTTCCCTCAGTTTGCAATATCATGCAGAAGCTCATACGATTAAGTGCTATTCACTGAAAATTCATATGCTTGGTAAAGCAGACTGCTGGGTTCAGGCAGATTAATCAGACTTGTTACTGAGAATAGAATTATCCAAAAATACTTTGTATAATGCGATAAAAAATAATAATCCACAGCTGGTGCAGAGGCGTACTCACACAGGGTCCAGAGTCACTGCATGGGGCTGCCAGATCTAGTGCAATAATAGTGGTAAAGCAGGACAGTACTCTGCATTTTGTTGTAGGCCAAGGGAAAGACACCACAGATATGGATCTAACAATTTATGAACTCAACAATTTATTGTTATTCCAAGTTTTAACAACTTAGAAGTCCAAATTGTGTAAAACTAACACTCGTAGTCCAAATTGACATAGAATAGCTTTGTTAAAAATAGAGGTAAATTTGTTACACAAAAATGTTATTCTACTAAAATTGTATATTGTCCCTCCTAATGACCCCCTGAACCCTAAAGATAAAAATGTAATTTTCCAGGAAAACGGAATGTGGCATTGGCATTGTGCTGTCTTTGGAGGAAGGATTATGATACTTACGAAGAGAGAGTTACTTCTTCCTCCCTCCCAGGAGAAGCATGGGATCAATGATGCTTTTTTTTTCAAAGTTGGGTGCAAATGTTATTATTTTCCTACATCTTCTTGAAATTCATTGATTTCTTTTCATTGCTTCCCAGATAAAGTTTGAAAGAGGAATGCCCCTCAGCATTCCTCAGCCCCCGTTACACCAGGGGTCTGTTTTTTTGCACAGTGGTTCCCTGGGACTCTCAGGGCTTTACCACAGACAGTTCCCATTGCTCAAGCTAAAACAGGTCAGGCAGGAGTCACTGACTGCTAAACCAGCTACAACCAGCTCAGTCCAACATAAGTGTAGACTGGTGATAGAACTCTCACTGTTTTTCCACAACAATGGCACAAATTTAATTTACTGTCCAGCCCAGAGACTGTTCTCTTTTCACAGAAAAAAAAAATGCTACATACATTTCAATACCAATGTTACTGACCAATTTACTATCTTGAGAGATTCAAGGATGATTACTGGGCTCTGTGGGGTTAAGAGAGAGGGCACGGGGAATCAGACTGTGATCTCTCTAATTCTGCCAGCAAGGCAGCAAGGCAAGGAAAAGGGATAGAAGGCCATGGACACATCCTACAGGTTAACACCTAGCTCTTGTGTAGCTCTTGTTGCAGGCAGAGCCCTGTATTTTAGGACTACATGACCTTCCAAAAACAGACAGTGTAAGCAGACTTAGACAATCAATGTTCTCTTTACTCCGACCTTGAATAGCAACTTACAGTCTCACCTCTCTAAGCCCTTCAGTGACATGGTATGGAGAATGAAGTACCAAGACCAGCAGAGGTATATCAAAGGTAGGAACCACTCAAGTCAATTTGACATACTGAAGTTGACACTGGATGGGACGTACCCATGATTGCTAAGGGAGGTGGCCAGTGTCAATGATGTCAATGAGAGGCCACTCCCTGTTACCTTCTCTCAAGTCACAATGATCAGGACGGTTCCTTAATGCTGTAGAAAAAAAAAAAATAAAACATCGTGTCCATCATGAAGAACACAAAAGGGAAGATCCAGGGAACTAGAGATCTCAAACATCAGAAAAAGCGTTTTCTAGTGTACATACATTTGGCTTTGTAGGGATCAAAAATAATTAAAAATTAGAAAAGAGAGTGTACGCCATAATGTGGGGCCAAGGGGGCAGGAGGGGACATCTACAATCAAATGACCAGCACACGAAGAATGTGGAGATTGATGCAGAGAAAAATTTGACACACTTTTCCACTTGATACATTTAGAAAAACAGAGCACACAGCTGGGCACATTCAGCCTCCTTTTTAAAAGGCAGTTTGCCTAGACACTGATTTGTGTGATGGATAGCACACCTCATTTTTGACAGTAATGCTGCTGTCATGGGGTTGTTACTGGTGGAAACACAGTCAATATTTCTAAATCCCACATAAGCCTAGTTTTTGAGTTGTCAGTCTCGCTTAAGGAAGTCTCAGATGGGCAGCAACATGGCAGGCTTAGGTGTCCCAAGACACAGACAAGTTGCAATCATTCAAATCCTTGCCACATCCCAGTGCTGGTGTCACAGTCTGCAGAACAAAGCAGGAATCCTAGAGAGATTCAACATCCTAGTCTGTTCAACAGCAGATTATCATTTCCTATTTGTTTTCTCATTAGGATATAAAGAGGAAAGAAAATAAAACTGACATTAACCACGTTGACTGAGCTTTTCAGTTCTTGTTTCTTCCCAGAAGGAAATCTGTGGTGAACCAAACTGCAGAGGAGGACTGATTGCAGTTTACAAGGGATAAGGTTGTCTGAAGGGAACATATCTAATTGCGTGTTCCCACCTCCCTGCTGCTGATATTGCCTTCCTCTTTCTATGAATGATGAAGCTTAAATGTTGCAGAAAGGGTTATTCCTTAATGCCATTATTGAAGTCAGAACAAATCTGTGTTCTTATGACTCCCAGTCCTGTGTGTTAAGCAAACTTAGATCCACTGTATCACTTTATAATCAGATTTATAAACATTTTTATGGCTCTGAAAATGCCTAGCCCTAAGAATAATTTTTAAAAGACAAATTGCATAATGATAGGGTACGCATATATATATATGTATATGCATATTGTCCCTTGTTTAAATTTCACAAAACAAATAGATTAAAGCAAGTTCTGGCAGGCACCCTAAGGCTTTGAAGTATCTGAATTGTTTCAGTGTGGTTCCTTTTATAAGGAACATTTATTTCCTCAGATGACTGGAGAACAAGTTATAGAAAAAGAATGTGAAGTATTTTACTTACAAGGTTTAAAATAGCTCTAATCAGTGAGCTATTTGTTACTTTGAATATTTTCTGGAAGGAAAAAGAATAAGGCTAAAACTTACTGCTGCAACTACCAGAATTAAAAATAAATTATTATGTGAGGAGACCCTGCCTTTGAAGACGTCTGAGTAGGCATTCCTCTGTTCTTTCACTAAGGTTGCATTTTAATAAAACTGAGTCTGCAGTTTTCTTTAGGTAATGTATATGCAAATATATAGAAATGTCACTTATTAGATAATTATGTACATGGATTAAATTTTCTATTTGCATCTAATTTTAGTCACTTTCATACTATAAGATTGTGGGGTTTTTCCTTTGGAGAAAACTATAGAATATCAATAAGCAAGTTGCAGTGTTTTACTCTGTATCAAACCTTTTCCTTCCGTAGGATTTCAATGGCAAACAATTATAGTGCCTTGGTCTGAATGAGACCAGTATTTATTATTATTATTTTTATTATTATTATTATTATTATTAGGCATTTACCATGGTCATAGCCCAAAAATGTTGATTAATGCACACTTCTGATTTTTTATAAGATAGAAAATAAGTACATTAGTTATTCAGATAGAAAATACATTTTTACTCAAAGACAATTAAAAAGAAATTTATATGGCAAATTCTATTTTTAAGCAATTTTTTGAAAGTATCTAATCCACGCATACATCAGCTATTTCTTTTGTGTATGTTTTTGTCATCAGTGCAACTGAACCATATCAAACTATTGCCAAAATAATAAAGCATGTGGAGGTCTAGCTGAGATATTATACATCAAGTGCAAAATTTAATTTTTCACATAATGTACTCTGGTCATACCATGGAGTGGAGGTAGCCAGGAATTACCTTCTGCTGACAGGGAATACTAAGTTGAAGCCATAAGTGGGAGAAAAGTAAAGAAACACAAGCTTATACCATCCCCTTTGAATAGTATTATGGGAAACGTAAGGGACAACAAATCTCTGAATTGAGATTTCTGACTCTATTTCTTCATTCTCTGCAAAGAGAAACCAGTATATCTGTGATGTAGAGTCCTGTCTGACATGGAAGCAGGAATGGATCCACAATTGGTTTGTTTTTACGAATTTTTCATATACTGCCCATGTTAAGATCTTAAATGGCAATCATTTGAAGATGTTTATCATTTACGTTTTTAACAGGAGGAAAAAAAAATACATACTGATTTGATGACCACGAAGCATAAAGAAGAAAGTTGACCATTTCTTTGCAATACTTTCAGAAACTTTCCAGCAACAAGTTAAAAGAGCACCCTGCTCACCTTCATTTTTTCATAGTATGTGTAATCTTTATTTTCCTATATTACACTTTTTTGCAATTATTCAGCTATAATACATTTCTTGAATATTGTCTTTACTCAGTGGGTTTATCTCTTCCTGCAATAATCAACCCCTTAGCTGGACAATAAAGCAGTGAAATGTCTTATGGCTTATGAATTCAAAACTCTTTCCAGAATTCCAAACTGAGGACTTGGTACCAGGACTACTGCTTCCTGTAGTGTAAATATGCCATATGTAGTGTAAATATGCTAGGACAGTCCAAGTTTTATGAATTGTAGAATATCACACACACAAGAAATTTGTAAGGTAATGAGCAGCTGAGTGAATATCAGAGTCTGTATTTTCTATTCGAAAGCATTTCACATGTTCTTATTGTTCATGTAGAGGATATTGTCAACTATCTTTCAACAGAACAACACTTCCATGAGGCTGTTAACATATCTGCCAAAGACAACCCCTTTCTGGGTTGGCATGATGGCATTTACTACTAACGCAAGGACAAAGGATTAAATCTGTAATTAATGTGCTATACACCTAGTCTAAAATGATGGACAAATTGTATACTGAAGTGTCTTTTCTTTTCAATTGATTATGAGGAATTTTGAAATTACTAACTCAGATTTTGCAGACACTTATAACTATGTAAGGTGACTCTCCTAATCAGGTTTTTTCATTTAGATAACAAAGACACTGCTTGGAAAAGCAGTCACTGAATCTCTGTGTGCTGCTAGTTAGCACACAAATAGACTGTCAAGTTGACCTCTCTTGCCATGTGGTCCCATACTGTGGGCTCTCTGTGTCAAGGCCAAGACCGAAAAGGGGAGGGGCAGTCATAAGCTCTCAACTCCTGTCCTTCTCCCCCCAGCTAGGGCAGTCCTTCCTCTTGGTTCAGTTCAGACCTACAGCTGCCTGATCGAGATTAGGTGCTGCAAATCCCAACCTTGGCAGCATTTATTCTGAGTAATACACGAAGCAGTGCACATGCCTAGCCTTTTGGAAGGTGTTAAATGCTAATCTAAGGAGCTGAAGTTGTGCATTAACACAGCTCACGATATTCATGTCTCTGTCACACATTCAGAAGGAGCGACTGCACAAGAATGTGACAAATCAGCCACACACAGTGTGTTTGCTCTTATCTATGCAGACAGAGGGGAGAGGGTTTCGAAGTGCTTCTGCTGCATTAAATTTCTGAAGAAATGCATTTACTGCTATGTTTTTTACAGTATTGGAAATTTTATATGCATCCTAGAGACATGCTTATTAGCTAAGTTAAAGTGCAGGTCTTTCCAAATATTCAGGCAATGGACCACCCTGCAGGCAGCCCTCCTATATTTCTTCTGAAACCAGCTATAAAAAGCTTTAGATGTTGAATGTAGATTTATCCTGACAGCTGTAGTAAGGTGTTCAAGTGTGTAGATATGCTCTAAAATGTGTTTCTTACAGTACATCATGTGGTAAGCAAGTCCTTCTCCTTCTTAGTCCTGATCTTAGTCCTGATCCTCTAGTTTTATTGCAACTCACAGTTTAAACTGTTACATATTCTGATTGTAATATACACCAGGTGTAGCTCAGAGGTGAATCTATTTTATTTGAGATAAACCAAGTACATAAAAGTCCCATGCCACAGCATTTACTTCACATCAACAAAAGAAATATCCAGAACATAAAAGTCTTGAGCTTTATTTTTTTAATGTAAAAGGGGGAGCACTTCTTAGAGAGGTAGAAAGGGAGATTTATTGGGGCTTTTTGAGTATCTTAAAATTTCTATTAAGACCACTACTTTTTAATACTGCACTTTTTCACTGGTATGAAAGTAACTAACGCTCCATTCTGCAACATTCTGTTTGCTTCCAAGATGATACTTTTGTTTATTCAGCAATCATACTCTATGGAAAACTCCTGACTGTAACTAATACAATTCAAAATTGCAAATATCTAGTGGCTACTTACTTCAATGTGTTCTTTCTGTGAGCAGTAAGCAGAATAAGCATACTGAACCTCTCCTTAAGAGACAAAGTGTAAGTAAACAAACAGTGGAACTAAAGAGCCAGGAGAACAACATAAGGGTGAGCTGAAGAGCTAGAAAATGACAAAACCCAACTTTATTTTTCAGTTTTTCAAAGCAAACAACAAGCCTGCTGGACCACTTGTTGGTGTAAACTCAATGATTTTGGATAGCATTAAATGCCTTCCTCTTCTATGATAAAATGACATGTGTTGACTGTGCACTTCTAATGCAGAACATTAAGGTTCTTGGCTGCTGTAAATTTCTCTTATTATTTTAGCAGAAAAAGAAAAGAAAAGAAACCTTTGAAATGCACTGCAGTAACTGCTTTGAGATATTTGGGAGCTGTCTCTTGTTTAGCTGCCCTTGTATTTACAGCCGTAATTTGCTCCATTTACATTAATAAGAAGCAGACTGCTTAACATATAACATAATCAAACTTACGTACAGAATAGCTAGCAAATGCAACCAAACTCTTCAATGCACAAGTAATAATGCTTCATATAAAAAAAGCAATGGGAGGTTAAATTTAGTGAAATGTTCCCCAGGTCCCTTTCTCTGACCACTATTTAGAATACTATTTGTCAGCTAATAGTTAGGTGCTGTTGGTGGCTGTAATTTGGTCAACATATTTTAAATCAGTGCTATTTTGTAGACCATATGTATGTGGGGAAAATAATGTGAGTGTTTTGTGCCTTTATATTGATGACAATAAAAAATCAAAGGAATAGGAGAAATTTTCTGTTAAGAAACTGCTGGCAAACTAGTTAATGGCAATATTACAAAATGATGAATGATTGAAGAGATGTGAATTTGAGATTTAAGTCTCTTTTTGAGGATTTTTCTTTTCTCTTTTTCAACAGAACTGAAGAAATTGAATGACTGAAAAGAATAATTGGTTTTATTTAAGCAGAGCAGGAACCATTCTGATTAAAAAAAGGGGATAAAAAAGATTTAAAAATAGACTGGAGTTAAAATATTCATTTTTATTTTGTTATGAGCTTTCATTGAGTTATCTTCTAGAAATTTATGGTGAATTTTGTCATAGTACTCTATAAAGCTGTTTTGAATATTGGGTAAATGTTTACTTTGCTAATGAACTAATGAACATGGACTAATGAACATGGTCACTGTGATCTCCTGACATTAAAGAAGTAAAGGTCACATGGGCCAGAACCTCTGGCGCAAGAGATGCAGATGCAGATAGTTATTTTTTCACCACTAAAATGAAACTCAGGACATCATACTTAGAAAAAACACAGGGATTTTCTTTCTATTTGATCCTCTCTATCCTGTTCCTTCTTAGGGAAATAAATGAGGTTATTTATTCCCTAAAGGTTATAAGGACTTTAAGAAATTTTCTCTATTTGTACTGAATAAATTGGATGTCATAGGTTCATATAATATCCACTTTTCTGATGCTGGTTCCCCAAACCATTCAGAGGCTGGGGTAAACTTATATAAGCATAAGATCAGCAAAATTAGGAAACACTGAGAAATTATTAGAGAAACTGCACTTTTGTAAAGAGAGCAAAAGAAAGTGTTTGATTTACATTTCCCTACATATTTCCCTACATATTTCATAGGTGTATGACACAAACATAATTTCCTTTCACACTTTCCATTTTCATTTGAAGACCTTCAGACACTTGAACTGAAACACATAAGCTCTTTAAGTAACACTTCTAATAAGGCTAGTTCAGGGGAGGAAGCTCCTGGCTTGATCTGAAGTTGATATCTGTCCAAAGCCATGTCATCAAGAAGTGACCCAAAAAGTAGTAGATTCCTGCCTATCTCCAAGAAAGAAAAAAAGAAAAAGTTGATTTCTGTAAGGGAAAATTAAAAAAAAAAGAAAAAGTGATTGAATTAAATACATCAAAATTATATCAAGTAGGAAATTATATTTTACATTTCTACTACTGTTATCATATCTGATATTGATTATGGTGGCTAGACACCAAGTCCCACAAGAGATCAGAAGATAAGCTTATGGACATGAAGTCCTTTATCATAAAAAAACCCTAAACTGCCATATTAAATTAATTTGTTTATCCATCATGATAAAGACCTGTTGCTGTCTCGGTTTAAAAGAAACTAAGATGTCTGTCTGGACTGAGAAGGAGGCATCTTCCCAAAAACCACTACAACCTTTGAAATTAAAATACTTTGATCAGAAAGTGTAAAGAAAAGGATAACAGTTCTTTACGACAAGTATACATACATACATACATATATATATATATATATATATATAATGACCAAAAGCAGAACAGAACAAACAGCAACAGGTAACCAAAACTTTCAAACAAATCAAGTTCTATCTGTGCCCCTTCAGTGCAGTTATATTTACAGGCAGCAGGAGACAATGCTGGGCCTTGGGAGGCAGCTGGTGAGTCACTCACAAGCTCTGGCAAGGCAAAGATGGGGACCAGGGAGAGGTGCTCGCTATCCTCTCCTACCCTACTGTCCTTTGTGCGAAAAAGCATTGAGGGGGGGCCTGGGGGGAAGGGACAGCAACTCCTCAGCAGATGGTGTTGGTTCCTTGAGGAGTCTGCAGTGAATCCAGGCAGCGGCAACTGCTCCCTCCAAAGAATGGCACGTGGTGTGCAGAGTCATGGAGCTAGCCAGAAAAAGACCCCATTCCAGTGTTTCTACCAGCCCAACACACAGTGGCTGGCCCAAAAAGCAACCAGACAAGTGTGGCAAAAACTCGGATACCTCTCTCCCTCTCCCAGCTGCCTCCAATTCTCTACCCAGCCATCACATTGGAATGCAAAGCTATTAGCTTTGTTTAACCTTTAGACAGTTAGCTGGCTCTGAGAGCAGGTAGTGGGGAACTGGCCTTCAACAAGCCATCTGTCCTGGCCTCCAGCTCCCAAACCACAGTGTTGATAAGGGACAGAAAAAGAAAAAAAATTTCCATGAAAGATTTTGAAACTATAACAAAATTAGATATGTATCTTGATGTTTGTTATTATCTCCTTGAAAGCAATCTCAAGAGTTAAAAATGTGACATATCTGTGGAGAGAAGGAACAAATATTTGATTGGGATTAAGGGTTTCAAAAGGAAACAAGGTTTGCAAGGAAAGAGAAGGAAAACAAACTTCCTTTTGGCTTTAAAGAAGTTGGTTAACACTGAGGAATGAGGGATTCTTGCATTCAGCTCAGTGATTCAGAAGATGGAGGCAATAGTCTAGGAAAAGTTTTTTATATGATGCATTCATCCATCACTATTGTCTTCCTCCCTGGCAAAGTAAAACATACGATTCTTGTTCTCTGTTGTTTTGCAAACAATATGTACCTATAGTCAGAGGTTTAAATCTATCCAGCCAATATTAAATTGAAAAGCATTCAGTTCATTCCTTAATTCCACCCTTAATCAAGGTCATAGAAGCATTCCTTGAAGAAAGAAAATAATTTATTATCTGAAAAACAAAACATTTTTTTAAATCTCTTAGGGCCAAAGTAGAAACAAAACTTAGTTAATTTATAGAGGGCAGGGTTATGTTTTATAACAACTTTTGTTGTTATATTTTAATATTTCACATTGTGGGGAAGACCCCCAAAAAATTATACAACCTGTTATTTAAATCATGTTCAGAAGTGTAAGTTAGATATCTAAGTTCTTTGCAGCAGTAATATGAAAAGTTACTTCTCTGAAAAAGAAAAAAAAAACAGAAAAAAGAAAATACTATCTTTGAAATCTTGCATTTTTCTTCTTTATCTGTGTTCTCGTGTACAAACTTATGGTTGGGATTCAGAGACAGAAACCTCATCCAAGACTGTCATCCTTAAGTCATCCATTTGGAAAAAATGGTTATCACATGATCATTTCCAGATACACTTTGCATTGTGAATCTTGCTATGCACCCATAAACTCATATATTAGTACGGGTGGGAGGCACGCTGGAAAATACCACTTAAAAATCATCAAACTGAAGTACATCCCATGTCACGAGGAATTCCTATTCCATCATCATAGAACATGATGATCTGACAGTAGGTTTGTCACTGAGAGTGATTATGTTGCTCTCTCTTGACAATAACTGAGGTGTTCTTTCTGTGTATTGAGCATAATTTGAGTACTTCTACTAGACCTGGACCCAGAGAGAAGGCAGTCATAAGGTTGTTTAACCTGAGAATCCTAAATTTTTCATTAGAAAAGATTCTTCAGCTCAGGAAAGAAAGAAAAAAAAAAAGATAGAATTTCTGAATACACGAAAGAAAACTAACCAAAAAAATCTCCTTTGGTAAATATGTAACTGCCTGTTGAATTTTTGTTGCATGGATTATGATGCAGCACAAGTGCAAGTTTAAAAACAATTTTTCAAACTAAAATCTTTTTTAGAGTTTTCTTAGGGATCGTCTTGCTGCTCAGAACCAGGAATGGTAAAACCTGGTGACATGCTTGGTGATCTGGCTTCTTAGCAAGACATGGACAAATCTTCTAGAAGGCTGGTAAGAAAAATGGGCAACTTGAAATCTCATGGTCTGTCTTGGGAAATTTGTCCAGTTTGTGTGCACAGTGTTTGAAGGAGGAGGAGAGTAGAGGAAAGCACAAGGTGTAGTTACATGGCTACATGATCACTCTCTCAACCACTTCCGCAGCATATCCACCTCAAACATGTTACGGTGCAATGCAATTAGCTTGGAAATTCCCAGCATCCCACCTGCCAAGCAGGCAAAAGCCTAAAAGACAAGTTTAGTGGACTAGTCAGTACTAAATAGCAAATAGTTTTCTATCAGAATATTGGCTCACATAAAAGTAATAGAGCAGAAGACATGTTCTGTTAGAAGTAATTGTTTCATTGAAAAGTATTTGAAAAGTACCGATTTCACTGGTACCTTAACTCTGTAACTTAATGCCTCGCCTATGAGGACAGGCTGAGAAACCTGAGGTTCTTCAGCCTGGAGAAGGAAACACTCCAGGGAGACTTTACTGCAGCCTTCCAGTACCTACCGAGGGCCTGCAGGAAAGCTGGAGAGGGACTTTTTATGAGGGTGTGTTGTGACACCACTAAAGGGAATGGCTTTAAATTGCAAGAGGGTAGGTTTAGATTAGATATTATAAATAAATTCTTTACTCAGAGGTGGGTGGAAGACTGGCACAAGCTGCCCAGAGAAGTTGTATTCCCTGGAATACTTCTCTAGAAGTATTCAAGAATATGTTGGATGAGGCTTTGAGCAACCTGACCTAGTGGGTTGGAACATGGCAGCAGAGTTGGAACTAGATGATCCCCTTCCAACCCAAATCATTCTATGATTTTGTGATGTCAGAGATATAACTCACCCTCAACAACTAATATATTACATTCCAATAATTAAAATCTAACACTGTATGTAATAGATAAATTCTATAAATTCATGCATAGCATTCAGCTGCTTTTCCATATGAGTTAGTTCTATTTTATAATCCCTTATGAGGCAGAATTTATAATTAAAAGCACCTCATTCGTATTTCACTTACAATGACAGAAATTTTTTACTACTAGAAAATATACTTTATGTTACTTTCTTGTTAACATGATCTGGGTACTGCCACATAAGAAACAAAGATACAGCATATCAAAATAGCAGTTTTAAAATATTGAAGAAAGAACCTCATCCTAAACTGACTGCACTTTTATTCTGTTTTTACTCTCTTTTGGCTTGTGGAGAAAAATATGGGAATATATGTAAAGCTACAAACAGCAGATTTTTTTTCATTTCTTCCAAATTTTTTGCTGTGACAAGAAGATGAAAGAGCATGAATCACTATATCAGAAGAATTCATATTACACAGGAGTAGACTGTCACTTTCCTTCTGTTCTTAAATAACAGGTAGCATATACCTCTACTTTTCTCAGGACCAGTACAAGTAATAGAAGTCATCTGTTATTGCCTTGAAGAAGATTACTCCACTTAAGTGCCCACTTATATCAATGCAGAGATGTACAATACGCTATATTTTTCATCACTTTTCAATTTACTACTTGCACAACTATATAAAAAAAGCAGTAATTCATTGGGGAGTTTTCTATTTTTTCAGAAAGAATATAAACAGGGAGGTGTCTTACCTTTCCTCTGTATTCTGTATTGTTTATGTTGAGAATGAGGAAGGTGATAAAAGACCTGACAAGTTTATTTGTGGACAGTCATTCGTACCTGAAGCAGAAAATGAGCATGATTCAGAGAACTTAAACTCTATGTATTTTACTTGAGTGTGTCATTGATGATGCATTTTGTAGAATACTGCTTTCTTTCTGGTATGGATCCCAGTCTTATAAATTGCTTTCAACTACATGGTAAGGTCCTAGTAATAGATACAGTGTATGAGGTAGAATATATCCTCCTGTGCTTCTGACATAGAACATAATTATTCTTCATTTTGTGTTTCATTATAGTGAATTCTTCATGAATTCTTGGCTATTTCAGTTTTAGAACAGTATAATAATTTCTCTTTATTAGGTTCTTTTGAATAATGTATCAATATATGTGTAAGCAGATATTGTTCTATTGAGACTTGTTGAAGTCACAAAGAATAGGGACCCATTTTCATCATGTTCTTTTTTTCCCTCACTTTTTTCATTTCTGTTTTGCAGCCATATTGCTTTTTAATATTAAATTTCTTCTTTCATTTAATTTATTCATTTTGTCTAATTGTCTCACACGATAGAATCAGTTTCTTTTAAAAATGTACCAATTTCATTATAGGATTTTTTTCATCATGAAAGGCAGATATGTAGTACAGCAATAGACATGGATTACATGTATAGAATAGTGCATAATAACACCCGTTTTGTAGGGGTTACATAGAATATCACTTAGTGCCATCAAGTTCTGTAAAAAATAGAAAACCCATCAGCTAGTTAATTTTCTATTTCTGTATAAATAATTTTATAATTTTATATTCTAGTTATTAAAACTGAAAGACTTTTTCATGTTGTTTATATTAAAAAAACAAGTTCAACCTTGAGCATTTTTTAACTGATACAGGAAGAACATGATATTTCTTTTCACCTGTACAGAAACATATTAAATAATCACTGTAGTCCGAACAATCTACATGGTTACCAGACTATCCTAAACCATAACACCAATATGGCATTATTTATCAATGCTGAATGTTTTCTATAAATTGTCATAAATTTATGAGGCAAAGATTTCTTCACTTAGACAATGGGAATGTGATAATGCAGCACACATGCTATTTCTAGAAAGATAGGCAAGAAAGAAAAGTCAACCACTTTTCTATATGAGAGGACATAGATATGAACAATCAAGTGAAAGTGCATAGACTCAAGTACAATGTAGTAGAAATTATGACTGAAAAGGAGAAAGAATATCTCTAATTCTTTCTAATCGCTGTGTTTATGTTATGAAAGTCACAAGCATCTTATCTTTCTGCATTTCTTAGGGAATTAATGATCAGTTGGTATTAAAGGGCCTAATATTCACCTTGGATTATTAAGTGTGTCTACTATTTATTTTTCTATTATTTTTCTTCAATGCATTTAATTGTCATCATTACTATTTAATTGATGTAATAACTGATATTATTAAAGCTCTTGTACATACAGCTCTAAACCCATACAGAATTCTCCAAATCTCCTTTCCCTTGCACAGTTTACTCAATAATCAGAGAGCATCTAGTCAGTGTAATGAAGCAGTTGCTTCACCAAGCTCTTGGAATAGCTCAGCACCAGGTTTAAGGAATATTGCTGGTGTGAAACTTCCTGTTGGGTTAGGTTGGGGCAATTGCATTGTCTATTTTTTAGGTGTATTCAGGTTGGGACAATTGCACTGTTTATTTTTTAGATGTATTCAGCCGCCTTATACTAGTTAAGCATCCACCCTGTAGCTGAATATATGAAACCAGTCAGCAGAGATTCAAAACACTTAAAATAGAAAAAATATGAAACATTGAAATTAGTAATAAAATCCCTGTGCTATCTTGTAAAACACCAAAACAATTAGATATTCATGTGTCTTTCTGAACAATAGTGGCAATTAAATAGAATGGGAAAGGTGGTTTATTAATTTGCAGTTTAACTAGAAAAATAAAAATAATAAAAGAAAGTAATAGAAAAAGAAAATTACTGAAGTACTGTAGAGTAGAAATACTGTTAGTACTAAAAAAATGTGTTGGAGAAGTTTATGTTTGTCTCTTTTCATTTTTTGACAGCCCTCATGGAAGTAAATTACAAAGATAAAAGAACATGCCAATCTATAGAAATAGAATATGATCCTATAGAAATCAGAAAAAAATTACATCATTTGTAGTGCCGTAAGGAAAGGGAAAAAACTTTCCAAGACAACTTTATGTGGGTAAAGCAGAGAAGAGTTCTTTTACTTATAGG
>JAWWMO010000138.1:42271356-42285878 GCA_035047845.1 Dendrocincla fuliginosa | reverse complement strand
GTTCCCGAGGTCCAGTCCGGGAGAACAAGGGAAGGGAAACATCTTCTCTCCCCACCTCAGGAGAGCAAGAGAGGGAAACTCCCCTTTTGCAAGCAGAGCTGCTCTGAGCTCTTCCCCCCACCCCTTTCAGGTGGGAACACCGGGCAACTCACCAGGCTGGGCAGCAGAGAGTGTGTGTGTGTGTGTGTGAGAAATGAAAATAAAGTGTAGGAGCTAGAGAAAGCAGGGAAAGCCTCTTTTCTATGACAGCATACTAATTTTATAGCCCTACTTAATTATCATATCTAAAGGTTGTATCCACTCTAACGTATGTTCATGCCCAGAACTTCCCTTGGTTCCACCTCATGGTACACCTCTCCTAGAATTGAGTTGGAGGTCTTAAGACCCCTTTCCCTTATTGGAGCTTCTCCAAGGTTGCTGGGCTTTGCTTTCTTGTTTTGACTAACATGGTATCTAGTTGCCTTAGCTCTGCTACATGTTTTCTTTGCACTGTGTTCCAGTTATTATCTGACCCTTAAGACAGCTAACACAGGGTTAGAGGTTACAAGATATGCTATATGTGAGAAACTACCTAGAAGTATAAAAATCTACAATTTCATGAAAGCCCTACGGCAACATTTGCTAAAAGAATGATTTTTATTTTGGTCCCATTGAATTCTATGATGAGCATATAATTTCTATTAAAATCTAATCACTGGTTTAGATAACAGGTATTTAGTTCAGCAGGAATTTTCCATAAAGGCAGTACTAAAAGTTTTTTCTGTGAAAATGAGTTGTTGCTTCAACAAGAACTTTTCAGGTTCTAAGTGCAATTGAAAAACCCTTGAAATTTATGTACTTCAATAGCAGCAAAATCAAGTCTTAGAACTGTAAGTTGGTTGATAGCTGTTCTGTAACTGATGCAGAGGTTTACACCATCTTTTCTCATTGGTTCTTTCCACCTTTCAGGGGAAAAAAAAAACCAACGCAGAAATACTGTCGCCATCTTCCCTTACCTTTATAAAAACTGCATTATAAAATGTCTTAAAATCAAGGATGCTTGAAGGGAAAAATGGAAAGATGTGATGAAGCTTGATCACCCAGGATTTTTAAGCAGTTTTTACTTTGGGCATAACATAAGGAACTTAAAGAACAATCCTACAGCATCACAGTAATAGCTACTGGATCATTTCAATAGATCCCTCATCTGTATCACTGAGTTAATTCAACTCCAGCTTGTTCTTCACAGCTGACATGGAAGGAAAACTAATTTCCTGGAAGTGTCAGCAGAGCTAATAGTGCTGCAGCACCAATGGCAAAGAGAGCCAGCTGGAAGCTGAATCCTGGATCCTACACAATCCATGTTCCCTCCACTGTACAGTTCCCATTTCCCTTTTTTACTGCCTGGCTGTATCAGGCTGAAGGTAGATGTTAGTCATGCCCAGCTAGGACACCACCCAATAAGACCTCATTTGGCCTACTTTTACTCCCAGAGGGGAAAGGGGTACTGCAGAGGAAGCTTTTCCAGTTTTCAACTCCTTTTGTTCTGAGAACCAGAGTTTTCCTTCGATTTCTCAGCAGAAGAATACGGCACTTCCCCTAACACAGCTTGGTGGCCCAAATTGCAATTCTAGTGTAAGGGATGATCTCAGAGGCTAGTGCTGAGCTCTAATTTCATTTCTGAGGATTGTTCCTCTATACTATACCTCAACAAGTCTCATTGTGGTCTTAATTCTGTGCTTTCTGAAGTCCGAAATAATATTAGTAAAATGTTATGTTGTATTGTACAAATTTTTAATGATATTACACCTTTAATTTTTCATGTTGGACCACATATAGTAATCCTTTGCCTTTACATTGTGAGGATACATTATCTAAAGTGCAGACCTCCCTGAACAATTCTCCAGTAGGCATGTCAAATGGTAATACTTTAAAAAGTAGAACCTCCCTGTGTGTTGGTTGTTCTAGCGTTTTACCTCTTTGAAGAATCTTTCTTGTGAATATCTAAATCTTACTGTGCATAAATACAGTGAAATGTCACTAGGTAAGGTATTTTGATTGAGTATTTTAAGGTCTATTAAACTCTGGATAGTGTGCTTTCATGCTTCTCTAATTTTGAAAACATTATTTTGATGTATCTTCCTATTCTTACAATGTCACAGCATTTACATGACTCTCGAGGTTTTGTTTAGCTCCCTTTTCAGAAAGCTTTTCCATAAGTGGTATTGAAAATTACTTTTTTTTTTTTCCTAAGACCAAGACAGGTTTAAGGTTTGAATAACTGTAACAACCTCTTCTCCTTTTTTCTTTATTTTTTAATTTCTTTTTTTGTTTGTTTGTTTAATCATCTCTTTCAAGCCTTTAATTTCTTTGTTCGAGTTATAGAGAAAATTGAAATTCAAGATTGCTTGTAAGGGAAAACAATTTTTTTTCTTTTCCAGCAGCTTTATCAAAGCCTGAACCATTTCTTGTTTCCTAATCTGATAGAGAAATTTATACACTCATTCCCCATATAGAAACTTAATATAAATAAGCATATCAATCAAAATCTGAAAACGAACTTTAGTATCTCTTCTGTGACTGATACATGGTTTTCAAACTTGTCATTATCTTCTGAGCATAATTTTGGAATAAAAACTGGAGGAGATGAAGTACTGGAGCTTCTTCCCCTCTTTCAGGTCTTCCTCAGACTTCGATCACTTCAATTTGAATTTTAAGACTTGACCTTTCCTCTGGTTGATACATTTCTTCCACGTCACAAAAGCCCTCATAACGGTCCTGTATCTTAATTTTAGTTTTTCTCCTCCTTTTCTAAAACAAACAAGCAAACAAACAAGGAAACAAGCAAAGAAAAAAAGCCTGCAAAAACCCCAAACTAATTAAACTACTAAATTCCAAGGATAAGCTTGCACTTTCATAAATTTGTAAAGTCAACATTTTAAAAATCAGTTCTTTAAAGCACTATAAGTTAGTTGGGGTTTCTTTTTCAGTTATTTGCACCTGCAACTTTCCAAGCACAGTTACTCCTGGATACAAGCAATATAGCCTAACAACTAGCCTTGAAATTCAGTAGGCTTGCTGGGACTTGTTTGAAATGCTGGCATATAATAGTTTATCCTTTCATAATGGTTGCTTTGCTGCAAGCAGTTAACTCATTCCTTTGTAAAGCACTTCAAGGTATAAGAGAGGCCCTACAAAAGTAAATTACAGCGTATTCTCTTCTGATCTTTTGTATTTCATTTCTATTCTGTTTTAGCCTACCCACTTGATACTGATCTGTCCAGGAAGATCTTAATAATTTGAAAGGATTTCAGGTTCTGCACCACATTCTGCAAAAATGTGGAATGACTGTGGAAGATGTAATGTCATAGCTTAGTAAAATATCATTGTGGAAGTACATTAGATACTTGTATTAATTTTTTTTTCTTTGGCTGATGCTTTATTTTCTATCACAGCAGATGTTATAAAAATGCACTCTGGGTGGGTAACAAATTCATTTCTGGTACTTCAAATGCATACAGTTCTGTGATACTGATATAAGGCAAGATGAACTAATGCTTCTGCCAAACTAAATATTTTAGTCATAATGCTTCAGGTTATGCTCTGTTGATTTTCCTTGAAAGGAAGATATCAATTTTGTAAAATATAAATTTTCCTCTATTGTTGCTCTGCTCTACTTCAACAAAACCTGTTCTGTCCTTCTATGTGTGATTAATTTTCAAAAGCTATAATGCATACTTTTACCAAGTGTCTATATGGTGATAGAAAGCAAAACAGACTACAAAAAGAATATATTTGTGTATTATAATTCCAGAATATGAAAATGAGAATTGCCTTAATTTAAAGGCAAATAGTTTATGTTCTGCCTCCCAGTCTTACAACTTATCCACGCTTTTCTAGCATAAATGATACACTCGTAGTCAACAAGTTATTCAGCATTCTGCAGGAGTGAAAATTCTATGTGAAATTCTGTTCTTTCCAGAAATATAGCAGGTCAAATAAAAGGACCATGACTTCTTTCTGGCCTTAAACATTCCATGGCCTTAAACTCGGAAGGGGTGGGGGGGGACGGTGTATATATATGCATGTATAGCCATATATATTTGTATATATATATATATATATAAAAAAAAAATACATTTTGTCACTTTCTTCCTCAGCAAGCTAAGCATTTGGGAAAATAAATTCTGCTAATTTATGTATCTGTATTTCCCTGAAGCAGCAAGGGAAAAGTAAAGCAGTTTCAAGAGGAGAGGAAAGCAATATAGCTTCTTCTTTCCACTCTCCCTGGATACCTCTTTTAACTGCTCATTGTTCCAACAGTAGGAATTTGGAATAAATTAGGAATATATGTCCAAACATGCAGCAAAGTTTAGGTTTTAATTCCTGACTGACTTGCAATACAGCTACTCTTGTTTATCGATTAGCCTAGATAGTTTTAGCTCCACAGTAATTACTAATTTATTCAGAGAAGGTGGGTTTGTTTAATATGCATGATTTTTTTTAGAAGTAAAGAAACTATGCAAGGCTTTTCTTGCCCTTTTATCCTTGCTTTTACAAATAAAGCTTTAAGCTACATTAGTAGAAGAATCAGTTCTTCTGTGCAGGAGGTTTAGGTCACATCACACCTGTGTTTCTTTAACTGCGAAAGACACAATTTATTTACATTTTTATCTAGGGCAATTTTTATGCACAGATACTTCTATGGCAACTTCAGATATCTATCTATAAAAAAAAGAACAAATATGCACTTATAAGGTGCATATAAGTTATATTTCTCATTTAATATAACCCTTACATTCACTTAGATGTGACAACCACCCAGAATATTTTGCTTACACCATGTGTACCAAAAAGAAGTGGCAAATTCAATGATACTTTCTCTGTATCCTTTGCTTATTAATCATGCGGAAGAGTATCATCTTCCCATTTCTCAGATTTAAATTAATAAAAGATTTAATAATTTCATGGAATAATTGATGATTTGTACCTACAAACATACTGTTTAGAATATAATGTACTTTGCACTCTGAACATTTTATTTCAGTTTTACCACAGAAATAGATGGAGTTAAACATTTCCTAACTGTTTTGGTCAAAATTAAAACATACATACAACTTTATGTGTGTGTATATATACACATACAGGATACAGAAAAAGATATTGAGCAAGTTGCAAAAATCCAACAAGAAATGTTATTCTGGAAAATGTAGAAACTATCCCTTTGTCAACCCAAGATGCTATGAGCTAACCAAAGCAGGCAACTATTTCATCTGGTCATTAAAGGTCTAAATTTTTATTATGAAGAATACAAGTGCTTAAAAACTTCACTTTAAAAGTTGAAAAGTCACAACTGACACACTAATAATTGGAAGAACCTAAAGAGAATATTTTATATTGCTGCTGTATTGTGCAGGTTGAAAGTAATGAAGGCATCAATCCTGAAAATGTGAATATGTTTCCCAAGGCCACTGTCACCAGCATTAGTCTAAATTTATAATGGCACTCACTGGTATGTCAGTTACTCTTTTTATCAACCTGAGTTTTTCCCTTTCAAGAGAAAGAAGCTGATCTGCAGCAATCAAGAAAAGTGTTATTTTATGCAATCAAAGCCACAGGATTATTCGACACTGTCCTGTGATGAACAATACCTTATTTTATACGGAAATGAACACTGTAAGTGGAACTCACACAAGGAACTTCAACATTCTGTTTTAGTGAATTTCTTAGAAAGTGGGAGAGTAGTAAGTATGCTTTTAGCTAGGAGTTTTCTCTTGCCTAGCAATTTTCAATATTAGAGAAACACAAGCAGGCTCAAGAGCTTCACTACAAATCAAATGAGTCTAAATCAAAGCATTATTATTTTCTTTCTCTCAAAAGACCATAACCTGAGAGTAATGATTCTGTAGATGCTTCTACGCTTGTCTCTAGTTTGAGCTTTCAAGGAATTAGAAAGAGGTAAGATTCATATATTAGAAGTTCAGCCATCACAATCAGACCAATATTCCAATTGCAACAGAGCTATGAAGGATGACCTGCTTAAACACAACCCCACCACAGTTTAATAAAACTGCGGCAAAAATACAATCTAAAAAAGCAGCAGAAGAAAGGAAGGGAAGTCAAGTTAATAGCAGTAAGATAATGAAATTGTTTAGTATTTCAGTTTAGAAAAATTAGGATTTGTCAGCTGAGGCTGCATATGGGACCCTGAACACAAGCTGCTACCATATGATCTGAAGGAGTCATATCTTCATTTTTTACACCTTGGATATTACTATTCTTTCACTGTAGCCAGTAAAACTGATTATCATTTACTGATTATAAATAACCTTGCTAAAATTCCACCTGAAGGAACTAAAGAATAGTTGCTTGATTGCAAAAAAATAAAATCATTAGTAAAATATCCAAAGGAATAAAAGGGAATAGAGTAATAAGTCAAAAGCAATGGATCTCTGTACATGGATTCATTCCATCTAGTCTCCCAATTGTTCATACAAGCCTTGAGAAAGGAGGTGAAACTTCCATATGATACTAATACAGTCCACATGACATTTTAGCATATTGATATACTTTTAGATCAATACAATAGACTACTTGAGTTATTATTTAGAAGCTATATACAAGAGATTCAATTAATCACTTTTATGCCTTGCACATGTGGTAGCTGCATGTTCCTTACATGCAGAGAAAGTGGACAAAAATACTTTTAGACATTAAAATCAAAGAGAAAAAACATTCTACTCCTCAGGTCATTAGCCTGAACAAAATCTCGATAGTCTGGTTAACTGATCCGAAAGGTCTCTTTTTAGGCCCAGTCATACTGCTGTAACACAAATGGTTTGCTCATCAAATAAAAAAAATTAGACATTGGAGGAAGGGAGCTGACCAAGATAACTGATGTGATTTCTGATGGTCATATGTCTAAACCATATTATTATTATTATTATTATTATTATTATTATCATCATACTAATTATCATCACAGAATCATAGAATATCCAAAGCTGAAAAGAAGGATTTCCCGGAAGAATCACTGAGTCTAACTCCTGGCTCTGCATGGGACAACCCCAAGAATCTACCATGTACCTGAGAACATTGTCCAAATACTTCTTAAACTCAGGCTTTGTGGTGTTATCATTTCCTCTGGAGCCTGTTCCAGTGCCCAGCCACCCTCTGGCTGAGGAATCTTTTTCTAATATACAACCTATACCTCTCCTGATATAGCTTCATGCCATTCCCTTGTGTGTTATCACTGGTCACCCAGTGATCTGAGCTGCTCCTCATACGGCCTCCCCTCTAGGCCCTAGTGTTTGAAAAAGTTTAAACAAAGACTATATACTATGAAAAAGAACCATGTTCCAAGAAAAATAATTCGTTTCTATGTCTGTGATCAGTGAGTCTAATCTAGAAAATATTGGCTAGCACAGAATACCAGCAATTAAGTATGTAGTTGTTAATCTTTACTTTATGGTAGTCCTCAAGAGGACACAGCTGAAACATTGCTGCTGAGTGCTGATTTACTCTTTCCAATACCTGTGGTTTGAAATATTGACTTAGACCAGTGGTTCATTCAAAACCACTTTGTTTTCAAATGCATCCTAGCCTGAAGAGATGAACCATGTCTCAAACTTTTATTGTTATGTTCTCCTTCCCTATCACATTATCACTAGTGTTATCTCTCTGGAAACATCTAGCTAGGTACTGTTAGAGACATAAGTGTTGTTCCATGTGGGAGGGGAAACTGCTGGCAAGTTTAGGTCATCCTCTTCTCATTTATAAAAAATGCACCAAGTCTTGTTTATTTGAATATAGGATATTCAAAATATGAAGGATAGTCCTTTTGCTTGCAGTTCCATTTGCCTTCAGTTTTGAATGGGTGTTATTAGAGTCTTTGTTAGGGCCATGCTACCAGTGCCTTTTCAGGCTGTAGCTTGTGGTTGCTTACCACCTTGCCTCAGTTTCTCTGCTCTTTCCTGCTTTATTCACAAAATCAAATATTTTTTAAGAAAATAAAAAAAAATATTACTTTCAGGAGTAATTGCCCAACCTGCTTGTGTGTTTTGGGGAGGAACTTACACTTGGCATTGAGTAAGAGAATATTATAATTTCTTTAAAAAGTGATAATTTCCTACAAATCCTTTAAGTAATACCTTTATTATCACCTAGGTGATAATACTTTGTAGGTCAAATGATTTTTAAAGTAAATCAGTAAACTAGGTGTTAGCATTGTTATTTTCATTTCCACTTAGGTTTTACTGCTTTAATTCTTTGAAAGAAGAAAAAGATTAAGCTACAATCTACACACATTCTTTCTTATAAAAAAAAGTTTTCTACTATATCTGATATACAAGCCTATCATGAATAAAGGAGAATATTATTATTCATACTGAAGAAACAAGAAATATTTTTCCTGCTCATAAGAATGCAGATCATGAACCTCAGCCTTTTTTAATATATATATATATATATATGACTGCATTTTCATCAAATGTCTTGGGTTTTATCAACAATAATAAAAAACTCTAAAATATCATCAGCCTGTCTGTTTATATATGGAAATTAAGTAAAAATGTTTCTTCACAAAAATTGAATGAAAGTTTCCTTATAAGTTTTTATATATAAAAGAATTAAAAACTCTGTTCAGCCTCTAATTCTTATAAAAGGCACCAACATCTTCCATATTCAGATTCTACCTCGTCAACAAGGTAGAATTCCTTGTTTTATTTGTGACAACTAAGACAATCTCTTTACTTTCTGACCCAAAATTTGGGCTACAAAATCTGTCTTTGTTGAAAAATCTTTACAATCCTGTATTATATCACACCTGTTAATTATAAAAAGGCCCAATATAATTCTTTTTTACATCTATACCATCAGTTTGACAAGAACATTTTCTTTTTTTTAATTATTTGATTTGCAAATCTGTTAAGACTGAGCAATATTAAAAGCAATTTATTCCTGATTGTGCCTTAGCATTCATAAAACTCAAGGAAAACTATTCTTGCTATAAGTGTTTTTTGAGGGAATAAAAATTTAAAATAAAATCAACACCAAATATGATTACAAGGAGTATGGGTCAACATAAGTCTTATCATTTTATCTCACCTGTAATTGAGTATCCTCTAAAAGCTTTGTTGTGTCATGAATTATTTTTACAGTGAAGTTTCACTTGGCTTTTGATAACATATGACCCTCTAAATACAGTGGAAACATCATAAGCAACGTGTCATATACACACACTGAAAATAACTGAGAAGGAATATCTACTTTATCATTCAGCTCCTGAGGCATCTGGAAATTGTACAGATTAAAGAAAAGAAAGGTGAGAGTATGGAAATAAATGAATCTTCATCTACCGGAATCTCATTTTTCATAAAGTCATTACAAATCACTTCTGCATGGAATTCTTAAGGAATTCTGCCAAATATCTGTGTGGAGTTAAGGAAAACAAATAACCTTAATAAAACACGTGATAAATTTTTGAGTCAGATTCAAAGCAAAGGCACCAGTCATTTTACAAACCCATATCAAAACCTACATGATTTAGACAACAAATTTGCTGTTATTTGTCTGCTTGAGCACCACACCAGGAATTTCGAGGCCACACAGAGTTGGATAAAATGACCAAAATATTTGGATGACTCAAGCCATAGCATTTGTCTGGAGAAGGAGGAAGAAATTCAGATTTATAATAGTTTGTTTAACTGCTTTGTTTTGAACTCTTTTGCTTGTCAGTTTGTGGGACAAATACCAGATAAGCTGAGTACAGGCAGAAAAATCTAGTTTAGAAAATTTTCATGCACTGTAATATGGCAGTCTTGATGTAACTTTCCATGAGATTTTAAAACATATTGGCCAGTTTTCATTGCATTTACTCTGATAAAATTTCTGTTTTCTAGTTTGATTCTTTCCTGTGAACAACTGTACTTATTCAAAATGTACTCCTGTTCAAATTAATTTCAAAAACTTTTAGAGAATTTGGAATTTCACTGATTATAAGGGCACAAGTACTCCTCCTCTAACTTTATTTCTGGCATTTTGTTTTATTCTTGGTAAAGATTTCTGATCACTGTCTTTGTTTTCAGACAGCCACTGAAGAGGAATTCACTATTAGTATATATCATTAACAGACTAGAGATATGGGATGACATTCTTATGAAGTTCAAGATCCAATGATATTTGTGAGGTTTTGTAAGAGGAAATGCAAAGTCCTGCACCTGGGGAGGAATAACCACAGATGTCAACACAGCGTGGGGGCTAACTGACTGGAAAGCTGTTCTGTAAAAAGGGCCTGGGCATCTTGGTTGGCAAGCTGAATGTGTGCCAGCAGTGTGCCCTTGTGGCAAAGAAGTCCAACAGCATCCTGGTTAACATTAGGAAGAACATCATCAGCTCAGGGTCAAGGCAAGTGATCCTTCCCCCCTCCACAACACTGGTAAGACACATCTAGAGTTCTCTTCCTGTTGTGGGCTCTCCAATACAGGAAGGACATGGAATTACTGGAATTAATTTAACAAAGGGCCATGAAGATAGTTAATGGATTTATCCTATGAGGACAGTCTGAAAGAGCTGGGACTGTACACCCTAGAGAAGAGAAGTCTCTGGGGAATCTTAACCTTGTTTGCCTGATGGGCACCAATAAAGAAAATAGACTTTTCTCAGTGGTATCAAGTGAAAGGGCAAGAGGATGTGGGCACAAAGTAGAATATAGGAAATTCAATCTAAACATAAGGAAGAAATAAGTCTTGGGGGGTCGGGGGGGGGGGGTGTTGGTTTTTGGGGGGGTTTGGGGTTTTTTTTTGCTATGGGTACAGCTGAACACTTGATCAGGTTGCTCAGAGAAGTTGTAGAGTCTCTATCCCTGGAGGAATTAAAAACACAATGATACACAGCCATGCGTAACCTATTGCAGTTGATCCTCCTTTGAGCACAGTGTTCAACTAGATTGTCTCAAGAGATACCTTCCAACCTTGACTGTGATTTTGTGATTCATAAATGCAGAGCAACTCTTGGCAGTATTATAAATTATTGCTTTCTGCTGCCTTAAGTATTTAAGGCTTATGAGAATACTTGATTCCATACCAAGGAATGGGCTTTATTAATTAATATTATTAGTTAAAACATTAAACACAAGAACTATGCTAGATATGGCTTAATCACCCAGGCATATCACATAGCTGTTTAATACCCAATAATTAGAATTGGTTGACCCATTTTGCTAAAATTTGCTATTCCATTGAGGTCAGCCATTTCTCAGAAACACAATTTATGAAAAAACATTGCTGGGGAATGTTCTTCTGTGAGGGCTAGAGAAAAGGTAGGGACAAAGAAGCAAGAGGAATGACTAGACTTGCTAAAATTTTAACAGAAAAAAAAAATCAAAATCTGAAACATGCAGAAAGACAGACAACATAATTAGTGGTCTGTGGGTAAGATGACCAACAGAAACAGTCTGGTTGATTTTTGGATGAAAAAATGTTCTCACACAAGCAGAAACTTTTGTCTCAACATGCAAGCTTCTTACCCACCAAACTAAAGCAAATATTTGTGTCTCCTTTGTTATGTATCAGTTTTCATAAAATTCCAAAGAAAATGTTGAATTCCAGTAAGAAATAAAAAAGTTTCAGCAGTGCCATATTTATAATCTTACCATCTTGATAATTTTCAATTTGCCCATAATTCATGTTTGAAACAAAGTAAAAGTTTAAAAATAATAAGACTTCTATGCAATCTTTATTTATAAACTTTCATGTAAAGAAGCTTTGGGCCAACATCTCTAAGACATGAATATGAGCAAGTAAAGACATGATTCCTAGGTCAGAACAGTATGCAAAAAGCAGTCTGAGGGCATAAATACCTATTTACATAATTAGATATGAGTTAAACTGAAATAACCATTCTGTAATTACACATACAGAAGAAATGTTTGCTGCATAATAGCAAAAACCCATGCTGTACTTCCAGCACAGAGGTTGTTATGATAATAATTTAATGGAATAGCTGTAATGTCAGGGTCTTACATATCACCTTTTGTCACTAGATATCAAAGTGACTTCACAGAATCAGAGAATACACTAATGTAGAAGGGACCCACAAGGATCATCAAGGCCAGCTCCTGGCCCTGCACAGGACCATTCCCAAGAGTCACAACATGTACCTGAGAGTATAATCCAAACACCTCTTGAACTCAGACAGGCATCGTGCTCGGAACCACTTCACTGGGGAGCTTGTTCCAGTACCCAACTACCCTCTGGGTGAATAATCTTTTTTCTAATACCCAACCTAAACCTTCCCTGACACAACTTCAGGTCATTCCCTTGGGTCCTGTCACTGGTCACCAGAGAGAAGAGATCAGTGCCTGCCCTTCTTCTTCCACTCACAAGGAAGCTGTAGATTACAATGAGGTCTTCCCTCACTCTCCTCCAGGCTGAACAGAACAAGTGCCCTTCATCGCTCACCATACAGCTTCCCCTCAAGACCTTTCACCATCTTCATAACACTCCTTCAGACACTCTCCAACAGCTTAATATCTTTCTTATATTGCAGTGCCCAAAACTGCACACAATATTCAAGGTGAGGCCACCCCAGTGCAGAGCAGAGAGGGACAATCCCCTCCCTCGTCTGGCTGGTGATGCTTTGCCTGAAGCCCCCAGGACATGGTTGGCCCTCCTGGCTGCCAGGGCACTGTTGACTTATATTCAACTTGAGTCAACTTGAGAGGGACCAGGAACCCTAGTTCCTGTGCCCCTCTGTGGCACTGTTTTCCAATCTCTCATTCCCCAGTCCGTCCATACATCTGGTACCTGGCCCCAGGTGAAGAATCCAAAATTTCCCTTTGTTGAACTTCAAATAGTTGGTGATTGCCCAGCCCTCTAATTTGTCAAGGTCTCTCTGCTGGGCCTCCCTGCCTTCCAGGGAGTCAATAGCTCCTCCCAGTTTTGTATCATCTGCAGACTTACAAGAAGTCTGAATTACTTTTCATTCAGTACTGCTGATGTAAGGAAAAAAATGTAAATGGATCTCTGAACGTAAACCAGATGCATGGAAATCTAGACAACTGACCAGTAATAAGGCTATTTTTGAGTACGAGCTACTACAGTTGCATGAGGTTTACTGGACTACATGGACTTACTGGGTATCCACAACCTGTACTCTCATGCACAATGCAGAATGTGCTGCCCAGGTTGTAAATGGATACTCCGAGTGCAGTCTTCCATGCACTACCACACCACATAACTAATGCTGTCTTCTTGCTCTTATGCAACAAAAAAAGAAACTTAATTCTTTCACAATGAGATGAAAATAGTGGAGAAAACTGAGAAAGCCACTGTGTGCACCAAACAAAATACAAAATGTTGAGATTTTTGCTTCTGATGCTATGAAATAACTCAATGTAGGATTTGGATCTCACCAGAAATTATCAGAGGTGATAACATACAGCTAATTAAAACATGTTTCATCACTGTACAAGTTGCTTATGAGAGGAACAGCTCTATTTAAATTAGCAGGCCCATATTTTAAGTAAATCTCTCTGCATCTTAATGGTTTCGGATTTTTTCACATTTTTACACAATAATTTATTGCCACAGTAATTTTTTGTGTGCGAAAGTATTGAATGGGTTCAAAAGCATAGGTTGATTGTTGGCTACTAAATGCAGTGATCTAGAAGCAACCATTTCAGTCAGCAATGCTCTGCCACACTTACTGCCAGGAAACAATAAAGTAAACAAGAAGATAATATATTTTAGAGTTGCCCTGTCTCTTACAATTCATTCCTACTACTAACCACTTTTTAAAGTAGAATTACTGATCTGATCCAGCACAGATGTTCTTACATTATGTTGAAAACAAAAATGAGATTACCTGTACTTTTGTTTTTTCTACCTTCTTGCAGGCAGACCTCTAACTGAGGCAGTTTACCACAGGGCTTGAAGCCAATGTTCTAAAGGTAGCAGGCTATAACACTCTGTTTATGCAACCCAACCTTGTTTAGCCTACACTTCACAAAGTGAATCTCAAATTTTTACAAAGTTAAGAGACAGAATATGCTATCTAATTAGAAGAGAGGGGGATTTTAAGTTATTCATTCCTGCCAATTCTGTTTTGTTCCTTCAATTACAAAATTTCTCTCTCCTGGAGAACTGGAATTCCCCTCAGTTAGAAAGGTACTTTCAAGAACACCAAAAGAAAAAAAAAAAAATTACTTGCTTTTGAGGTGTGCAGTAGCAAATGCCAGATATAAAACTATGCATTGTCTAGTACGTGACTGATTAATGAAATGTCTCCTTAAATTTTATTAAAGTAATCAAGCAGAAACCTTGAAACTGAATCTTTGCATTTCAAAAGATCATAACAGTCTTTGAACTTGGAAGAAACAAGTAATGCTAGTGGTTTTGTGCCCAGACCCATGATGGTCTAGGTTTGGAGGCAAACTATTTGGATGAACTATTACAGTTGGAGAAAAATAAAACAAGCTTTCTTAAAAAAAAAAAAAAAAAAAAAAAAAAGAAAAAACAAAAAAAAAAAACCCAAAAAAAAAAAAA
>JAWWMO010000138.1:42232066-42271324 GCA_035047845.1 Dendrocincla fuliginosa | reverse complement strand
TTAAAAAAAAAAAAAAAAAAAAAAAAAAGGAAAAGCAAAAAAAAAAAACCCAAACAAAAAAAAAGCATTAGTTGGGATATATTACCCCAGGTTTAACAGGCATGGAAAAACATGATTTTTCAAATTTTGACATTTCTAAATTAACTGTTCAAGTATTAGACTTAGTGTTGAGAGAGGATGAAGGTCTCTAAATGCAGAAAAAATACAGTTTGGTGTAATATTAAAATTCATGTTTGTGTATAGCTCTAGAAAATCATTTGAGAATTTAAAAAATTTAAGAATTTTTGTTGTTTCTACTGGGTTTGGGGTTTTGGTTCTTTTAATTATAGAAGAGGCTTGCTGTGTACAGTTTCCTGCTTTTGGAACTACTTATTATGATCACAGGATAAGCCACTTCAAAAGGGAGCTCAGAAGGTCTCTAATCTGGCCTCCTGCTTCAAATGGGGTCAGCTATGAGATCAGAATGCTCAGGACTTTATCCTGACAGGTCTCAAAAACCTCCAAAGATGAAGATTGCATAACCACTCTGGCAACATCTTCATCTGTCTGACTGTCTCATAATAAAAAAGGTATTCCTTATATCCAATGCAAAGCCCTTTTTAGTGCTCATTGTCTCTCACCATCCCATCCTAGAAAACTATGAATGAAGAGGCTGACTCCATCTTCTTCATAACCTCTCAACAGGCATGGGCATGCTGCTACTAAGTTCCCCTCCAAGACCTTCTTTTCTCCAGGCTGGACAAGCCTTGAAACCTATGGGGGTTTTGCCTCAGATTTTTATAAATTGTGATAACACTGGACAGTGTTCTTCCTGGAAAATAGTTTGGTTGCTTACCTATGCTGCCATTTAAAACACAGCCAGAGTTTAGGACATCTAAATGTCAGAAATGCCAAAGATCATCTGAAATTTAAGAGAAATAATTAAGTTATTCTTTGGTTTACTAGCTAGGGGAAAAAAAAAAACAAACAAACAAAAACCACCAGCAAAACCAAACCAAACCAAACAAACCCCCGAAGCCTGGCCAGGGATTACCTGAGTCTAATATTTATTTAATTTTATATCTTCTTATATCTGGCTCTCATGGTCCAAATGTTCTTCCAGAGACATTAGTTCTGGAAACTGCTGTAATATGTACTAATGTGGGATAGAAACTTGTAACTGTTTCACTCACTTTCACTGATAGAATTCTTTGAACACCCCAGAAAATGAAAATCTGTAAATTAATGTATCCCTGCCTAATATGCTTATACTGTAGCATATAGGCAGAATTCTGAATGATGCACTGAAGGTTAAAGAAGGTATTGTCTAAGTAAAGGTGTTGGAGGAAAACATAATGCAATTAATAGTGTCACAAGGATACGACAGAAGTCTAGTTTTGTTACTACAATGGCTCACCTCATTACATGCAGCATGTTGTTAGAAAACAGTTCTGTCTAGAAGACAAATTACTTTCTTGTCCCAAAAATGAGCTAAAAGGAAAAACAGTCCAAAAATAGAGAGAAATAAATTAATGTTGCCCCAACTTTTAGTAGTTTCAAAGTATATTTTTCATCTAGATCATTATTATGCCCATAAAAGCAATTACAATGCATTCTATTGCAATTTCATGGCACATTGCCAAGATCCAGCATTTTCATTACCATGGCAAATTGCCAAATACCTAGAAACAGTAATCTTAAAACTGAGGAAAGGAAATTATGAGATATTTGTATTTCATCTGGTTAGAAACATGCAAAGTGATCGCATTGTGTCTTTTGGAGTATAGAAAGTACCCTTAGAAGAACCAATTCATTTTCATTTATAGATATCATCTGAGTAAGTTGCATCATTATTATGTTATACGTTGGATAAAAAAAAAAATCAGATGGTTCTGTAAGAGTTGTTCTCACTATTTTTTCCTCTGACCTTTTCCTTATTCTCATTGTGAAAAGAATTCCTTTCCCAAATTGCAAATTAATGGTAATAACTTTGAACTTTACAGTATACTGTGTGTATACTGCTTCTTGCTAGATTTCACATCCATATTATTTCATCTATCATTAAACACAGATACAACTTTCTGTTCTGAATGCCAAAACCCAAAAAAAGAAACAGAAATGGAATGAGCAGAAAATAATAGATTAATTTTTTAACTATGTTTTTGTTTTAACTATGTTTTTATTATTATGGGTTTTTGTATATTTAACTCACTATATGGTACTGGATGTTTTTGTTCACATTATTAGGGAATTTGTATCAGAAGTCATTTTGAAATTTCAAATTTTCTGTATTCTGTATTAGAAAACAAAATTTTTCTACAAACTATCCAACAGTTACACAAGTTAATAAGTGGTCACATTCATTCTGAGGTAAAATCCAACTCCTGAAGAAATATGAAAATTATGGAATATTTTTTAATATTAATCAACAATCCTGCCCATTTAAGAAAAAAAAAATCATTGTTTTTCATTCTGAAGACTGATCTAATTTTCTGAAAACAATTCCAGATTTCATCAAATATATCTGCATTCAAATCACAGTTTGTGTCTTCTCAGCATGTTTGTGAATAGTGTGTACAAAGTTGATACCTGAATTTCAAGATAAACCCCAGATTAAATTATTAACCAGGAGAACCCCTTAGGATCCTATGGCCCAGAGCCAATGCTCCTACCTCATAAATAAGTTGTGTTTCTGACCCTTTCAAGAAAGCACCGTAGTGATGGACTGGATCAGAGTAGGAGCTCTCTATGTACTTGTCATGATTTAACCCCAGCCAGCAATCAAGCACCATGCAGTCTCTTGCTCACTCCCTCACCATCAGGACTGAGGAAGAATCAGACGGATAAAAGCTAGAAACCTCCCGGGCTGAGATAAAACCAGTTTAATAGTGAAAGAAAAAGCTGCACACACAAGCAAAGCAAAACAAGGAATTCATTGACCACTTCCCGTGGGCAGGTAGGTGTTGAGCCATCCCAGGCAAGCAGAGCTCCATCACACGTAACGGTGACTTGGGAAGACACCATCAAATGCCATCACTCCAAACATTTCCTCTTCCTCCTTCTTTATATACTGAGCATGATGCCTTATGGTATTGAATATCTCTTTCATCAGATAAGGTCAACTGTCCCAGCTGTGTCTCTTCCCAACTTCCCATGCACCCCCGGTCTCCTCGCCAGTGTGGCAGTGTGAAAAGCAGAAAAGGCCTTGGCTCTGCATAAGCACTGCTCAGCAATAACAAAAACATCTCTATATTATCAATGTTGTGTTCAGCACAAATCACAAACAGATCACCATATACTAGCCACTGGGAGGAAAATTAACTCTACTCTAGACAAAACCAGCACAGAGTTATAAACTGAAACAGAACAGGAGGATTCTTTGCAGAAAGCTGCAAAAACAGCAGGAAAACCTGTCACAGTCTGATAATACTTCCTTTTATTTGTCATAAATACAGAACAAACAAAACATTTCTCTTTCTAGTCCCTGTTCCATGCTACTTTCTTTCATTTTTTTTTTCACATTACAATTCATTCAAATGCAGCATTTACATCTTGCTTCAGCCTAGAAGAATTGCCTGATGCAGTGCTGCAGGTACTGCACAGGGAAAACATCTGCACTGAGCAGAAACAATGTGGTTCTAACTTTCTAGTTATGAATATAATTGCCAGAATATCAATGTGTTTTGTCATTTATGAAAATAAATATATATTAACTCATAGCTGGAAATAATTTTACCTAAAACAATTTTTAGATAGCTAGATTTAAGCATGGCCTCATCATATCAAATACATTCATTTAATACCTGTTTAGAGTAATTAATTATTGTCAACAAAACAGCAAATTAATGGACTGTTATTTCCCCAGCTGGAACCATAATTGCAATTTGTATTCCTTATTAGTCCTTGATAATCAAATCGGGATTAGTAGTACTAACTAACTACTATACATTAAAATATTAAAATGCATTTCCATTGGAAATCATGCAAAAATTTCATGGTCTGGAAATTATTATGGTTTTTTTGTATATTTAACTCACTATATGGTACTGAAAAAATACTCATTTATAAGTCCAGACATCATTTCTCATAAGGATTCAAGTACTGTCCTGGTTTGGTATCATTTGACTTTTATTCCTGAAAGGAAGGAAAAGCTGAAATGAGCTTACTATGGATGAGAGAATAATTTTGTAAAACATGAATTCATTAAGAATTTGGATTAACCCAAAGGACATTATTTTTCAGAAAAATGGTCAATTTCTTAAAAATCTTGGAGATGCAATTTATTTTTATAACTCAGTAGAGACCTTCATTAAAATAATTACTGTTTTAATGCAATATTTGGATGTGAAGAGGAAAGTTTAGTAATGCACTGACAAGTATATAGAAGTCGTAGTCATAACAAGTTTGGAAATACTAAAGGGACTCCCACTCAACAATAAATACAACTCAAGGGAAATTCCGTTTTGCAGAAAAAACCTTGGAAGTCCCGTTGACAGCAATGTGCCCTTGTGGTAAAGAAGGGCAACTGCATCCCAGAAATTCTGTTAGGAAGATTATCACCACCAGGTCAAGAGATGTGGTTCTTCCCCTCTATTCAACAATGACAAAACATATCTGGAGTGCTAGAACCCATTCTGGACTCCCCAGCAATATAAAGACATGGGCTTACTGAAAGGGCCACGAAGATGGTTAAGGGGTAAGAGCATCTGAAATATGAAGAGAGGCTGATAGACATGAAACTGGAGAAAAAAGGTTCCATGAGGATCTTAACCATATCTGACAGGTTGGATTCTTTGTACCACAGGTGCATATGAGTAACAGGAGGGATGGGATTTTTTTCCCCCTTCACTGTGGTGTAGAGAGCACAGTTTAGGAAGTGAGAGGCATGATTAAAGCTGTAAAAGACATGCAATCTTTCCTTTCTTAGGATCTTTCTCTAACCATCAGACTAATAAAAAGACGAGGAATTTAGCATAGAAACTTGTCAAAAATAAAGATGACCCTCAGTGTGACATAGACAATTTTTGGTTGGACCATAATGAAGTCATTAGCAGCAGTCATTTAGGATCATAAATATTTTTACTCAATAAAACAAGGTTTCCAGAGTTTTTCAGACACACACAGAGGAAAAAAAAAAAAAAAAAGTGTAGAGGTTTTTTTAACTAGATTCTTGTGCAGAATACTGAATATTTGAACACTGAGTCACAAATCAAATTTTTTTTTTCTCTTTAGCCCAACTACTTGGTCAAACAATTTTCCTCTTGCTTTGTTTTTTCCTCTTTAAGAATTTTTTCTCTTTTGGACTTTTTTTTTTAGCAGGTTCAAAATTAAAGTCTTTAATATACATCCCAACTACTTTATAGCATCTTGCTTTTGATTTGTTAAATTTCATATCTGTTCTGTGCTTATATTTATTCTTTCAGCAACTACTTTCCACCATGTATAGCAGCTGATTTTGTCTTTGAAACATTCATCTTAATTTTAGTTTGATTTGGCTTTCATCCAGCTACAGTTGTCAGGGATAATACAAATCCCAACACAGTAATGCTAAAGGATTTAGGATTGTCCCACAAATATTCTACAGTTTTAAGTGGATTTGTTTCATTTATCCTCTCTATATCCTCTTCTTTCTCAGCTTTGAATCAGACTTGGAGAATGGAGAAAAGTATATTGTGTATACATGAGTAAATATGGTCCCTGAACCTAAACAATCTCATTTTACTAGCAGTTGCTCACCAGTTTGGGGTTTTTTTTGTTTGTTTTTGTTTGTTTGGTTGGTTGGGGTTTTTTGTTTTTTTTTGTTTTTTTTTGTTTTTTTTTGATTTTATGTAAGCTTGATTAAAGAAGATCTTTCACCTGGTTCAAGACTTTCTCACTAAAACAGGAAGACTGTGAAAAGAGCACAGGGTCTGCAAGACACAAAACACAAAATTCTGTTAAAGTCACTGAAGAACTTTTGTCTACCCCAGCAAACTGTGCAAAGAAGCAACTGCTCACCAAAGCCCACCCCTTCCCGAATATGCCTTCTAATTTGGACTATGACAGGAACTTAAGAAAGGGTAAGGGTGGTACTATTGTCCCATTACCCTAGCAGAAGAATGTATCCACAAATGTGTTACTGACATGTAGTGGCTCAGATAATCAAGGTGCAAGCTGACAACGTGCAAAGGGACCACACAGGTGCTGAGGGCGTGCACACCCACCACCTCACGTTACCAGCTGGGTGTTGAACAAGATGAGGAGAGGCAAATCCTGACAGGTGGTAGTTCTTTGTCCTTACACAAATGACTCAGCTGTGATAACTCTGCTCCAGGGAACCATTGGGACAATTCACATGTTGCTTGAAGATATTCATCTCTTCTGATGGGTCATAATGGACCCAACTCTGCTGAGGTAACAGGCAGCTGTAGCATCTTAGAAGATGTCAAAGACTCATGAAGTGCCCTGTGATCCAGTATTACATGATCCATTGTAAAACTCCCTGCACCAGGGGAGGTATAAGGGGCATTCCCACTGAAGCCAAATAAAAGACAACACTCAGACTTCACTCAAAGCTTGGTTTTCTTGCCTCACTACTCTGGACTTTGTTCATATTACAGGCTTCTTCCCTCAGCACTCTGAGCTTCCCCCAACAGATCCAGTCTGCAACCATCACTTCGACAAGACTGGGACTCTCACCACCAAGAAGACCAGAAGAAGAAGACCAAGAGGACCAATAGGACATTGTCAGAATGCACAGAATGGTGATGTTTTTTTCTTCTTACTCTGTCTCTCTGTTGCTCTCTTTCTCTTCCCCTTTTCTCTCTTTTTCTTATTTCTTTTTGTCTTTCTCTACCTCACATTTATTGTTAAATAAAAAACTATATTATTGACTTTGTCTTATTATCTCATTTGTACCTCAATTCAGGCAAAGACATCTCTTTAATAATTTGAAAGAACCTGATCATAACACAATCTAAAAATGCAAACAGAGTTATTAGTAGAATACATTGAACATTTGGTATTGAAAATAAGATAGAAGGCAAAAGTTGGTTTGAAAGAAAAAAAGCCCAATAGAAACACATCTTAATACATGGAACTACTGTACATACTTTTTTCAGAATCAAAGCAATTTTTATTTCAATTTTTTTTTATTCTCTTATATGTAAATTTTTTAATGAACTATTTCAAATTACAAAAGTGCTGGCAACTGAATGGTTTGATTCTAACATCTGTAAGCAATTTCTTGCCCTGTTTCAGAACCAAGAATTGTATGTTCTGGAATTCTCTATATAATGAAAAAAAAATTCTCTTTAGTATGGATGCTACTCAGTGCTAAAAAGTTAATATTCACCTTGAGTAAATATTGAGTTAATACTCATCTTGCCTATCTTTTCTATTCTTGTTCTTATATTAGAAAAACAGGTGCACACTAAAATTAAATAAATTAATAAATATTCTGATACCTTACTGCTGTACAGCTTGCATTGCAAGTTGTATTCTACGGTAAAATGTATTTTATTTTTATTTAATTCCTGGCATCCAGCTTGTTTGTGGGTCTAATTCTTAGCAATATACTGAATAAAACAAGTCTTGTCTGTCTTTTACTTTTTTCTAATTCCATGGTTTATAATGAAGTTACTGCATGCCTGAGTACACCATCAGCTGTCCTCATTGCTAAGTGAAAAAGATTTGAAGCCAGTCTAATGTCTAGAGAATTTAACTGTTTTGTTATACTCACAAGCAGAAAAGTTAAGATTGCTAATGTGGTAAATCAAATGCACACAAAATCATAGAAGCGATTTCTTGATTTCAGGTGACAATCATCTTTTATCATCTGAATATGCACTTAATTTAAAATTTTCCATCTGATAACTTTTCAGACATACATTAAATGCTGTATAAAATGTTTATCAACACAGTAACATCTAATTGCTAACAATTTCATTTTCTTTTTTTGTTGGAGGTTTTCCCTCATGTTCCCAAGGGAAAGTAGTGACAATTTCAAATTAGCCTATACTTGACAAATACAATTTCAAGTACTTTTCAAGTACTCTACCAGGATTTTTTTTCCAAATTACTGGTAGACATTATGTCCTGGCATTTGTGGTATGGGGTTTTTAACCTTATTCCAATATATACTGGGCATATGACAGCCAGAAATGCCAGTATATAGTGTTTATTATCTAAACTCAAAAGTTTGACATGTGTCACTGCATTATATTTCCCAAAAAAATGCTTCTTTGAAGGAAAGCCCGTGACAATTCCTTATACTAGCGGATAGCATCAGAAATTCCTGAAGATTTTATTAAAAAGATCTACTCCCCCCTGCAAACTCTGAGAGCAAAATCCTTCATGTGCCTAAAATATCTCCAGGGCAAATAAAAATGAACTCAGTTATTTTTTGTTTATAGAGTCATAGCATCATTGAATGGTTTGGGTTGGAAGGGACGTTAAAGATCATCTAGTTCCAGCCCCCTGCCATGGACTCCCCTTCTATGAGCCCCATCCAACCTGGTCTTGAACACTTCCAGGGAATCAAAATCCACAGCTACTCTGGGCAACCTGTTCCAGTGTTTTACCACCCTCACAGTAAAGAATTTCTTTCTCATATCTGATCTAAACCTACCCTTTTTCCATTCAAAGCTGTTACTCTCTGTCCTATCACTACCCATCCTTGTGAGTAATCCCTCTCCAACTCTCTTGCAGGCCCCCTCTAAGTACTGGAAGGTTGTTTCAAGGTCTCCTCAGAGCCTTCTCTTTTACAAGCTGAACAACCCCAACCCTCTCAAGCCCATCTTCATAGGAGAGATGCTCCATCCCTCTGATCATCTTTGAGGCTCTTCTCTAGACCCACTCCAACAGGTCCATGTCTTCCTTGTGCTGGAAACCCCAGAGCTGAACACAGGTGGGTTCTCATGAGAGCAGAATGCAAAATCATCTCCTTCAACCTGCTGGCCACACTTGTTTTGATGCAGCCCAGAACACAGTTGGCTCTCAGCTGCAAGCGCACATTGCCGGCTCATATCATTATCTAAGTGTCTCTTAAAATAAGAAGTGGATCAGTCCCTGTGCAGATGTAGCAGATTAACCATGAATTATTCAGGATCAAAATACATTTGACAATTGTCTTCTGTTATGAAGTATACATAATTCATAAGACATCTGTTCTATGTTTTCACATTTAAGAGATACAAAGTGCAAAACTGCAAACAGTGTGAAATGGATACACGGAAATGTTTCATTTCATGTCACTTTTTCACTGATGTTGTTCAATAAGGGTAAAGCAAATAGCCATGTACCAATTTATTCTGTATGTGTATTTCTTGTTTTGCTATGAAAATTTACTTTCTGGTAATTCTCTTATTGATCATAATCTCAACAGAATTAATCAAGAGTAGTTACCATGGGTCTTTTTAGCAGAAAACAAAATGCAAAATTGTCAGTTGTACTAGGTAGAAATCCCTTATATATATAAAGAAAGTAGGGGGTTTTTACACGTGTTCACAAGCATATATATGTTTGTGTATGTATATGTATAGATACTTTAACAACAGTAAAAATTAAGGAGCAATTTCCACTAAACATTCCTTTTTTCTTTGCTAACTAGTGCTTTAAGCCTTCACAACCAAACGAAATCACCCAGCATTCAGAACATTCTAGCTCAGGGTGTTTTATTAAATTGCACAATAAACAAAAATAACATTAAATGGTTTCTGATCTCATAACTAGTATGCACAAGAAATAGTATTCACACTCTAGGAAAGCTCATTTGTCAAATACGGCCTCTGTCTTGAATAGGACACTGAATTGAAATCTCATTACAGTGGGCCATAAGTCTATCCAAATGTAATGCTTTTCTTCCATGATTTTAGAGCATTTTATTTAACTTTGTTTCTCAAACTTAAAGGATTTTCTAGGAAAAGATAAAAGGTCAAGTTATTAAAAAAAATGCTATCGAACAAAACCTTGTACAGAAAGGCAGAAGAAAGTAACAAAAATTTTGAAGACTTTGGAAAAGTTATGAAGGACCTAGAAAAACACTTCTTTCACCTCCAAAAAGAAAGCATATTTCAATTCACCATAAACTTTTATTCAAATAAATAAATACATTTTTCAGACAAATTTATTACTTACACCTAGAATTTGCTCTTAAAACATAGGATACTGAGAACAAGAAAGCAAACACAAATATAATTCAAGGTATGTTACTTGATACAAATCAAATACCTATAATTATAGGTACCTAAGAAAACTAATCTCAATGCATATGAAAATACAGTTTGCCGTTTTCTGGATTTAGTCTAAACTTACGAAGTATTCTGAAGTGTTTGAAAGATACTGATAATCATTAACTTGTACCTGCAACACTAAGAAAATGATGAAGCCTGGACATGAACATTTTACTGCCATCTTAGGATCAGACACCATCTTTGAAGTCCTCAGTTCACATTTTCTGCCATTTCTTGCTGCAGGCCAGTGGGCAGCCAACTTACAGCTGTGTCCTCAAAAGAACTGTTAGACCCAAGCAACTTAAGTAACTGGCAACTTAACATTTCCTATCAAGTTAGAACTTAGAGATTCAGAGAAGCTTCAGAAAATAGTTGTGGAACTTCTGTCATTACAATTAGAGTTGTGAGACATTATTTCTCCATCAATTCAGCTCGTTTTTGGGGTGTTTTTTTCAGAGAAAAGAGATTAATTGCACCTTCACTGATCTCTCCCCACTAAAATATAGACCACTCAGTACAATCATACACTCTGTGCTTCCCAAATACAGAGCTATGATGCTGCTTGATAAGGCAAACACTATTTTCACAGAACTGGTGAATCCTGGCAAAGTAGTTATGACCAACAAGAGTGTTTATCAATAAGCTATATGACTGCTATGGCTGTTAATATGAGAGTAAAAGCTTTTATGCAACTAGAGAAAATATTCCAGCTGCAACTTAATCACTTTCATTCACAGAAATATTTTCAGAGCTTGTGTTTTAGGAATGGTATTGTCCAATTTAGTGCTCCCACTAAAGCCACTAAAGCCACTCACTCCATCTCTCCTTCCAATTGAAAACATGAAAGGCGAAGATCACAGGTTGGGAGAACAATTTACTGGAAACAGCAATGAGATGAAAAAACAAAGTAATAGCAAGAAAAGTAATCACAAATGGTATAAGACAAAGAAACGATTTACATGGAAAGCTCATGACAATGTGGATTGTCTCTTCCCTGTCACATTTTCTCCTGCCTGGAAGGAATGCCTTTCTACTCAGGAGCAAGAGTGCCTTACTCCTGTCCTTGGCAATAATGTGAGGTGGTATAGAATTACCTCCTATCCACATCCACCTTAGGCACATCCTCTTCCAGCTACTGCAGAAAATTAACTCTGTCCTGGTTGGAACAAGGCTGGACTTTTATGTGTTTCAGTGACCAAGTCTCAAGGCTGGATTAGATAAATCTTGCATTGCTGTGTTCAGAGAAATTTGTTTCCCAGATACAATTTCTTTTTTTATTTTGTCCACAGCCATATTGGACAAAGTCTGGTATTTATTTCCTTTGAATAAAAAACACTGCTTAGTTCATCTTCTTTACTTCAAAGTCTGAGGTTCAAATATTCCTTGAAATATGAGATGAAAGAAAAAAAGAAACAGTAAAATAGGTTCTTATTTTTCAAGAAACTGAACTAATGTTTCATAAATGCAAGGGACAATGCAGATAAGGCCACTGAGTCTATGATCTTAACATGGAAAAGGAAATCTGAAGTACTTCAGCCCCATGGACAGGGGCAACTTTTCATGTATCTTATGATAAAATAGACTTGCTGTTAAATGGAGCAATTTCTGTTAGAAACAAGATCCTAATAAATCTCCAGTATGCGTGCCTGATGATGGATACTCTGGGCTGCTCCCAGCTGCCATCCCTGGGCTGGCCTTCCTCCCTCACAGGGGCAGGGTATGCACTCCAGCTGGTGAGAGTCCTTCTGTGCTGAATGCGGCACCTGGCAGCAGCCAGCCAATCCTCATGGCACCCTGACAGAAAGTCTCATGGAGTGAGGATCAAAGATGGCAAACACCTATCTGCAAGTCTGCTGTGCAACGCAGATCATGACTTGAATAAGAACAGATCAGAGACCTGGCTCTGAGGTTCCTACATTGCAAATTGCTATCCACTGCTATGTTTTCTTCAAAACAAATATTCCAATCTGCTTGACAGATGTGTAGAGGGGACTTTAAACTTTTCAAGCAATAATAACAGAAGCAATTTCTTGGGTAGTTAAATTTGACGTAGTTAAAACAGAAGTTTTGGCTCAATATCTCCCATATTCTGAAAGCCTTAAATTGTTGTTTTTAGAAATAGATTCATGAAACCAAGTCTGAATAGTTCTTTTCTTATGCAGGAAGTATGTGGTACTCAAAGCAGGCCCACATCTGGTTCTATCAGGCATTATTTTGATTATAAACTCTAGCAGGAGTGAGGAAACCTCCCACAAATGCAGATAAAAGAGGTTTCCAAAATGAGGGAAGTTATCTCAGGGCCTACCAGAAGGTGACCCATGTAACTGAAGAGTAAGGTTTATGATTAGACTAAGATCATAAATGGCATAAGAATGAAAAAAAAAAAAAAAAAAGAGTAAATCTGAATGCTGTCAAAGCTTTTTAAAAGGATTTTGAAACAGCTAAAGGAGAAAAATCCTAATTGTGTTGGGATACTTCCAGGAGCAATGAGCTCCTTCCATAGAAACAAGACTCACATGACTTCTCTTGTGAAGTCATTCAGTATAAATTCCTTCAATGAGAAGTTTGTTACCTTGCACTGGATTTTTCATACAGTAGCGACAACCAGCATTATTGAACTTGAACGTTAAAAATTCCTTATTTTTGAAGTAGTAAAGAAACTTCCTTAGCTAATTAAGTTCATTGCAGCCCTGCAATCCTGGTAAAGCCATCACCTAAAAAAAATCTCAAAGTTTTTAATGAGAATTCTGAACTTGCATTTACTCTAGAATAATGTAATGTTTTACAACTGCATCTTCAGTATCTTCTCTGTAATTTAACAATCATATTAGTATAATGTAAATCCATATATTTTAAGATTTTGCTGCATTATTTAATGTTAATTTATAAACACCACCTGTTTCTGGATAACCAAGAAAGCACTGTGTAGGATCTTAACAATTTCTTTTAAAAACTTTGCTTTTTTCCAAAAGTTTTTCCAACACCAGTGAGTTTTATGTACTAATAAGGACGTGTGAAAAGCAGAATGATGTTAAATTCAGTTACACTGTGAATTAGGAGATCAGAAAAAACAGTCTGACAAATAAAAGAGAAGAAAACCAAATTAATTACTGTGTTTTAAGAGGCTTAAACAGAAAACCAAACATTCCCTCCTTCCAAAACAAAACAAAAACTAAAATGGTTACTCATTATTTAACTACCATTGATTTCAGCCAGCATTTTAGTAGATAAATTCTAGACCATAAATTTCAGGTCTAATTTTGCCTGCTCTCTTCTCCCCATTACAGTAAAAGTGAGTGTAACAGGAGATGCGGTAGAGGAAACAATGTAATTAAGGCATGTTTGGTTTAGATCAACTAACTGCTATTGTGGTTACTAAATCTTGTTAGATCAGTGAAGAGCTCTGTGTGTGTAGCTACTCTTAATTTTCACTGTCTGGTTTTCAGGTATAAAATTGCAGTGCTGTACTGCAATAAGTTGTACTCCCCTCACATGTTTAACCTTGAGATGAAGACACTCATTACTAATTACTATCTGTTTTCAGTAGAATTATATTTTCTGGCTTTTCACAGTAAGCCTGGTACCTTTTTCCATCACCACTTTAACATTACTGATTTGAATACCCCTGCTTAAATGTTTTTTATATGCAACATAACACATTCCTAGAACTTGCGAATAAGGACTGACATGTCTGAAAGGATAAGTATAAAATTCAATATAAAACAAAAACCTGACCTTGATAAGCACTCATAGTTTCATCTCTTGGAAGAATTCTATCAGGTGCAGTATACACCTCTTAATTTCAGACTTTGGGCTAAACTACCCCATAGAGAAATTAGTGCACGAGTTTCAACAATCCATTGATCTTACTCTAATGGGAGCTTTGTCTTGAATTAATTGAGGCAAGACCAACACTAGCTGCAAACATCAACGAGTAAAGGAAAAAATGCCAAATAAACAGACTCACACAGATTCCAAATTGCAGTTTATTTTGACAAAGCTGAAAATAATTACCTGCTTAATTAGCTTCACTTGAAACAGCCTTTGTAAGCTGTTCTGATACTATTGTGACAGTCTTGTATGAGTATTTAGAAAGACATATTTAGATATTTATTTATTTGAATACAATACTATCATATGGTAATGCAATGTCATACAGTGGTAAACAGAACATCAGAAACATATTTATTAGTGTAATAGTACAGCAGAAATTATTAACCTTTTCATCGTCTTCTAGTAACAAATGTTCAACCCATTTGCAAGAAGCAAAGCTAAATTTTGTCCTTCTTAATGCTATCACACCTCACTTGAAAGGGGGAAAAATTCCTAATCAGTGATCAGCTGATCTACAAATTAAAAAAAGACATTTTTTCGCTAGTAACCTAAGCAGATTGTGAGAGAATCTTCTATTTTAATCCCTGTTCTGCTCTTGTATTGTGCTGTCACCTGTTCTTGCTCTTGTATACTCCATGAAAAAATCCAGAATTACTGCAAAGCAACTTTTAAATATCCCACATGCATCTTTAATTACAGAGTCAAAGCAGTACCTGAAATACTGTTCTAAAGATGAAAACTGTCACAAAACTTAGCAGAGAGACCATGTTGATTCATGAAATGGAGTGATGGGGTAGAAAGAGTGCTTAAAAAGAAGTTTGAGTACCAACTTTGTATATTTTTCTAGTAGAATTAAGATTGTTGGTGCCAGGAGCAGGGCATAAATAAAATACTAAGTCATTTTTCATTTGTATGATAAAATAGTGTGGGTCATTCCAATTAGATAGGTCTGCACTGCAGTCAAAAAGCACTGGCTTGTCCAGTAATTGTTTATGAGTTCTTATTCTTATTTTCATCTGGGGACAGTTGTACATATAATGAATAGCAGAACTGTTTAATTCATCATCAACCTAAAGGGCCTTTCAAAATTTTATTATCCTCAAGTTATTGATATTAGCACAGAAATGTCTTTAAGCTTGCCTTATTTTTTTTCCAATTATTAGTCTAGAGACAAAGAACAATAATACACATTTTTAACCATCCAGTACATCCACACCAGAAGAAGAATACAAACTGCAATAAGCATATAAATTATGGAAAGGCTCAGAGTCCAAATGCACACACATAGGAGACTAACTCTATGCCACGTATTTGGGAAAAGCTCCAGTTGTGTCAGCTTCTGATTTGTTTGAGTAAGAATGGAAGGAATATGCACATCATAAATTCCAGCCCACAGTAACCTATACCGTCACAAGTACATAGTAACTGGAAAGAAGAGCAAAAGCATCAGTGCAGAGTATATGGTATGACCTATCATACACAATAGATTATTCATAGTTTTAAAAATAAAAGAAACAGAGGCAAGTGTCTATAAAAAACTAGTTCATGATTTTGTTTCAGTGAAAATGATGTACACAGTGGCTTACCATAATTAATAGTGCTTCAGTGGACAGTTCCAGAAAATACTGTTTCATTTCTCCTTCATTTATTTGTATGAAAAAGAGATGGTCTTGCTGTAGAATCAAGGCAACCAAAGGACAGAAAGGTGGGATACATAAGAAGTTGTCTACAAGCAAAGTCTGAGAAATAGAGCACATAAGGAATGACAAGTCAACTTGGCATGGTTTTGGTTTTGCAAGAATTGTTCAGGTGAGATCAGGAACTATGCAGTATATTTTCTAGATTTTAACACTACTGTAATACATATATGCATATATATATACACGCTATTGTAATATATATATTTATATATACATACAAAATCTTCCAGAGGCAAATGGTGGAAATTTTGTCCCAAATGAGCAGCAGCAACTGCCTTTCTGGAGTCTTTGTCCTTTTTTTTTTTTTTTTTGTCACAGGAACCCTTTGATGAAAAGGCTTTACTTTAAACTGCAGACATTTTTAGCTAAAAAATGTTATTTAGCTATTGTGATCAAATGCCAGAAAGAGCTGAAACTTGAAAGAGTCATTACAGTAAGATTGTTACCATCTGATTCACAGGCATCTACCAATAGCCTAGTTATTAGTCCATCTGTTCTACTCTTAAAAAGTCAGGGAAATATATTCCAATTCAAATGTAGAGCCTACTACATTAAACAAATATTCCACTCTAGAAGTATGGCTTCAATATTTGGAAATATTTGGAAAGGAATTCATTCATGAAGAGAATGGGGAATGAAAAGAAGTTGTGGAATTTCAGTTGCTTTGCTTATAAAACACAGAAAGACATAGCTGCATATGATGTGCCCAAGTGCCAAACCTATCTGCAGGAACATTATTATGTAAAAGAAAAACCGAAGTGCATCAATGCAATATCAAAAGCAAATGCTTTTAAAAAATTAGAGGATTGCAAAGAAAGCTGTACCACTGAAGCTATTTTAAGTACATCCAACTTCAGTGGTGGTCTCAGCACCTCTAGAGTTCACCATTTTTCTGAGTAAAATTATTACAGATATACAAGGTGGAAAGATCTTTCATTTGGAATTTAAGTGATCTCTGAATCCTACACAGGTTGTGAAGGAAGGCACAATAAAAACTGCAGTAAACATCATCGCAGAAGGCAACTTCTCTTAGTAACTGCTTGAAAAAAATCCCCAAGGTTTCTAATACAGTTTTGTCTGACCTTTAGCTAATGGCCCTTTGTATGGATTGATTTCTTTGGCCAGTCCCTTCTCTGGGTGATTGCACTAGATGGCATGGGCTTCATTTTACAGCAGTTGTGTATGATGGAAATGCATGGAGCTGAAAGCAAAGATATTGAGCTGCATGTGGAAATAATATTCATTTGCTATCTAAAATTGTTTTACTTGCTTACATCACATTTTACAGGCCAATAAAAGAACATTTAATTCAAATAAATTTCTTCACTGTTTTTTTTTTGTTGTTGTTGTTTTAATCACATTATAATTCTTATACTATATCTTTCTGAGGTCTTGGGTCTGGACATAGATATTACAAACGTTTTATTTTTAAAACATTAGACCTATGATTTTTGGTCCATCCCTGAGTCCTCTGAAAACAGTGTACTCAGCTCATACTTGAAAAAAGGAAAAGTGTCACTTTCATGTTTCTGGCAGAACTAAGAACATGTCTCTTCTTCAGAGGGCTTGTGCATCTGCTCCAGTGTGACCAGAGAGCATTCTGTGAAAGCCCTGCTGAACTTTCTGAGGGAAACCATCCTCAGACCTACAGGAGTATGAGACATGATCCAAATGCTAAAATTTGTCAAGAATCCTGACAATACACACTGAAGGTAAAGCTATGCTGAAGGATACATCAATGTGTTAAGCTCATGTGCAGGTGTACACGTTTGTGCATGCACACAAAGCATTTGTATCAAAAGCCTGCACATAATTTGGATGTTTGTATCAATACAAAATTTAAAACTACATTTAGAAGTTGAGGTATATCTGAGATATACCTGAGATATATACCACGTTTTTCTGAGCTGAGCTACAGATGGCTTTGTACTTTGGGGAAGGAATCTTAAATCATTTAACTGTCATGAGACTCTGCAGTGTTTTGAAGGTACTATATGCGACTTAGGGTTTCCAGCTTTCCACATACATCTCTTGTCCATTCCTGGCAGTGGTAAGCACAGCACAAAGAGAACAGTTTTCCTTGCATTTGGCCATCATCTACAGAAAGACAGATATTTTGTAGGATTACAGTACATTTGAACTTCAAGGGCAGTTACTATGCCTCAGAAGTTTCTTAGATAAGATCTTGTATTAATGATATTTTAATAAACATAGGAAGATTGAGAGCAGCCAGTAATCTGGAATCAGGTCCAAGGAAACAGAAAACGAGAAGCAGTCAGAAGTTCCCATGAAAAGAAAGCCAAATTTTATGGAGATGTTCAAGAAGTCTTTCCTTGTCAAGAAACACCATGTCATGTCATTCGGGTTGAGAGATCACAATAGTCCAGGAGCAAGTAAATTACTTTTTCTTGGTCTGTAATGAAGTGAGGAGAAACAAATAAAATTGTGAAGGGCTGCATTAAAACTTTTGTGAACTGTCTTCAAAGGGCTTGTTTGTTTTTCTCTGAATCAGGACTATGAAATCAGTAATATTTTCTTGACAGAAACACGTAAAATATAACAGAACTGCACAATTAATCTTATGAATAAAATCATTCTTTTCCCATAGTGGGATATTTCTAAAAAGATACACCCTCATGGACTTTTCTAAAATTATATATACATAACATACACACACTCCCTACAGATCAGGGCTTATATATTGCAGTGTAAGATGAATATAAATCTTCTTGCATCCATGCATAGTATGTACATGACTGGAAATAAGACAAGAGAATTTGATAGGGTACTGAGCCAGTCTAAAATGTCCATGGAGCTCAAATGAATAAGTTCAGAACCTTCTCAAAGCTCTGACTAGACTATTTTAATCTGTAAAATTTTTCTGCAAGTATTTCAAAAAGAGTGTCTCAATAAGTGTTGTAATTCTGCTGTAACTAGAAAGACAACAAAACCTGCAGACACCTCCAACACCATGCCCCTCAGAATGTTGGCACATCTATTTTTTTATTGATGCCTGAAATCCTGGAAGATAGGCACTCAGAGAGAACATTAATGGAGAAAGATAGACAATACCTTTATTGGGAGTTTGGAGGCTCTGGCCTCCGCTGGGCCTACAAAATGCGCGTTGTTTCAACAGGGATCTCTGTGTCCAAAAATCCCCAAAGAACCCTGCCCTCAGTAAGGTTACGGTTTTTATACCCTTCTACACAATTAACATATTAGATATCTATAACCAATCATAATTTCTAATTCTTTCAGTGGTTCACCCACCAGGGTCCCGGGCTATGCCCCCTGGACCACTTCCAAGGGTTTCTGGGCTCTTCTATTTTTCTGACTTCAAGTTATCTTGCAGGTGTCTCTGAAAAACATCATGACCTTCAGAAAGCCTGAGAATGTGTGAGAGAATCACTTTAGTAACTTCTAACACCACTTAATATGTGAGCAAGAAAACCTATACTTCTAAAACTCTAAAAATCTATGAAATACACACCAAACCTTTAGGCATCATTATGTAGAACTAGATAAAAATTTGCAATTCATGTGAAAATAAAAATTAACAGAAGAAAGTCTGGGAGACAGGGCATGTATAAAAACAAACTGTGCTTTCCCAACCCTTCTCCCCTTCCCTCTCTTTTATCTGGCAAGCTTTCACCTATCCTGTTTCTCTGTTCCCGTTCTTGACTGTTTAGTCTGTTTGCACAAAGCTTGTCTAGTCCAATTCATTATGGATATTTGCTTTTTTTTCTTATTTCATTCCTTTCTTCAGAATTAATTATTCCCTATAGGTATCAAGAAACAGCAGCAAGCTCAGTAAGAAATGAGTATCTCAAGTAACTCACAGCAGGGAGTCAAGAGCCAGGTCTCCATGCTTACATAGCCCTATAAAAAGGACTATGGCTAAATACAATTGGTGATGAGAAAGGATATGCACAAAACAAGATAGGTCAGGGATGCAAACCTGAAAGGTCTTTTGTAGTCAGCTTTAACCACTCTTGGCAGGCATTGCAAGGGCTTTAGGCTTTCAGTTAAGTTAAAACCTAACATTCTCTTAGAAATTTCAAGCTTATTGTGTCCATCAAAAAAGTTTGGAACTTGAGCAGAGAAAACAGACTCACGAGCTAATTTAGCAAAGAGGAAGACTGTCTAAAAGTCTGCAACATGATGATGACATTGGACTGACTTGGTGAACTCTGGAGATGGTAACAAAAAAGAAAACAGAATAGAGAAATATCAAGGTGGTTCTTTTATTTACTTTATTTGAGGCATCAGTAAAGCAGAAACACAAAGTGAATTTTGAATTAGTTTGGATTATCTCCTACTGATTGCAACATAAGATAGTCATGCTCTATCATAGTCCAGGTGATGAAAGAAAAGCATGAGAAACAGCAGTAGAGCATATGCTTGTAGAAGAGTTGCATAACACATGCTATGATGAGAAGGAAGGAAAAATTGAATCTTAAAGATATTCTTCATAGTATTAAATAAAATCTCAAATTTAAGTCAGCAAATTCAGTTAAAGCAAGTATACCACCTCTAGTACTTATTCCAAGGACACTTAAATTTCACTGAAAAAAATAGTTGTAAAAGAAAACTTGTATCATCAAAAATAGTAATGAAGTGTTTGTTACCACATCATTGAATGGTAGCAATTTTGTGGAGAAATAAAAAAATTGTGTGTTACTTAGAATCTGAAAGTGTTTCAACAGGAATTATGTTTAACAAGATTGTATCATATTGTATGGGATAGTATAAAAATCATTGTATATATTGCTTCTGCAATATATAAAAAAATTAATTGTATTTAAAGCATTATTTTAAACATTCTATGTTTGCCTTCTCCCAGTTTTAAATTATCTTCAGCATTTTAAAGTTCTTTTTCATTGGGCAGTTAGTTCAATTCCACAATTTTTTAATAAAAAGAGAATATTTATTATAAAATTATCTATATTATTGCAGTTACCTACAATAGAATTAATCCATGCTATACCATATTGAATTGATTCATAACAACAAGTCAAGAAATACAATAATGCTATCTGTGATTAAAATTGAGTAAAAAACCTAATTATCTCACCTTAAGGGTGAAAAAGAAAGGAAGGCAACACCTTCCATCTGCAGATTTTTAATTTCCTAATTAAAACTGTAGAGGCTTTCTAATTTAATTATCCAATGGTATAAAGAATAACAGACTTGATAGCTTTGATAATTAACTCTTCATAATTTATTGCTATTGGGCAAAACTCTCATCACTTCTGAACACTTCTTTTGTCATTGTAGGATGAGTAATCAAACAGCAGAAGAACTTAGAAAGAATTCACCTGTCCAATTAAAAGTATCATAGCATGGCCTAATATCAGAAGGTTCTCTTCATCCACTTGGTAGATTTAGATTTTGACCTTGCTGTTGAAAGATGGCAAAATTTGACCACAAGAAGCGCTACTGAGCACCCCCTTCTTCCAGTAAATTCAGTTCAAGGATCTGTCTCTCAGCAGTGTTATAAGACCCAGTTCTGGTAATCAGAGATTCATGGTAAGCCTGTAGCCCATCACTTCACTGAAGTTCTGTTGAAAAACTAATAATTTCAAATTGATTGTTTTTCTAGCCTACGTCCTGATCTGGAAATAATAAGCACCTTTGACATATACAAAAGAAAGAATATTCAAATTGTGTCCGTGTTTGGGCACATTTGTACATCAAATAGATCTTTCAGAGTTTGCATATTTCCCAAAAATGTTGTTAAGTTCATTGCTCATGTAGTGTGTACACTGCAGTGTCTATGATCGCATTCATATACAATGGGGATAAAATAAGCAGAAAACACAAAATCAGGAAGACAGCTCTGCTTACTGTGTCATTCTCTGACATCAAAAAGTGGTAAACACCTTCACCAACTGCTGCATCAAGGAAATTTGACCCTGACAGGGCAGTGTTTATAAGGGTAAAACATCCCTTGAAAATACCCCTTGGCCCCTTTGCCTCTATCATGGTCTCATACATATCACATCAGCTGCTCCAGCAGGAAGATATGCCATGAGGTCAAGCCTCTACTGAGCTGACTGAGGATTTTCAGAAACTATCTGTGACCTTCCCTAACCAGAAAACAACCAGTATTCCCCTGATCCCAGCCCTTAATTAGAAGAAGGCCACTGCGTCAGTGCCATCACTGTCCTAACTCTTTTCTTGTTTCTCCAGAAAATTTTCCAATTAGGAAATGTACACCTCCAAAAAGAGCAAATATAAGCTATGCACCACTATGCATACTGCTAGCTATAGCCATGCAAAAAACTACCAACTTCAATTAAAGTAATCATCACAAAGCATAGGAGCTGAAAGCATGGTGAGATTAGACACACAGACCACAAGTCCAGTGGACTGCATTAAAAATACATTAGCAAGCTTTATGTAAGAAGGTGAGACATTTATAGGTAAGGTATATATAAGGTCTAGAAACTGAAAATATTTAGTGTTATGACTATTGGGATCTGTATTAAAATCTAAATAAATTCTTTGAAGCAATGGTGAGAAAATACAGGTTGTCAAGCTATTCTGTAAATAAAATTTAGTTTCTATGGGATGTCAACCTAGTACTTTATAATATAAAACAAGAGAAATATATACACTTACTCTGCTAAAATAATTACCATTCTCATTTCTAAATAGATGTAATGAAGACAGGTTTCAAAAAATTATGTGGTTAACTCTTGTGTTATTTTGATGTATTTTATTTTTTTCCAGTTCAAAGGGTTTAGGAAAGTCAAAGCTTTTTCAACAAATAATACCATTTTATGCTTTTCTGGTGAAGCCTTTTTTCAGTATCAGTTGCTTCCCAGCTGTTCCAGCTCTTCCCACCCCAAGGTCATGCCCAGCACTGGAGGGAACCCCAGAAGCAACTCCAGTTGCTTCCAGCAGCCCCCCTCTGCTCACCCCAGACAGACTCTGAAAAAAAAAATCCACAAGGACAACAAGATGCCTGCCACCGTCACAGGAGTAATTCAGCACTGAAGGAGGAGGAAGAAGCATAAATGGGGAAACATACAAATAACAACACTTCAAGATGGTACAGAGTGAACTGAACTTCACTGCCAAGAATGGAACTGGTGTAATCACTAAATGTGCAGATGAAGAATCTTGTGGATAGATATGATAGAAAATGATGGTCAATATAAATGCACAATTAATTCAATAATTGTCTGTTTAAAGAGCATTCATTCTTTTCATTTCCAAGTGATCCTCACTATTCTTTATCTAGACTGCTAGTAGTCGCATTTGACTTTTTTTTGAATAAAAAGAAAAAAATGTGGAAATATTTTGAAGGAATTTTGTTCTGCTTTTATTGAAAAATTCTATGACACTTTCTAAGATTTTCTGTGGAGCTCATTCTTTACTCTTCCATCAAGAGCATCATTTCATATACACAATTCTTGAAACAAGCAAATACACTTACAACATTTGTGTTCTGGAGTACAGCTTTCAAATTAAAGTTTTGTGGAGATTTTGCTCCTCCCTGCAACCTTTCATTATCAGAAAAGAAGGTATTAGAACTAAACAATTGTTCTTCATTTCTCAGGAGTGAACACCTGAGCTATTTATTTCATTTTGAGTTATTATGAAATTTATAATATGTGACCTGGCTATTTTGAATGTTACAATAATGAAAATCACTGGGATTTTTGAATGTTTAATCAATTAATCAAAAGAAAGATCAAACTAAACTGTGAGTACAGCAATGAGAGAAAAAATACAAAATGTTCCTCAAATGAACAAGAGCCAAGTGGAGCAGCTAAACAATACATTTAAACCATTTAAGATCAATTTAATACATATTTTTCCTTAGATATTTCAGAAGAAATAAAAAGCACATTTACTTAAAAAGGCACACTGTTCATAAGCAAGACTATAAAAGAATGAGATTCAAAATAAGGCATTGAACTTGAAAAAAAAAAAAACCAAAGACATTAAACATTGAAAAAGATTATTTCTTCAGAATTTTGCCTAAAACTGTAAAAATAAACAGATCCTATGAAGAAATAATGGCTATGGGAGAAAATCATATTTATGCTATAAACCTTCAGTCTGAAGAGTGTGCAAAGGTTTTTTGTGATCACCAGTCAGAATTATGCATAAGGCAGGACTGGGGAAATGGAAGATTCTAACTGTAGCTTTTAAGGAAGGACCCCCCCAAAAAAATGATTACTTTATTTAAGGTTTTAGGGACTCTGATTTGATCTGACTTCTCACAGGAAAAAAAAAAAATTGGAATTTATCTACAGAGAGATCTTTTGAAATTTTGCTCTTAACTGGTAAAATGACCATTAAATATTGAGAAGAAAGATGATTTAGGAGACAGTGGAATGAAGAATAACTTCCTAAAACAGGAGAATAGAATAGCAGAAGAAATATAGCAAAACAAAACCAAAACAAAACAAACCACAAAAAACCCCTTTGAGTTAGACAGACAGATTTTGACAGATTAAAAAACTGAGAGTCCAGCTCAGGGAGGTGTGGGATAAAGAGCAGGCAGTTCTTTAGGAAAGCATCATTTGGGAGGCAACTATAAGCCATCCCACTGTGGAGGAAAGAGAAGCCTGTTAGGAAACAAGCTAAACAATGAACTCTTTTTGGACTTCAGACACAAGAAGGAAGTTAGTAGAAACTGGAAGCTAGGTCATATCAAAAAGAATGAAGACATAAAGTTGGTAAGACCAAATCAGAAGGTCCAAAGCACACAAGAGTTGTAATTAACCAGGTGCGTGAAGAAGTACGGTCAGAAATAAGGATCTTTTTTATTTTTACAAAAAATACAAGGCTTGATATAGAGACTTTAATAAATAATAGTGGGGCAACTTTTGTCCCTGGTTGAGGAAGAAATAAATAAGAGAGTACTTAGGTAATTTTCATTATTACAAATCACTTTAGCCTAATGCACTTGGTAACTTATGGAACTGACTGATGAAATTGAGAAGGATGACAAAAAAAAAAAGAAGTTCTACACTTTGAAAGGGAAAGAAAGGAAGAAGTAAGGTATTACAGGGGAATTAACTTGAAATTGCAGAAAATTTGTGGGGGGAAAAAAGCAAAAGTTGTTTACCAAATATGGGTGGGGGGGAGTGGACGAGATTAATGAACCGTGAACGGGAATTTATAAGGAATAAAGTCAAAACAGCACGATTTTGCTTTAAAACAAAAAGCTGGCACTGTGGAGAGATAAAAATCAGCAAATGTCATATCGTATGTATAATGTTCTCATAGGCAAACTTTAACATCATGATCTGGATAAATATTGTTGGTGTAGATATGAGGAAAACAAGGTTCCAGGAATGGTTCTTAATGCTTTCCTCTGAACTAGACAGCAAATGGATTTATGTGGAGCTCTATTACTTGTGCCTCTGTGCCCTTACACTTACTCTATATTTTCATTAATAGACTGGGTGGTGAACTCCTGAAATTCAGATTAAAAATATGTTGAAATACAGAACTGAACTTGAAAAATTGTAGACATGTCCTGAAAAATAGTTCAATGTTATTTAAGAGAGAGAATTAAAACCTACTAGAGGATGCCTGTCTACATAAATACATGGTCTGAAAAAACTGGGTGAAAAATCACTCTGAGAGATGTATATAGTAGTTATCTTAATAAGCAGTAGAACATAAGTCCATGGAGTCATGCATCAGCAATCAGCCTTGTCACATATAAAGAAAAGATAAATCAAAAATCTTTTGATTTAGACAGCACTGGTAAGGACAAAGTGGAAGAACTTTGCACTCAGCTTGAGAAAATACATTCCATGACAGGTGACAGGAAGGGAGTCCAAAGGAGAGTCACAAATATGAGAGGTTTTTATAGCTTTATTTTTTATAAAATATTGAATAAAGAGGTGGAAGAGTTTAGTCTGAAGGAGAGAAACTGAGATACAAAGGGATAACAAACAAAATAAATATTCACCTAAATAAACATTTCAGGAAAGGAGAAGGAATTAAGCTAAGATCATATTTATGTGAATATGAAAATCAGCAATTGACTTAAATTATAAAGAACAAGATGTTAACAAAAGCATGTTAATAACAGAGCAGTAAGGTAAAGTCTGAGTCACACCTTTTGGGAAAGCATGCTATTCACAGTGCTGGAGGTGTTTAGGCTGCACAGATGTCTCTCAGGTTCTACCTACACATAATTGGCCCTGCCCTGCAGTAGATGAATGGACACTGACTGAATAACCCCTTGAATTCCCTTCCAGCAATATCATGATCTAACCACCTATAATTCTCACTACATTTAAATCAGTGCCAAAGCATTTAATAACCTTCCTTTTTTTTTCCCCATTATGACCTCTCACAAGAAAAGCTACTAATAAAAGCTAATAATAGCTTACTTGCCAGTTTAAAAGGCACCCAAACAATTGTAACCTCCTCTCACATATCACTTCAGACAGAACCAATGAGCAGACTTCTGCATGCCTGTGCTAAGACTCCAATGTAAAATGTAAAATAGTGTGTACTGCTTGGCACTGTTTTAAGAAGTGCTGAGTGTTCAGTCCATAACCAAGTAGTAAGAAGACCCCGCTCTAACAGGATCAGGGAGCTAAGGGCGCTTTGATCACTGAAGGACAAGAAGAGATACAAGAAAGTATACAATTCCCCAGATCCTGTCACCCTCCAAAAAAAACCCAAAACAAAACCAAAAAACCAACACAAATGAAAACAAACCCAAAAATACAAACCAAAAGTACACCAGCCTACCTTCTCAAAATAAAAACCCCAAACCCACAAATAACAAAAAGACATGTGTGTGACTCACTGAAGACACAGTGAGGTAGAGCTGTCCAGAGCTTTAAGAACCGAAACCTGATTGAATTCCACTTTAGGAGTTTGGATTCTACTATGAAGGAAAAACTCAACACTTTCTCTGCTTACTACCTGAAAGATAATTTTGACTTTAGGGAAATATGTCATCAAGGCACTTGTGTCTTCCTGTGTATGCAAACATAATTACAGATACCAAGTCTTAACTAAGAAAATAAAGACGCCATTAAAGCAATTAGGTTGTTGTGCAATTAGTAGCCTTGAAAAGATGAAAAAGTTCTGAAGACTTTCCACTTTGAAGGCGAATCCATACAGATTAATCAAGGTATTATTCCCCTTTCTCCTACTTTCCTTGCCATGATTTTGTCTGGTCTCCATTGAGAAAAGTCTAACAACTAATGTGAGAAGTACTGCATCAGACATGTTTGTGGTTTATGAGAAACACTTCCAGATAATCTATCTTGTACATATGATTGGAAAATGAATGATACTTTGATAGGAGCTGGGATACAAAGATGAAGTCTGAAATGTGTTTAAAGTCAATAACTTTAAACCACTGTATAATATTGTAAATAGATAATTTTAATTTACAGAATAGCTTTCCCTTATAGATTAGTAATTACTATTTCACAAAAAGACACCCCATAAATTTCAGTAGGTGAGAAAAATGAGAAGTAAATAGCCAAATAGCTCAGAGAAGAAAAGTAAATAGCCAAAAGTCACCCTGTGGGCCCAAGTCTCTGCCAAGAAAAACATCTAGCTCTTCTCTGTCTCTCTTCCTTAGCTATTGGACTATATTGAACGCAGTAGGCACTGTTTAACTACATAGGCATTTTAATATTATCTGTTTAAATGAAGGTTCTTGTTGGGTAAGAAGAACTTCTAGTAAAAAGAAAAACCTATGGATTTCCAATCAATACTACTACACTATGCTTTTAAATTAACAAGACAGTACAATTAATAAATCTTTTCAGAAAAATGAAGGTCTTAACTGATTATGAATTTCATTCACAATTCATCTAAGAGCAATTAATATTCTGGGAATTCTTCCTACTCTTTTGGAATGCAAGTATTAGAAAGATGGCAATATTCCTACTCTGATTGTTCATACTGTTTGGCAGAACATAAACCACTTTCCTAACCTGCAGACAGGATACTCAAGGGAGCTAAATGGAGAGGAATACTTGAACTTAAGCCAAATTAAATTACACAAATGGGGGACAGAAGAGAACCTATGTCATGAAGAAGTTTGTTGCCAATTAACTTTTCTAAGAGGATTTCTCTGTATCTGAAATTCAGAAGCTAAAACATGATCATGAACGTTTCATCTTTGAAAAACAAAATTAAAAATTAAGACCTCTTCTGCAGAAATTTTACATTCAAAATTTTACAATCTGCTTCACAGATTGACTTGCAAGGACCAGATGCTAGCTCTTACCAACCCATAAGGCCTTAGGGTAAATAGATAAACTGTCAGATTTTAAAACCAGATATTAAAACTTCCACCTTTGTCAAATTTTATGCTTATATGAACGCAATTTCATTCACTTAAAATAAGTTCATATAATATACTTGGTATAACTTGGTATAATGTTATTAGTATTGGGCTCACATTAAGGGCCTATAAATCTAATTCTGCAGAATCTGGAAGACACTTTAATAGGAAGTCTGCCTCAAAAAGGATTTCATCCTCCTTTTTATATGCTGTTATGGTTCCCGACCTCCAGCTTACCACATATTATTCATCTTATTCATGACTGATACAGAGAAAAATTACATGTCACTTATTTCCAATAACTGTATTGTACCAACAAGGGGGTTATTAAAAACAAACTGTAGAAATCAAAAGCCTTTCCTCTTAATTAAGCCACAGTGAGAATAAAAAGTTGCTTTCTCCCTTGTACTTTCATTTTTGAATTCCATAAACATAATTTTGAATGCAACAAATCAGGTGTTGAGGTTGCCCTATGCAACAATTAGTAAGTGAAATCCACAATAGGTGAAATGGTGGTGATTGGTCAAAGATTGGACTTGATGACTTTAGAGGTCTTTTCCAATCGATATGATTCCATGATTTATGAATTGCAAGGTATTTTCCAGAATTTTTTGTTGTTTTTTCTTGAATCGCATTTTGTCAGTTGTCAGGTTTAAAGGTTGGTTTCAGAGGAATTTTAGGTTTGCCCTTTTTTTTCATTTTTTTTTGTGAGTAGGACTGAATTCAGATTCTACCAGTGTAAGCAGACATAAATCATTTTTCCTAATTCAACTTGGGAAAAATCATGAACTTTACACTCTTTTAATTTCATATGTTAATTTTGAAAAAAAATACCACTTTTTATATTTCCATTTCTATGCTCTCATTATTTGTTTAATCAATTCTCAAAAAGTAAAAATATTTCAGGCTAAAGAAGAATCTTTGCTGTCTATTAATCATAGGACTTCATTATGAAAACAAGGTTTTGTGTTATACATGAAAATAAACTTTCAGTCAAAATCTTTATCTTTGTTAACAACTTAGAGATTATAATTTCAATGACTCTGAAATACTACAAGTGTGAAAACTCACTTGTATTTAATACAGAAGAACAAAGGTGAGCAATGTTGTTTGTTGTCAGGCATTTCACTTGAAATGGAATGCAAAAGCCACCAAAGAGATGTATTTTCTGCTGCTGTAATTTACTTTGAACAAAAAAAAAATAATTATAGTTATTGAAAACAGAGGAAATTTCTGAAGAAATTGTTTGATCAGTACATCCATTATGCTAATCACTCATACCTGTTTGCATCGTTACAGTTTAGCTTTCATGACTATAAATAGAAGAAACTGTTGGAACCAAACAGAAAGGTATATAACTGCATTATTATAGCAACCAATTTATAAAATTTGCCTCATGAATAAAACATCAAATAAATATTTTCATAATTAGTTTTCCTTTTTATGAATAATGAAAAACAATCACAAGCACATTCACTTGTTTTTCTATTTTAAGGTGTGTTACTGAAGTTACTGAATCGAATGTTGTAATCTCTGTAGAGAAAATAGCTTAGAACATCCCATCTTCACCACTTTCCCAATAAGCAAATGAGCAAGTGTTGAATTAGGAGAACACCAAAACTGTGTCTTTGGGTCTTTTGATTTGCCTTCAGTCATGCTTAGCTTAACTGTGTATTCATCCCCATTCAATTCAAGAATATTCTAGTGTTCATAAGTAACTTTTTTTTACAAGAACTATTATCAGAAGAAATAAAAAAAATAAAATTAAGAAAGACAAGGCCAGATTCCTGGGTGTTCTTTTCTCTTTTACACCTCTTATTCAGTGAACAAACAAGAGAACATAGCAGCAAGGTACCAAGTGTAACTCATTCTGGTGGCTCTGCTAAACTACAGTGCCATACTCAGTATATCACAAGCTGTGAAAACAGAGATATTCTGGAATTCTTTAGTGTTATATTATCTTTAACAAACTGAAGCTACCAGGCACAACTTAGAGTGCCTCAGAAATTATTCATATTTACTGTGGGTACAGCATGATTGCAGTCATTCACAAGAAGCAAAGACTTGCCACTGGATCCTAAAATCTCCAGCATCTTGGTCCAAAAAAAAAATTGGGCTTAAGTTCATGTTTCGTTATTCACTTTCTTTTCATTCACATAAGTAGTAGTATATATGTTCACAGGTAAAACCAAAGACAAGGTTTCCTCCAAAGATCATATCTATTGTAGTAACAAAACAAGCCAGGCAAGAATGTAAGCATGCATTTTGCAGCTCAGACCAAGCAGAAGCATGTTGTTGTTTTATGTCAACAGTTAGTGCAGGTGGTGGACACTGTTCTCAGTCTTGGAGATTCATGAATAGAACCAGTTTGCAAAGGCTGCTGCAGAAGTTAAAGCTAGTACTTTAAAAAATAAACTTAAAAAATAAACAAAATAATAACAGTAAAAAGCTGTTGAACTTTCTTTTCTTACTTAAAACTCTTTCAAATTTTCTAATTTTACATTAGAAGACTTTTATCATGATCATATGGGACAGCACTGCTAATGCGTTTACAAAATGCAAGAGACAATACAAACTGGAGAGAAGGAGAGAAAAAAACATGTATCTGAAAAACGTGTGGAAGAGGACACTGCTCTTTTGAAAACCCATTACCAGCATCCTAATACAAAGGCATTTGGTGACTCAGACATGGTTTGCAGCTCTTCTTTGCAACTGGTTCTATGCATGCTCACACAATTACACACAACATGTAAATGATACAATACAATTTAATCTAAAATCTTCACTCAGTCATTAAATCTTTCACTAGCTTAATATATTCAGGAATGATGCTGTGGGCTAAACTGGTGTAGCCAAGTCTCAAAGCATTAAAACTATTACAAAATTCCATGATTTTTTCCCCTTAAGCTACTACCTCTTCTTGAGGGACTCAGGGAGCTTGTGATTGTTGTACATGTCCAAAGCATAATTTGGACCAATTGTAATTACTCCACACAGATCCGTTGCTCAGTATAAAATACTGTTCATAGGCAAGTCATAAAAGAAATTTTATAAGAATAAATGTTGTTAGTAAAGACAGTTGAGTCACTCTGGACATGTAGCAAATGGCAAATCATAAGACCAGTTTTATTTTAGAATAAATATTTGATGTATAAATGGGAAGAATATCATCATTATTATAAAAGATTATAGAACACTTAAACTATAACCATTAATTTGTAAGGAAACATATCCTCTCTTTTCCCCTCAGTTCTTGAATTCTTTACTGTAACTGCTAAAGCAGTTAATGGGGTATATTCTTCACAGAGACATAAACTTCAAAAATGTGTTCTACCTTTAATTAACATTAAATACCTGTGTCTTACTGTGGTTAGAGTACTACTTTTTTTTTTCTTACAGTCATCAGCATTTAGCTTTAAAATAATTGAGAGAATGGGTAACTGTTTCTGATTATTTAAAAAGGTGAAACATTAAGAAGATGGTAAGTTAAAATAAAAAATAAATTAAAAAAACCCCCAACATCTCACACTCTCAGAATTCAGTGTTTCAGTGTTTTAAAATTGCTGTAAATCATTAATTCATTCCAGAATTTGAATGATTGTTTTTTGAATAAAGTAACTCACAAAAGTTGTATGTGGTACAAAAAATGTAGGGCACAACAGAGGAAAAGATGAGATAGTAATATTTCAAATGAGAATCAGTACATTCATTTGTTCCATAACAACCACTTATTGCCTTTTGAAACATTTGTTTTTCTTTTAGGAGTTTAGTTTTTTTCTCAATGTCAACTTTAACAAAAAAGGTGGTGAAAAGTTAGAATAACTATTAATTTATATTATATTATTACCTGAAAGGAATTAAAACAGGGAGTTCTGCTAGCACACGTGTAGAACTTGCTAGATTTCTAGTCTTATCCGATTTTATGACCTTTCTTGTGAACTTTTAAGAAGTACATTGCCCTTCTACAGAAAAACAGAGAAAACGAGTCCACAAGCACACTGAAACCACATTTAACTGCATTGCATGCTGATTAGGGTTATAATTTCATTCCCTGACTTATTCTTATTTTGCAATTGAGTACATGAATCTGTAGGCTCTAAAAATGATATGAGTTTTGTTGCAAAACATTATTTTCAGGAATTGTTCATAAGGTCAAGACTTTTTCCAAAATCCTCCTAATTACTAAATTATTTTCTTTTTTTCTGAGCAGAAATAATAATTCTATAGGATAGGAAATGTGTTTAATCTGTCTCACAACAATCCCGCCATACAAAAATAAATCTTCCAAACCCAAATTCTTTCACTGTAAAGGACTTTAATCTAAATTCCTTGTTTTCTCTCTTTCCAATTATACTCCTCACCAACTTGCTTTAAACATGAATAATGCAATAACATGAAAACATCCCCCCGGTCAGAAACTTACATCATTTCCAGCATAGGCAGTTACAGGCAATTATAATACCAAGGTAATTACATACAGAATCATGTGAACTCTGACAACCCACTGAATGGTATTCCCCTGTAGGTTGCAGATTAAGCAAAAGTTAAAAAAAAAAAAAAGATTTTTATTAAAATGAAAAGTTTTTTTGGTAGCTGAATCCACCTTCCTCTGCATGTATGTTCCTAAAAATCCAGAAATACTAAGACATTTTACAAAAGCACTTTGTGCAAGTGCCCAACACCATGGAGGGGGGAAATAATCCAATCACAAATCCAAAACCTTTACATAGTCCAGTCATATTTTTCTTCCTCACTCACACAATGGAAAGCATTTTCCAATGAAACTAAACAAGGCAGCTGCCAAAATAAAATATGACTTTGGAATTCTGAAACTTATTTTTGTCCAGTAGTCAAAATGTTTCTCATTTTATGCTCCACTGGCATTTTGGTAAAAGTCCTGACCAAAGGACGTTGGTCATTTTTCAGCAAAAGAAAGTGAATAGTCCTCTTGATGGGAAAAAAAAATAAAATTGTAAGAATAGTGAAATTTCGCTGCTCATTACGCCATGCTTTTCTTACAAATTATATTTGAAAAAGTGTGGCTATCAGAAAAAAAATGTGTTTAAAAAATTTCAGGGATCCATAGAGACCTATTTAATATAAGGATGGCAATGAATAAGCAAATAAGTACAGTTCTTGTCAATATTCAGCACTTCCAAACCAAAACAACTAGGTAGGTTCTGTATGTGCTCTGCCTCTGCTGCCAACGTCAGCCAAATTAGAAATTAGCATGTAAATTGACAGAGGACTGAAACAAAAAAGTAGAAAAACAGAAGAAAAAGAATGCCTGTAACAAGTAGACATGGTAATTGTCAGATTTTCTATATTTAAACTTGCATTTAATTTACAACATTTTAGTAATCTTTTGATATTTCCTACTACCCATTATGATCCATGCTCTTGTAAATCATATTCATTTGTAGACATGCATAATCTCTTTGAATTTATACTCTTCGTAGTTCCATTACATGTAGATTTAAATATTGAAAGATCACTTTGATATTTAGTCAGTCATATCACTGTATGTGGCAAATGACCAGTAACTAGAGCTAGGCTCAGTTGAGATGTAATAGGCAGTGACAGTGAGAAATTGTGCAAGTTATGACTTAGAATAACTTGCAGCTACTGATACTGGACTAAAAAACACCCCATTAGCTGTACCTTGAAAAAGTTGCAGCACTGGATCTTATTTATGCTACTGCAGACGTGAACAAAGTAATTATTGTCTTTAGACAGTGAAACCAACTAGTACAGGTAGAAAAGCACCTCCTGGTATGTGGTAGGGTTATTGAAAATGCAGGTAAGCCAGAGGAAAATGGCAAAGGAGAACAGTTGGGACCTAACAATGTTCAGCTGATTTAATACTATATAAAGCACAAGCCATGGAAATATGCTCCTAAGCTCAGTTCAAACACTTAACTTAAACAGTGCCTTAAACTTGTGAACATTTGGTTCATCATAATCAAGTAAAAGTAGATTTTATGAAGAAAACTGTCATACAAGTGAATTCTTGTACAAAACTTTGGTTTAATAAACTAACAAGATTTTGCTGTGTTTTTTTCATGATTGATGAGACATTCTACGTCACTTTTGTATTCAATCTATCAACTTTTGTTTAAATTTTATGAAGATATATTACATGTGCACATCTCAATACAAAATTAAGTTAGAGAAATACTCAAACATATTTCAAGATTTCACACTTAATTAGGATTTTTTTTAGCTTTTAAGTCTCAGTGGGTAAAAAAATCACATTTTCAGTAACTGCCATTTGAACAGACAAGAAGTCAAACCTGCTGACTGAGAAATACCTGATTTCTTAAAGAAACGAGTGTAAAAATTCACTGGATTTTGACTTCCAGTTTCAAATCGTGTTCCCTGAATAGAAATCACTAAAATCATTAAAGATACTAAAAGAAAATAATATTCTTCAAAACAGTTTTCAAAAAATTGCTATATCAATTGCCTGTAAATCAGATGTCAAATCAGATGTCAAATGTGTGATTCCTTTTTCATCCAGCTAGTTTACTATTTCACAGGTTGCTTTTGCTTCCTTATTAGCAAAAATAGTTGTCTGAATGGCCTTCGCATACAGACAAGTTAACACTTCCTAAGTTATCTTTAAGTTATCTTTTAAGCATGCCCGTGTACATCCCCTATTCATTGGTATAGTTTCGTCTATTTCTATTCATGTGAATAAAATTATCTAGCTTTCTAGATCATTCCCTAAAGCATTGCCTTTACTTTAGTTTCCCACTGATCAAAGAATACATGATGAATGGGGTAAGCAGAAACCTTGAAAATAGAATATTTACTGAGCTCTTGTCTACAAAAAAAAAAAAAAAAAAAATATTCAGCATTAAAGGTAAGGCTAGTGGAGAATGGGTTACAGAATGCTGAATAAATATAAGACATGTTTGGGTTTGTTTCCTCGTGCCCTAAACTCTTTCTTCCCACCCTCTAAAGTAGTTCCCTACAGCAAATTGGCTCCATTAACATGTTTCTTTCTCTTTTGACTTACATGGCAGCACTCCAATATTTACTTGGTCACTCTCCAGTAAAGTACAACATCTTTTGGTACTAAAGATTCTGAAGACTATTAATTGATTTCAAACAACACTACCACACATACAGTGAGTTTGAAAGGATCTTCCAAGACAGTCTGAAACTTAGTGGGGGAGTCTTGGTTTGTTCAAGCACTGATGAATCAAGTTCATTATGTCACAATCTATCTGAACTTCAGTTAAACTTGAATCTGTGGATATCCTTGGCTCAGTGCTAGAACATAGCAGAACAACTGCTAGCTTTTCCCATCAGGAGGGAAGTAATCATTGAAGTAACTCTTTTGTGCTGGGGACTTTTTAAAATTTCAATATGAATATGAATCTAATTAGGGGCCCAACACTAATATTCTCATGTGTTAACATATATACACATTGATCTGACATTGTTATTTATATTAAAAAAAAAGAAAAACAAGCCCACCCCCACAAAAATAGGCAAAAACAAACAAACAAAAAAAACCAAAACAAAACAAAAAAGACCCAAAAACAAACCAAAAAAACCCAATAACAAACAAACAAAAAAACCCCAAACACTTTCAAATGAGTGATGCAAGAATCTCAGAAGCCTTGGGGTTTGGAAAAGCTTCAAAAACCAGCAAAGACATAGACAGTTAAAGAAAGAAACAAAGAGAATCCCACAATATCCTATGATCTTCCCTCCCATCCCAGATGCTTACCATCAGAGAGCTTCTTATCTCTATCATCCTCCACATGGGGACAATCTAAAGCTGTTTCTTTGTAGAAAGAGAAGAAGTTCCAACACAGAGGCTTTTTGTGCTTCTCTTCTCTGGTGAAACTCTCTCAGAACCAACTGCTCCTTGTTGTATAGCAGTTTTGTGTTGACCCATTGGCAAAATTGAAAATAACTGACTCTTCTTTAAGAACCTCCATCATTCTCACTGCATCTTAAAGCGGAGTGTTGTACAGTGTCTGGTAGCTCCACTAATTTCAGCTGAAATGACTGTTTCGGTATTTCAATCTCTGTCAATTTAACCTTCCATTTTCCTGAGCAGACAAAAGGTAGCTACCAAATGTCTATTCTCTCTACTCAAGTTTGAGAAGCAGAGCAGAGGTTTAAGGTGAGTTTTATTTTTAAGTTTTTTAAATTTGACAGTGACAGTGAATTTTATTTTTTTGGTTAAGTGTGCAGAAGTGAATGCAGATTCTTGGATACTGTGGGGAAAATGGACCTCCTAGACTCAGGAGTTGTCTTATATAAATTATATATATATATATATATATAAAGCAGCTCCACTCTGTTTGGCCATACATCAGCTTAGAAGTGAAACAAGTAGGAAAATGTGAAAGAAATGCTGAACTGCTGAGAAACTGTCTAAACCTTTCATTTCCATCCCCACCTAATGGCAATACCTGTAGTGTATGACATTTTATCAAGCATCTTTTTCTGAGTCTAGAAACACACAAAAAGGCTCACGCACAATCTTCCACAGGAGAGAGTCTGAGATGATGCATATAGCTGCAACCAAAGTTAGTCACTTTTTGAAATAGTAACTGTATATAAGAGGGCTGTTGCAGTGAGTATATCATTAAAAACAGACTAAAATAGTAGCAGAACAGCTACCATGGAAAATTCATGTTGCAAAATTAACCTATCCGTTTTCACAATATGTAATCATGCATAAGAGAAGGTTTCTTTAAGGAATGTAAAATGACTCAGTTAAATTATATGACGGCTGAAACAATTTAGGACTGCTCAGAATCTAAAACATTAAAACAAGGTTTGAAAAAAACAGAACTCTGTGGAACTCTATAATGTGGTAGCAACTATAAAGAGTTACAGATATTTTTGCTTACTGAGAATGCTTACATGGGAAGCTTTTATTCTACTCTGACTAGCAGGAAACAAGAAAAGATATTCTCAGCTTTTGAATTTCAACTCGAAAATTCCAGCACAAGCAAATCATGGGAAAATATCCCAAAGGCCGTGGTTAGTGTGCCTGCTTTGCTTTAAACAGCCTGCCCAGTGTTTTCGTTACTGTGATGTTATCTAAACACTAGAGATTTATTTTTGGTTATTTTAAGAGTCCTTCAGTTTTTGAGATCTGCAGAACCAATTGAATACACAAGACTAACATCATATCAGTACCAAAATAAGGGAATGACATCAAGCAATTATTTCTATTGTTGCAGAAAAAAAGTATAAGAAAAAATTGCCTATAGTTTTTTTCTTGAATCAAGAGAAAGGGAGGGGGGAAGGAAGGCAGGAAGGAAGGAGGGAAGGAGAGAAGGAAGGGAAAACAAGAAGAAGAAAAAGAGAAAACTGAAAGCAGTAACAGAGAGAAGTCTGTATGTACCCACACCTAAAAATAACAAGAAATCATGGAAATTACTGAATGTAGGTGCCCTGAGAGGGTGATGATCTCTCTCAGACTGTACATATTAATAGCTTTTGTTTGAGAATGTGAGAGATGAAGTCTGACATGAATACAGACTGTACAACAAAACATTCATTAATAGATAGTTTAGCCACTTCTATGACTTTTAGAAAATATTTTAAAATACTGTTTGCTTGTGATAAAAATGGAGTGATCTACTATGAAACATAGTGAATTCATCAGGAATTGAGTCTCAGTTAAAAAATGTGGTGACTTCAGAGAATCAGGAACTTGCAAGTATCTCGTCCACCAACCAGTTCTCAATGCGGCCACAATTTCCATAAAAATACAGATTCTTCTTTCTCAGGGATGCAGCCAAAGTCTATTAGAAGATTTTCTGTTGACTTTAATAGTTATTGGGTGAACTAATGACATGAGCAGGTACTGCCAAGGCCCCAGATGAATTATACACTTGCAGCCTGAGCTGGCCCTGGTCACCATTGGCTATCACCAGAATTAATTGCTAATAAACAGAACAGTCTTGTTTAAAGCAGAAAAAAAAAACCCAGTTATAAAAATGACACAATTACAAAAAAAAAAAAAAATCTGGATGTAACTAATTGGGAATTTAAAGAAGACAGCAGTTGTTCCTGAACAGAAATTTGACTCATTACTACTAAAGAAGAAAACTTTGGAATTAATTCCACACACCTTTTAAAAACAACAGTACTATATGTTTCCCTTAAAAAGTCCTTTGTTCCTTGTCAGTGGATAATTTTCTAACTATTAATTGAAAAAAAATTATAACAAATAAATTCTATGGGTTTTCTTTTTACCTGCTTGAAAATACTGAACATATCACAATTTGTGGTTTTCAAACGTAACTACTGAGCAATTTCTATTTAAGAAACCTTAATTTGTGGCTTATTTACAAGTCCATTATGAGACTTAGACTTTCAGAATTAAATTAATTTTGAATGGAAAGCAAAAATTTCACATGACGCCTGGTTTCCGTGTTTTACCTCTTCCACTACAGTACCATCCATGTCCTGGTTTTATTTACTGATATGGAATTCATCTTTCCAGGTAAATGAAACTTTAGAGTAATATCATACTTTTAAGTTATTTCTCTACTCCACAAGAGAGTATTTTAGCACACATAATGAAAATGATGAGATTAAGCATCTGCCTAAGTATTTTATTGAGTCTGGGAAATTTACTTTATATACAAAACTTGCAAAATGAAACAAAAACTTTCTTTCCACACATATTATGAAATAGTCATGCTAACATTTTTCTATTTTTATACATGTTTCTTCCAGAAAAGAACGTTGCTGGAGTATTTCTGGAAACAGAATATAAAAAGAATGTGATCACAGCTATGGTACTTTTAAAAAAAAAAATATGAATATACTTGGGTTTTTTATAGTATTTATCCTCCTCTAAAAGTCACTCAGCAGTGTCAGTTTGGTGGAAAGGCTCCTTTTTTCTTAGGTAAATACATTTTTACTCTTGGATTACAGAATAACTTGGTTCCATACAGAGCAATACAAACTCTTACTGGCATCTCCTCTTTAATTTTTAAAACAAAGTATCATCTCCTTTTCTTCTTGAAGGCAAGAGTAAAGAGACACTAAGTATCTCGCATTAAAAATGAATACCATGTTTGACAATTGTTCTGTGCTCAAATTAACTAAGATATTTTCTATGATACTGAGCTGTTCATTTTTACAGGAATATTTTATTTGTGTGGTCTTCCATGGCTGTGGGAAATATGAAACAAAGCTATAAAAAAAAAAAAAAAGAAAAAAAAAAAAAAAAAAAAGAAGGAACTTTCTC
>JAWWMO010000138.1:42195500-42231966 GCA_035047845.1 Dendrocincla fuliginosa | reverse complement strand
GAAACAAAGCTACAAAAAAAAAAAAAAAAAAAAAAAAAAAAAGAAGAGAAGGAACTTTCTAAGGATATTTAACCACAAACACATTATACTTTCTGACAAAAAAAAAAAAAAAGAATAGTGAAGCAGTGCATCTTGAATGGATCTATGCTTTGAAACATGAATATAAGTAACAAAACACATTTTGATCTTTCATATTTACATATGTACTCACAAATAATAAATTCTCCACTATGGTTCACAGAGATGAATTCTCAGAAAAGAGATTTACCAACTAGCCTGAGGGGAAAAAAAAAACAAAAAAACAAACAACAAAAAACCAGATTGCTCTTATATCTGAACTTTATAATGAGAAAAAATTCTGCACAATGAAAACAACCTTTTGACCCAAATCCAAATCTTGAATAGATTCTTAGAGTTAAAAATAAAATTATTTTCTCTGCCTTTTCATTTTTAGATGTGATTAGACAAGGGAAGTCAGAAATACTATGGATAACCTTCTGTCTTCACTTTGTCAGACTCTCAAGAATAAGAATAGCTGACAGGATTCAGTGACTGTGTTTGTGTTCATAGACATTAGACTTGCCTTGACTTTGTGACATTCAGATGGCAAGAAAGTTGTTTGCAAGAACATCTGGGAAGTTGATCCCTTATATCACAGCCTGTATTTTCTTGCTGCTTCCTCTCTATATACTAAAAAGGGAGTAGTTCGAAGAAATTTTTCTGAGATCTCTTTGCACATATGAAAATCTAATCAGAGTACAAATAGAGCGTGGGTCTGTGTGTATAGTTACATCAGCACATGTGTTAGTTCACATATTACTGACAACCAAAGTAGAGAGCTTTCCATGTTTCAGATGGCTTCTTTGTTAAGGGTCTCTCCTTTCTTCGCATTTTGAGCTCTTTACTGTATTTAACACTCACCACTGCCAAGTCCTTAGCTATAATTTCTGTCCAGAATAAGCTCCTCATGTCTTACATCTGGCACTAGACCCCAGTAAAAGCTGTGGTGTATTCTCTAACACTAATGTCTTTAATTGTTCCAAAGCTCTAGTCTGGAGAGGATAACTTGAGGAAGACACTATATGTTCAAATACCTTATTGGAGCATAAGAGATCAAAAGTAGATAGAGGATGTCAAGTTATTTAGAATTACGAGAGATTTGAATAAAATTAAGAACTTCAGCTCACAAATTTTAGATGCCATGCTCATTTCCAGGGCCCCTGTCATTAAAGTTTCTGTAAGTGGAGAAAGCTAAAGCCAGAGCTGAGCACATGCTGTACTCCCAGAGTACAATAGAAGAGTGGTCACACTTGCATGCTTGAGGCTTTTCTAGGCCAACAGCAATGCTTTCTTGGAAGCAGGAGAACCAAAGAGTTTATTTTCCCTTTTTTCTCTTTCATTTTCTTTTTTTCTAGTTTTCCATCTATTCACCGCTAGTGTAAAAAATACTGGAAATTTCAAAATATTAATGAAACACAATTCTGTCAAAATTTTCATGGATTTCTTTCTCTCATATTCTGTTTCATGTAATTGTCTCGGACTTTTTGAAGATTAACAAGTATTATTTCAGATCCTTCATTTTACATTAAATATGGACAGCCTTTACTATTAGCATTTTTCACAGCTTTTTAATAGCTGGAGTTACCGCTTGCCTTGAAACTCCATCCATCCCCTGTTCGGCTTGGCTTGCAACATAATTAAGTGTATTTTAGGCATCACGATACTGCTTTCGGGTTGAATTGTTACATCATTCATTACACAGGAGGACCGGTTACTGGTGCAAATTCAGAATGTTGTGACATAAATTGGAGCAGAGTGGAAAAGAGCTGCATTAATTAGAAAGAAGAAGAACAGAAATATTAAATGAATTTGTATAAAAATCATTATCTGAACAAGACATAAAAATGTCAGTCGTCACTACTCCTAAAAATACAACATTATTGATTTGTTATTAAAACACTCTGAATAAAAGATATATTACAAAAAGGTATCAACTAGCAAAATAAGAAAATGTTTATTTTAGATGGAAGAAGAAAATTTGTGTGACCATCTTTACCAAGAAAACAAAAACTTAGTCTTCTATTGACACAAATGGATGTTGTGGGGTTTTTTGGGTTTTGGTTTTGCTTTTTTTTTTCTTTGTTTTTAATTTTAGTCAGAGCACTATGGAGAAAATAATCAGTTTGTCACATAGCTCCACACAGAAGACTCCCCACTGCTGTTTGTAAGCCTTTCAAAAACATAGTTCTTACCCACTTTTGTAAAATATTTTGGGCTCCCCAGCTCAAAGGGATGGCATAATTGCAAAGCATTACTGTGTTTATGCTGTTACCCTCAGGATATAAAACATAAGAAATTTTTGTGGCCTATGATTTCATTCTATACAGTGGTCTGCCTGAACTATTTCTGATGTTGTTTGCAGCTGTAGGAACGGGAGCATAGTTGTTTTTTTTTAAAGAAGAATACTGCTAAATATTTTGTTTTGAGGTACCTTTCTCAGTCTGAGACAGCCATTTTCCTTCTACAGTCTTATAGAGGTTTGTATGTTGGGGTTTCTGAACAATTGGCTCAAGTTATGCACCCTAAATATTCAACAAATTTGCCCCTTCGATAAAACCACGTTGATGACCTGCTTTCATGAGTTGTTAATCACATTCCACCCCTGCTGTGAGGGCTTGAATCAGCCATTCAGTACAGATAGGGTTAGTTTACAGATCTAGGGGTGGAGGCTGGTGAGCAGAGGGGTCAAGAGGGGAGTTTATCCAGCAGTGGAATAGCCAACATGGATTGCACTACTCTGCAAAGTAAGGAGAGGAAAGCTTTATGACACGCTGCCTTTTGGTGAAGACAAGCACTAATGATCCAAATTAATTAACTAACTAAGCACTAATAATCCAAAGATTACCTTTGCTTTGGCCCTTCAGTAAAGAGTGTGTGCATGGAAAGCAAAAGGCATGGTATTATTACAAAAATTCGAAAGCTTTTTTTCCCTAATTTAGGTGAAGAAACAAGACTCATTGGTTTCTGTGGGATCTCGACATTGTTCTCACATAGCCCTTTGGTTTCAACTTTTGCTTAAAGAAATAAAAAACAAAAAATGACAATGAAGTCATGGGCAGGAAGGGGCTGATGAAGCACACTGAATGTATGAAGTAAGGTCAGTCTGCACAGCGAATAATAACTTCTGCTCAAGTGGGTTTACATGTCAACTAGCATCAGGTTTCGTTTCAAGCAAACCTTGATCTCAGGGACAAGACTGCTAAGGTTTCTGATTCACAAGTTCCTGTAATCTAAGAAATTGCTATACTGAGAAGTTCCTTTTGCTGAGGAATTATCTGATAATGGTGCCTACCATTATCTGTTTCAGCCTTCATAGAAAGCATTAGTGGGTCTCTTAATTTCATCTCAGCCTAGTAGAAGCAGAGTAATTAAAGTGAAAATTTCTTTCATTCTTTTTGGGGTGGTTTCCCTCTCATCAGGTGTATTGAAAAAAAAAGTTTCTTTGCTCTATATGAAACAATATTCTTGCTACTCTTCCAAACACACTGTTGCTGCCAGGATACAGCACTAGTCTCCAAAGATTATTATATTATCTAGTGTTTGGATAAAGCATCTGTCAGATATAGTCTGGCATTTCTCAAGTAGTATTAAAAGAATTTTGCATGATCCATGTCCTTCAGATACGAGACATGGGTCCATGTAACTCTAGATCAGGGTGCGAATATTTGGTGATTTCACCATATGTCAGTACTGGAATTATCAGTCATTACACCTACTTTCACTTTGCCTAACAGAACTGATCTGCACTGTGAGGAATGAACTCCAGAACCACCTTGACAAAGAAGAGACAGACACTCCTTATGTAATTATTTAGGAAGGTAACAAGTAGGACTTAATGCTATCTCTAACCTTGAGCCTGCTTTTCCCCTAACCTTTCACCAAGGTTCAGCTCAAAGACAAAATGCTCTTGTGATTCAGTGAGATGCATGAAGCTCCATATGAAAGATTGAGCTTATCTTGGATTTAGCAGCCACTAGAGGCTGTACAACAATTTTTAAGCATCTACTTAAGTAGGATTATGAGAAATGAGTGTTAGCAAATCAGCCAGTGAAACAAGCACGTCTTTGATTTGTTTTTGAAAAATGTCAGGTGTGTTTTCCTAACTGAATTTTCTGCTAAAGAAATAACTATTCACCTAAAATAGTTTATTTTTTAATGTATTAACTGAATGTTTTCCTGCACATCTGCAGAAAGCTTTGTTTCTATTTTGTCATAGATGAAAATACTGCTTCTCATGTCTGAAGCACTAGGCTCAAATGGAGTGCTCCTTTGAATGCAGGTAACCTAGCTTGCCTCAGAGCATGGGCAGCCTTTTCACAGTCTACAGAAGCAGTACATTAAGTAAAATACTTGTATGTTCACTGTCCTTTACTGCCTTCCCAAAACTCTCTCCGTTCTGCCCTCAAAGTCACATTCTCTCATCAAGGTTCAGACTTGTGTTGCACATGTCAAAGCAAAAGGTATGACCCCAAAGATATGGGGGAAAAAAGATATGACTTCAAAGATATGGAACAAAGAATATGACCTCAAAAGTCCCAGTGACCTAAAGGGCCAAAGTTGTTCACATCTGGAGAGGGTGACTTCAAGGGCAGCTTACAGTATTTCCTTTTTTCCTTGTGGCTAACCCATGTGTTGAGTCACCTAGTTGATTCTACAGTAAAGATATGCCTACAAATATTTCTTTTAAATCACTGAAGTTGAGGAACTTCCTAACATGAGAGTCAGCAGGTCTGGTGCATTAGTTTTGAAATACACAGCCTGGGCAAGTAGTAATGAAAAATAACTGTATAGAAAGAGGAAAGGGTGCTCATTTCAGGTTTTGTGCTATTTGCCAGATGATATGAATTACACATTTTTTGAGTGTGAATGGGGCTATCTGCTACGAGAAGAGTTTACTACCCATGAAGTTAGTGGTCTGTACAGAATTTCAGCTCTGAGCACACCTGAATGAGCTTTGGTCCTCAGTTGTTTTTCTGTGTTGCAGAAAAGCACTAGCCTAAACAAGACTTCTTTCTAAGGTTTCAGCTCATTATACCATTGTCTACCACTGAACTAAATAAAGCAGAAAATAGGTGAGTCTGCACCTTCCAGGATACAAGTGTTAACTTTTTTTTCTCTTTCCACAAGACAGGTACTTTTAGCTGTTGCTCAGCCTGCCTTTTATTCTGCTTTTATTTTGAAAGTGTGTGTTATACCTTGGCCTAATATGCAGTTGGGAACGTTTGTGAATCCCTACTGAAAAAAGTGACTTTAGTACAGTATAAAAGCTCTGCTGTTAAAATGATGGCACTATACCTCCTGGCAAGATAGTGGCTGTATCATAATATCTGCATAATGATTTTCAGTCTGCATCAAGAATGCAGAATGTGACAACATGATAAGAAGACGAGAGAAACGGAAATTTTCATTATAGCTTGCAACATTCTTTCCAAGTTCTAACTTAGCTATTGGAAATGTTTGCAAATTGCACTCCTTTAAATGCTGCTATTTAAATCAATAACTTTAAAATTTTCAACTTCCACAGAAAATGCAACTAAAAGAAGTAAGATCATTTTTATAACTTAAAAAAAGATATAAAGTTAGGTTCAGTTTTAACACTTGAAATGCTAACAAGAATACAAAAAGTATTCAAAAAATAAAGCACAATAAAGGACAGAATTTCTAAGAAAAAGGTTTTTCTCATGGCTAAATCTGGGTAAATACTACAGGTGGCAGGCAATGCTTTGAAGAAAACTTCAGTTTTGTTTGATATCCACTACATTTGTTTTTATAGAGGGATTTTTGCATATATTGTCAAATTACTTTAAGGGAAGTCCGTTTGAACTCAATTCTACATAATAATATCTCTCAAGAGGTTTTAGTTGTGAAGAGATTGTTCTTTTTATAAATACAGATGAATCCTTCTAATAACTATTTGAATTAAATAAAATTGACATTTAATTTCTAAAATATCCCATTTATTTACAGATGGAATAATTTTTGTTTCTTGCACTAAAAAAGGTTGTTTTTTTTCATCTGTTTACAGGCACTGAAGCTATCAGTGTGGTGAAAACTGCACTGTGTTGGAGCTTCACTGAACATCTTTCTTTTCTATTTTCATTTCTCTCGGCTACAACATGAGTCTTTTTCCAGCTCTCAAAAATATACAGGATTTCACTCAACACTAATTCATTCTGGCAAATGAACTATTTTCAGTCTTGGATAATTTGATTATTGCAAGTCAGTGATATTGTACATCTTAGAAGTAATGTATCTTTCTAAACTGTGGTTTTTCCACACATTTATGAAACATTTCTGAGACCTCTGTAGTTCCATTGAGGAAAAAAGTATATATTGAACTCCTTGTGGTTTATCTTGTCTGGACCTCTAAAAACCCTTTCCTCTCTTTGCAGTGTGCAGAACTTGGTTAAACACAGTTCATATTGTAAGTAGTAGCAATTACAAGAAAATGTTTCTATTTGTTGGCTAGCGTTGTTCAAGTTCTTCATATCATAGAAAGGGGTTATAGATATTAGCAATTAAAAGAGATATTTTTTTGTTTGGTTCTGTGCAGTCACTTTCAGTGCCCCTTGAAATTTACGTGATTCCCACACAAAATTCAAACTGTAAGAGAGGCTTCTGATTGCTTAATCACATTAATTAGACAAACATTTAGCTTGTATCAATTCTTCAAGCAAGACGCCATTGTAATTGAAACAGAAGCCCTCATTTTTTTAGGATTTTAAGGCTTCTTGTAGATTACCATTTGAAAATTACCGTTTTCAAAGGCCAATTAAAATTGCACTATTACTGCATTTCACAGCAAAGATAATACCACAGCTAATGTAAAACTGTTTCTTAAGATCTCAAAAGGTCCCTTTAAAACAAAGACTGAGTGCCTAAACATGCCTTCTCATAAAAAAACTTCTGCCTTCTGGCAAAGAAATGTATGTCTGTATTAGTAATGAAGGAATTGCATTTATTATACACCAGGTAGCAGAATACTTTAAGAATACTTTCTTCTTTTAATTTCATTTAAAGTTACATACAACTTTATTTTATGCACAAATTTTGATTACTTTTTTCCTTGGTCGAAAATAAAATCATGCTGCCAGTTTTCCAAAAGACCAGATTTTTGTTGTTGTTGTTGTAAAAAATGAGAAAATAACCTTGGAATTCAAGATTTTTGGTATCTGCTTCTCTCTTTAGGTTCCTATTCACAAAACTTAAAACTAAATAATCATCTCCAACTGGAAAATATCAAGGCCTAAAATGTACCTCCCAGGTCAATAATTGACAAGTAACTTTATTATTCTAAATTTCTAGAAAAAAGACACAAGATCTAAATAAGCATTAGGTGCAGTTCTCATTAGAATAAGCAGTTATGCAGATTTATCAGCCAACAACATACAAAGAAATGCTGACACTAATTTTCCGTTTGGTTGTCTTTTACTGCCTACCTCTAGTAACCTATTACAAATTTAAAATTAAATAAACTGGTGGCGAAATTTGGCACACATTGCGGAGTGATGATTTATCACAACTTTCACTGGGGACAATTGTTTTTCAGGGGAAACAATTCAGAGGCATAGCTCTTAGAAACAGCCATCCAAGCTCCTACTGTGACATCTGTGGTGTACTTAAGATCCTTAAGGCTACACGGTCACTAGCTGTCCAATGTGACCTACTACAAATCACCAACAGGTTTACCTTCTCTCCAGACCCCTCTTTTCAGCCTATGGCTTGACTTTCATCTTTGTACTGTTTCCAGTTCTGATTCCCGTTCTGGTCACGTTTTAGTTCTTGCCCCTGCCACACATCCACTTGGAAAGTTGGATATAAACTCCGCACCCAAACAGATTTGATGTTGATCTTCTCAATAGTTTTTTATCCCAAAGTTTTTGAGGTTTTGATATTCTGTATCCAAAACTACAGCCAATCAGCTCAGACAAAAGTTTAGTATTTGCATTTATTTTTAAGTTGATTTATAGGAACAACACCATGGCTATGAAATTTCCCTTTAAAAAAAAAAGGAATTTTCACTCATATTACTTTTGAATGTTATCAGTAAATAAACGTCTCAAGATTCATAAGAAGTAGCATTAGTTAAGCCTAAGAACAGCCAAGATGGAAGAAAATTTATATCTCTGTGATATAATTTCACAGAGTAGTTCAATTTTTATGAGAGTAGGCCTTTTTCTTATATCACATTTTTTCTACTAGTAGTTTTTTTTCCCTTAGTTTTATACTTAGCATAGCTGCTTCAGAATCTCTGACACATGCCAAGTGATCATGATCCTAGAAACGTATGTGAATCCCCATAGCACATAAGATGCTGCTGTTGAGTGCTACAGACTCATTAAAGACATATGTTGCCAGTCAGTTTTGGAAGCCTGACTCACAAATACCCTAATAGTCTCTCAAAACTAATGACAGTTTCAAACATTATTTTGCAATCCTAGTGTACTTCAAAGTAGTATTCTAGCCTCAAAGGCTTTCTTTCCTCCTATTTCATCTGTTTCGCTTCTAATTTGGTATAACTTTATTCCCTTCCTGTATTATGTTGCAGGCATATCACCCCCATATGCTAACCTGTTCTCTGTTCAGGAAAAGGCTACAGTCTCAGGTGCCTGCAGAGGCATTTCAGGTCCCTCATAACTACTCACAGAATAATGAAAGACATTCGTTCATGAACAAATGTTTGCTTTGGATAAGTAAGATTGCAAATGATTACCTGCAGAGTAAATGATGGTTTACTGGTAGAGCTGACAGGGAACTCATCAGTAAGTTAGGATTCATATGACCACTCAAGCTCAGTCGCCTCAAAAGTCTTGAACAGGTTACAAAGGCGTTCATTTGATGCCTGAAAGGTATACAGAAAAGGGGATGTCTCTACTTCATTTGAGAATTCAATGGATGAAGATGTTAAGCCACGCAGTGTTCATACTTACTGCAGTGCTTTGGAAATATCATAGCACTCCACTGCATTTAGGAAAACTTGCATGTGAGATATAAATTTTTAGTAACAATGACATTCAAATCGATTTTTATTTTCCTGAAGCATCCCTAATAATAGATAGATATTATTTCTGTCAATGACATTTGACTACTGTTTAGTTGCTTTTCTTCATAAAACAGCATTTTGAAAAGGCTTGGTTTCTAAACAATGTTTCATACACATACATTTTACTAAAATGTCTGATTTGAAAAATACATTATTTGATGTGACTGCCTTAAAGTATATTCCTTCCAAAAAAAGCATTCATTTTTCTGTGTTCCTGATAGTTCTTTATTGGTTTGTTATTCTTAAATACTACAGCTTTATATCTTTCTTATCATCTTCATAGTTTGCATTTTTTATGCAACTTTGGTACTTCTCTAAGCTCAAAATTATTAATTATATTAATTACAAAACACACCATTAGACACTATGATAAATGTAATATATAGTTTCAGAGATAAACTGAATAGTAGTGTTTACTGAAGTGTAAAAAAACCATCACAGACAGTCCCTGTTCTCAGTAGCTTTCATCTGACTGGTAAGATAAACATTAAAAATGAACGTATGACATACAAATAGACCAGCCATCACACTATTAGTGTCAACTTAGTTCATACAGGATACGCATTCGTTTGTAAGAACTGAGGTTTACTTAAGAGAAAATAACCTTAGTAGAAAGAAATGTGAGGAAAGGGAACTGAACAAAGACAAAAAGGGAAGTGACAGGTGTAAGGTGGGGAACAGGGTAGGACAAATTACCAGTCACTCTGTGACCAGCCCAAATAATGAAAAGACAGCCAATACCAATTTCCAGAGTAGTGATGCATTTCCACACAGGTATAGTACTATTTCATTTGATGCAGGAAATTCTCCATTCAGTCAAACAGAATCCTTTATGTACATGTGCACTTTGCTTCCTGCCTTGATAGATTACACAAAACTCATACAAGTTGGTAACAGAATACTTTAGCAGCAGCAGCCTGGGAGCAGTGGTGTTAAAACTCTTCTCTAATATAAAAAACATATTGCCAGGCAATGCCAAGAGGATGCAGCACAGTTTTGGGATTTGGTAGAGCCAGTCAAGGAATTTGTGTTTCTGTCCACCCTTGGGCCTGGAATGGGTGCTTCTCTTTCATCCAATTTTTGGTTTAGGATTGGACTCTTCGACTGTTGTCCTAGTAATTCTAGGCAGCACAAAAAGATGTTGCCCCTGATAGCAATCAGGGAGTTATGGGAAGTATGGGAGAATCTGAGAGATTTGTTCCATGTGTCCCATTCTCAGTGGAGTAGGTTTACTGGCAGTGAGCCACTACCTGGCCTTTGCCAATCTCAGATAAGACTGTGACTTAAAGACAGATGCTTTTCCCTTTCTCAAATCCTGCATCAGCTTTTGGCTGTGCCCAAGCAGCTGGCTTTCTGACTTTAATACTACTTAAAAGACATCTGTTTTCTAAGGCTTATCTAGCTCAGTAGCAGTTTTGTTGGTTTTTAGTTGATAGCAAGTAAAGCTCCTTGGGACATATTGCATGAATGGTGTTGTGAAACAGTGATTTGTATTTGTAACTGCTGTTTACCTCTGTGCAGAGATCAATATCTGCTGTATGTTGCCCTCTTAATTCACAAAATATGAGTTCAGAATGTAATCTTTTACTACCTATTCCTCATAACAAATCAATGTTCCTATATAATATCAGTGTCCTTAATTCAGACTTAAAATCTTTGGCTTTGTAGGCTTTATTTTCCTTCCAGTCAAATAGATAAAACTCTGAAGTTACTTTATTAGAAAGATGTAACATGGATTGGAACAGAAATCCAGGCTTTTCTTTGGATGGTTTAACTATCTTTTTTCTTTAATAAGCAAATAAAATATGATACATCCAATGCCAAACTGGATTTATATTCCAAAGCAACAACCCTAAGTGATCCAATAGAAAATTTGCAACTATCTCCAAATTTCAGGGGAAAACTAAACCTGTTATCAAAGCACTAGAAAGTTATTAAGGCCTTCTTAAAAGCCTAGTGACATACTAATAAATTGTTTAAACTTCATATCAGAATATTCTTACATTTTGAAGATATAGCAACTCATCTATGATTTATGTATTTTTTACTCTTTTTTTAAAGATTATTGTAATTTATTTCTCAGATATCATTTTTATTCATGGTATTTCCTGCTTAAGTGAGTACCACAAATAGGTTTGGGAAAATCAGAAATTTTAGGAAGGGTGAAATAAGCGGTAATGGAAAAGTCCATTTGAGCTTGGCTTTGGAAAATGTGTAATACCTTACTGAAAAATCCTTGCCACTATGCTTTTCTCTTAGCTGGTCAGTGCATCCCACTCCATGCCTATCATGTTGTCTGGTTCATAAAATTATGATAAGAAAGAGAACTTATTGGTCACAGACCACTGTAAAGAGGTTTGATAGCACAAATCAGATTAAGTGCTTCTAGTGATCAGTAGGCAACTCCTGAGGCCACATTGCCCAGGCTCCAGATACTGGAGGTATTTACTGGAGGTAAACATTTTTCCTCACAGTTGCAGCAATTCACACCTCCTATTAATATAAGTCCGATATCACAATCAGAACTTCTTACTAAATTTTCCCTTTTTCTCCTAACTTAGCCAATTTTCATGAAGTTAGGATGGCATTAAGCTTCTTCAGCACCTTCCAGAGCAAATTTGTAATTCCTACAGAACAAAGGCCGCAAATGTGAATCTGTATCCTGAAATTAAACTACCAAGAGTCCGTGTTGAAAAGTAATTCCACTGATAACATTAGATATTCAAGTTACTTTGCTTAGTCTTTCTGGGGCACTTTGTGATATTCCTCTCACCTAACTTCAGGCACTTAAAAAATAGCTGACTTCATTTCTTGCTTGTAAGAATGAGCAGAGGAACTGCATTTTGGAGGCACCAGGCTCTCTTCAATGGCTTATAAACTGACACTGACTTTGACCACATGCGTATTCAACCACATACAATTATTTGAGATGAACTACTAGTTCAAAAATATAGAATATATATAATTGTTACCCACTTGATGTGTAGATTAGTTGAGATCAACCTCAATACTAGAATTTATTATTAGATTCTACTACACCTAGTAGATCATAAATATAGAATATATATACAGATCTTACCTATTTGATGTATAGATTCCCCATAGCTGATTTGCCAGAACAAAAAAAAAAAAAAGTCCCTGTTATAAGCCTGCAAAAGGCCCCTTGATTAAGTCATTTTTCTCCAGGGAATTTTCATGCTATAAAATATATTTGAGCAGGACAATATGATGTCTCTGAAAATAGCTGCTTCCTCTAGTTGACACAGGAAGGCTTTTAGTAGAAAAGAAAATTTTTCAAGGAAGGTCAAGAGAACAGCAAAAATATATTCCCTTTGTACATGTGTATGTTTGTTTGGCACATTTCTGGTTTGGGTTTCTTTCAAACAAGCATGGCTTGTTGAAAATGGCTGCAATTTTCTGAGTTTCTTCATAAGTAAAATAACTAGATAATTACATGGCAGAAGCAAAGTAAGGTTTCAGTTGATTTAATTTATTTATATCTCTCTTAATCCTATTTCATCCCTTCAGTTTTGTCGCCTTTCTGTCTCTGCTGCTGTCTGTTATCACTTCAGCCCTGAAACTCCCACTGTCTGGCTATAACCACCATAAACTTTTTATTTCTGGAACTTAGCTGATCCTACCCTTAAAAACTTCTATTCACCACTGAATATAATCTGACCACTTAATTTTTATATATCTGTTTCTTTACTCAATTGTCTCCTTTTACCAGAATATTGAACCCCTTTTGTTTGTGTCTTCACTTTGACTATACGCTTCTTTCTGTGGACTGAAATAGGCCTCAAGGCAAATAACCAGTAATCTATGTACCCTTTTCAATGTCTGCTTTAGATGTGGTATTATCTGATAGCAAATAGAGTGACATTTATAGGGTATTTTTATTCACAGGTTTTTCTATCATCTCATGGAGATAGCTAACTTCGTGATAGAATAGTAACTTGTCACTATGCCACAACAGGATTCAATATCAAGGCCTTGCAGGAATCAGCTTTTCAGATCAGGCTGAATCTGATATCATGTACACTTTGATAGGTCACAGATTAGTTCATTTAACCTGATAGAATTATGCTGTGGGATGGCAAGTTCAAAATGAGACTGTGCTACAGCCTCCTGAATATTCATGCTATGTGCACATTATCACAGAACCTTTCTCCTTTTCACTTACAAACATCAGAATGCCCTGAGGGAGGGGAAAAAAAAAAAAAAAAGCAAGCAGAGCTAGTGAACTATGTACCCTTAGTATGGTTAGGAAAGAATGGGGAAGTAGAAAGCTGGCTATCAGTCCCACACAAAAAATCCACCAGGCAAAAAGGAACAAAGAAAGAGTTAATATTTCTTGGTTTGTTATCATTTTGAGAAAATGTGATTGCATTTTACAGTTCTAGGATTAGAAATAAAAGTAATTTTAGAAAAAATGTGACTCATAATTTCTCATAAAACCTCAGCACAGCTTCAGAAAACACAAGGCATTTTCTATGCAATGATTACAGCATTTCTCAATGAAATTCTCCCTCAGGAATCTTCATCTTTGGAGGGAACACAGTTAAGATGATATTTACATAAAGAAAACAGAACTTTTCAGAGTTATTTTGTACGAATTAACCACCCATCCTGATGTAACTTAAAGTGTTTGGAAAGTACTGAAATAAGTAATTCTAGACATGTCTTCTTGGAAAGATTCAGAATCAGAAAATTATTTTATTACCCTTCTTTCTGGTTTTAGGGAATTCCTGTAGTCTGTCTTTTCTCTGTCATTCTCCTAAAGGCAGATTACAATGGCAGGACCAGGATGACAACATTGTTCAGAATAATTAATAACTTTCAAGTGGGATAATTGCTCGATGTGATAAACTGAAGAATCTCAAAACATAGATATTGCAAAGTACGTAAAAATTAAGCTAAAGCAGTATACGGCTAATGGAGAAAATAAAGGTCAACTAGGTCCGGATGGTTCAATTGATAAGCACCTAACAAACATGGTGTTTTTAGAGCTCTAAGAATACAGTATAGATCATCTGCATAAATAAATTGAGCAATAGGTTGGCATGTGCAGTACAAATTTAGGTTCTTAGTTTGTATTGCTAAACATTGGAAAGCAGTTACTTTTAGGAAATTCAGTCCTTGAATTATGTAAATGTAGTTGTAATAGATATGAGCAAAGCAAATCACACCAGATGTTATTTGCATGAAGTCTCAATATCATAATTTTGTCTTTAAAATACAAAGAAGAGTGTCTCAGGGCACTTAGTCAAATATTTGCACATTTTATACCAATTATCTATACATTTCAGGCACACATTCAAATCCTCCACTACTTGATCATTGTAATTACTGTACATTCCATGTCTCTGAAACATGCCAGATTTGTAATTGGAAGGAAGAAAATTATCTTGAGACATGCTCTAACAAAGCAATGAAAAATAGCCTAGGAACAATGCCCTTTTTGTACTACCTACAGTATCTTCCTGCTATGTATACAAAAGCACAGTAAACTTTTAATCTGAATTAGAAGAATCTATCTAGATACCTTAAAATCCAAAGAGAAAATTTGCCACGTAAAGTGTGTTTCTACAAAACTGAATCCACTTCAATGTTTACTCTTATTCTACAACCTAAACTTACCCTCTATCCTTCTATGCAGTACTGTCTCTGAAAAAAATCCTACAAGGGGTCCAAAGCATCAAAGGAGTGAGACTGAAATGTAGTTTGGAAATCAAGTCCAAACAGCACTCAGAAAAATCCTCACGGTGCTGGCATGCAAAATACCAAGCTGACTCACATTTTAAAACTAAATTCCAGAGATGCCTACAATTGACATAGCTGAGTAGTTCATAATGCTTGGCTCACACCTTGCTTATACAGCTAGATTAGGATCCAAAATTAAGTCATTTTCTACATATATTCTCCAAGGAACTCAAGAGACATCATCAGAGCATATCTACTACACTTTCAGCTTTCAAGTTCATCTCAGCAAGTAACTAAATCTTTTAAAACATGATCTTTCTTCATCATGAAGAGCTGTGAAATTCTAACACAGTCACTTCCTTAAACAGTTTCAAAGGTTTGGGTTTTTTTTCTTTTTCTTTATGTGAATACAACTAGAAAATGAATAGGAAATTACAGGAAAAACACCCAAGTTGGAGCAATGTAGTGCCTTTAGTTTCTGAAGAGGCCTTCCTCCCTGAAGAGGTTTTAAATGCTTTAAGCAGTCAGTCATTGCTGCCTTCAGATCATTCATATTTTAGTCCAGTGTCCAGACTACTAGGTTGCAGCATCATGTTCTGTCTCAGACCCATAATAATGTCTGGTTTTTTGAATAAGTGGTGCGAGTTTGAATTCTTGGAGTCAATAAGGAAATATTAAACCAATATTTCTGTATTTCTCAGCCAAATGCTCTGATCATAAAGCTCTTCATAGAACTGTATTTTCCTAATACTCAGAAACCTGTCTTCAGGAGAGGTGTCAGCTTGACTCAGGGACAGGATTAATAACTCAGACACCTACCCAGTTGTTTAACACTCAGCACCTACACTCACAGCATGTTATTCTAAATGTCACTCTTATTTTACCCAGAAATTGCCTGTGAACTTAGGCGTCTAATATAGCATTCTTGCTTGTGAAGAAGGCCAGAAGAGTAATAGAACTAAGAGATGCATTTATCGGAATTGATCATTTAATATTCATGTCTTTGATCTTCCATTGTTTGCAAAATAATTTGCAATTCACTTTCTTTGTTAGCATTAATTTAGTGTTATTTTCTTAGTAGCTGGTTAGTTTTCTTAGTGCTGTTCTGAGAAAGTTGCATGCCTGACATTTATGCAGCAGTAGAAGATTGTACAGGTCATCCACAATGTACATAAGTATTTTCAGCAATATTATAATCTCACCAAGGAATTTCCCTTTTAAAAAGTTGTATCTTGTCCCAGCAGTTGCTCTGGAAAGAATGAAACTGTCTTAGCTATAGTCTTTGTCTGAAAACTGCCATATTTATTGTTCATTTGACTATAAGTATGTGACTCATGGAAGTGGATATGTGCTATACTAATAGTTCTGCAAACACAATTCTCCAGTGCAAACGTGGAAAAAAACCCACCACTCCAGTATAAATTACCTGCACCTAATATAATTGGCAACTGAAAGGGATACAGTGGTAATGAAATCAGTGGCTTAGGATCCCTCAAGCCTCTGCTGTGATATCATCACTTAGGGGGTACCACAGTCAAGAACATGAAAAACCTATTCTCGCCACATGAAGCATGAGGGCTCCAGACTTGCTGCAAATTGCTTTTTCCTCACTGTTGTGGAGTTTCTTACTTCCATGTGCACAAAATATTTTGGATCATAATGATTATTTTGTTTATATTAATATTTCTATCACTTCTGAAGCAGAATAGAACAGTTTGTCTATTCAAAAAGCTATTTTAGGCCTATTTCTTATTAGGCTACCCCAGTAAACATGCTACCAAACATTACCTAATTAGATACACTTCATTACTTCTGCTTCCTATTTTTCAAGTTACTGAGATACTGAGATACCCTTTGGTATAAGTGAAACTTTGAAATCTTAGTGACTTTGTGGCACTAAACCATAACAGTGGGAGAGTTGTGCCTCTATAGCTACCTATGCAACATTTGTTTGTTTAATGGCTTAAGAGTACTTTGTTAGTCTTGTCAGCCTTTCCTGTTGGTGAGAACCAGGCTGTTTTCATTTAATCCTCCATATCAACCTGTACATAATAACTGTTACAAGCTTTGAACATTTTTCATTGCAGTATTTCTGCAGCCTTCAGACTCTTACTTCTGAATGAAAAGGTGACAAATCAGAAGTTTTCCTCAAAGAAAAAAAAAAAGGTACTTTCAACAGTTGAGGGAATGTTGGAAAGAAAGGGACTGAAAATGCTGAAAGAAAGGGACTGGAGACACTGGAGCTCCTTCTGTGTAGGAGACTTGAATATCACTTGTCCCTCAGGGCTGAAGTGGAAGTCAATCTACATCAAAGACAACTTGTAAAGTGACTACAATGAAAACTTATGAAAGATGTGATTATACCTCTAGATCTGACGTATATCTGTCCCACACTTGATTCTGCTGAAAATTCATATCCCAGAAACATCTGTGTGTGCATTTTGTAGGAATGAAAGATCTTCATGTTTCATAGTTTTGAAAAGCTCTACCCAGATTCATTTGAAGTTCTTCAGTGTGTGGGAAGATCCCCACCACAGTCTTAATCCCCTTGAGTGATTCCATGTTGTGAAGGAACCTGTCATCCCCTGACCCAGACCTTAATTCTCCAATTCATCAAGGGAAAATCTGCTGCAAGTTACTAAGTTGTGTTTTTTCCGCAAATAATATATAGGACTCCAATCCTTTTTTCTTAAACTGAAGTCAATCCATTCTTCATTGTGTTCCCATGTGAATGAGTCACATTAATGACTGACAGTTGTCCATGGTCTGGGATACACATGAAACATGGAGGGGAGGCAGCGGGGAAGTAAAGGTAGCAAAACTTGGCTCAATTTATGTCCCAACATGCAAAAGAGGAGCAACTGAACCAATCACAATGTGCAATCCTTTTATATATAGTGTGGTCTCTATTGCTCATTTTACACTTTTTATGTAAAATAAGCACAAGTCATATAAAAGAAAGAGAATGTAAATTAAAAACAAATTATTCTTCTGTAATTTTTCTTCATTAATATTTCACTTCATAATAAAGAAGTTACTTCTCTTTTCTCTCACTTCGATTCCTTTTTCTTTTCACAATTTCTTCTTAAATTTTGAAAGAACCAGTCCACACATCCTCACAATAAGTAATGTTTCTGGATTTATTTCTGTCTATATAATATAACACAGATGTGGGCTACATATGGGAAGCGAAGTTCTTCGGGTATTGCCATGTGCCATTTCACAAGGCATATTGCTTCTACAAGAGGTGTTTTGTCAAAACATGTCTTAAAGGACTAAATTATCTTCTCATTGTTCAACGGGTATAACAGCATTCAAAATTCTTTTCAGAAGTCAAAACTATCCTCATACAGTTCCTTGTCAGGAACAAGAACTGCAAAGCCTTAGAAAAAAGCATCATAATTAAAATTGCCATCTTGGTAACATAGTACTATCACAACTTCTCCAATTAGATTTTTAACAAATTGAAACAATGAAGTAAACAGATTGTATGACAGTGATTAGCAAAGCACTGAGTAGAATTTAGTTGCTGAATATAACATATGCGAATCATTGAAGGTAAAACCTCAAAGACATTTAACCAGAGAAAATTATGTCAAAACTAAGTATGAATAACATCTCTTCAGTATATTTTGAGTAAGTGTGAAAACAAACAATAATATTCATATGCAGAAACTGTTACTGGCAGCAGTTTAATAGAACATTGTCCCTGGATATTTTTGTCTTTAAATCATTAAATATAAATGTAATTTAGTAAAAATAAATATTAGTCTTTTATTAAAAGAAAAAGAAATAAAATTTTCTTTTGGCATGTACAACTAAGTTCTGCCAATAATGAAACAGAATATTACAAGCTATTGTGCCATTAATCCCTGTGTAACAATTTAAATATTGTAGTCATAAGTGCTTTAATGATTTTTTTTTTATATTGTTTTAATGATTTGCAATAGTTCCATTTTCCTGGACACCGTAATCTACCACACAAGTAAAGAGGGCAGAAATTTATACAACCAGTGCAATACTGAACCTTCACAAAAACAAAACAAAACAAACACCAAAAAGCCACATTCACTATATAGTGCCTAAAATACTAATTATACTTTATACTGGCATACTGATTTCTAAATTGTGTTTAGCAGCAGGATCCCTAAGCAAACCTCCACTGTTCTGTTCCCAGTCCCACGCTGTAGGCACTTAGAGGTATCCTCCTCAGAGATGAGGATGGGTTGAGCCCCCTTTTTGTGCAGCCTAAGAGCTTCTGTGCTCCAGGAAGCATTAGGACTTCTAACCAGATGTTTCTGTCAAACAATAAGAAAGTAAGGGAAAATCCACTGAGCAGTGGTTCTTCTCCTCATTCATCAAGTGTGAAGAACAATACTTCTAAAAGGACTTTTTCTTTCCTCCTAGACACCACTTGAGCAAGCTGCTGGTGCTGAGCAATCTAACAATTGAGTGAGGAAAGAAATGAATGCAAGTCTCTCTCTGTGCATTAAAATGCTATTTACTTCCCAGTTCTCAGGCAATGTGCCATCTGCAGAAAACTTTGCAACCATATCATTCCTACTTATAAAATAAGTAATAAATAAATAAGTAAAAAAAAAATAAAAAAATAAGTAAAAAAGAAAATATGTTTTATTACTATTTGTTTCTGGGAGGAATAAAAAAAGACAATAAGAAAAGAAATGATTATTAGTGATCTGGAAACATTTTGTAATTCCTATTAGTCTTTTTAAATTCTGGGTAAAATTTTCAGGGCACATTATATATAGAAATGTATATACATATATATTATTTATTACAAATAGAATAGAGCAAAGAAATAAATGAATTTGGGTTAATAATAATCATAGTACTGTAAAAAAGACTGAGCAAGCGACAAACTGAGTTAAAGTACTACTTGACCAAATGTGGCCTCTATTTTTTACCTCTAAAAAAAATCATTTCAGTGTTTGAAGTTTGAGCACAAACACCACAGGCAGTAATATCTGCCTTAAATTTCTTCATGGCACAGCTGTTTTCAGTGATACTTTCCCTCATTCATAAGTCTTAAGTATAAAATGAAATCTCTAAGTGCCTTACAGGAATGCATGTTCATCTTTTTTGAACAGTTAGCCATTATACAGTCTCCAGAACTACTGTAATTTGGTAAGGTATTGCGACCACCCCTGGCAAAATCCCTTTTCTCATGATAATTTTCCAGCCCAGTCACAATAGTTTTAATTGCCCAATGTTTTTTTAAGCTTTGAGGAAATAGTATACCAAGCTATACCAAGGAAATTGATATTATTTTGTAATGAAATCAGAACCTGTGATTGCAGCACTTCCCTTAAGCAAAAAGGAAAATGTTTTCTGAGTATAAGAGCTAGAATTAATACCGTAAGTAAATGAGATTCATTGTTTCATACTTATTTTTCTCAAACCTTTAGTTGTGCATCTAGTGAATATGAACATGCATATAATTTCACTGAAGAATCAAAATTTTAGTTTTGGTTTCCAACAAGAAGAAGAAACTTGAATATAAAGACAAATTTCCATGGAATAACAGGTACTTAATATCAGTTCAGATCTAAGCTAGGATATTTATTGAACTCAAAATTACTGTTAGCTAAGAGTATATGGAGAGTAAGTTATTGTGTTTCATAAGATGTTTAAAAGCATGTTAATCAGTGGCACTTCGATACCTCAAACCTGGTATCAGTCCAGTATCAGCTCTGTCTCAGAGACAGCCACCAGCCTTGCTGCCCTGCTGCTTGTAAACTATCTAAACTGATTGTGGGAACTATGGATTGTCTGTGCCATACTTCCATGCTCCATCCTGTGTAGCCTTTATTCCCAAAGATGCCAGAGAGTTGTTTTCTTTTATCTGTATGTAATCTATTTGTTTTTCCAAGACTTATTATTTCTCTTGATTCTTTTCAGGAGACCATCACCGCTTTCCAGTCCCTAAACTGCATTTCAGTTATTGGTCTTAATGTGTACAGATTTTGTTTTAAATACAAACAATAATTTCTGGTTCACAGATTTTTTAAATTAAAAAATATCAGTATATATTAAAATAGATTTATATTCTTATATATACTTATATATTATACAAACATATATATTAAAATAAATATACATGTTTGTTTTTTTAATTAACAGATATTTGTATACCCTTTGAGTGCAAGGGTACAGGAACCCCAAGGTAAATCATATATCGTCGTAGGATATATGATCAATAGATTAAAAATTAATCCCCCAAATCAAAAATTCTTTCTATACTTTATCCCCTCAAACACAAACTGTCATAGACAAGATTCTAATCACATTTTCTCTATTTACAAACTTTTATAAATGCATGGCAGATAGCCTTAAGACTCATACAAATTGCTGCCAGATCAAATTTAAGGACTGAATCAAAAAATGCCAGAGCTCAGTGGAGAAAGTGCTCCTGAGCTTTGGATTAACATGGTTTCTTCTGATGGGCTTGAACCACTTCTACAGGCAGTATAGGGACAGTGGGACTCTGTAGAAAAAGGAGAAATATTTTTAAATGTCACTAATAAGTGTACACAAAATGCCAATTTCCTTTGGAAATACCTGACTGCTTACCCTGTCCTTCTTCTGCTCATATTAGGTCTTGGATTTGCCTAGATTAAGTTTGTTGAAGTTTGAGGGTTGCAGCTGGAGGTAGTTCAAAGCTGCACTTGTCAACAAGCCATAGTTAGATTATCGTAACACAAACTATAGCTATACTGACATACGTGGACATCCTGCAAGTAGTATACACACCATTTACAAGCCTTCCTCCTTGAAGTGTTTCTTGGGAGAACCAAATGGCCCTTGGTTTTTCAAACTAGCCACTGAAATATTCATGTGACTTTAAATCTGGTTTTGGGGTCAGAAAAATAACAGCTTGTTCACAGAAATCCTATATAGTAACGTTTCTCTATAAAAAGTAAGCTGTACCAATGCCACTTAGAAAAAGTGGTTTGCCTCAGATCTTACTGTTAGAAAGATAACTATATAGCAAAATATTTGCACTTCTTCACTGTTTTTTTAATGTGCTGTTAAAATCTACATTCACAGAGCATAGGTAAGCTTAACAACAAAAAGGCAATTTATATTGCTATCTCTGAAGAGGCCATGTAAAAGAGGGATTGTGATTTTCAGAGCTGCACAATTTAATATTGATAAAAAATTGTTACCACTTCTTGTTCTTCAATGAAAGTGACAAAATTACTTGAACAGCTTTCCTATTAACAGGAACACGCAAAGGTGTCTCTAAGGAATAGTAATTCTGTTTCTTCTCTTTTCTATTTGGCACGCAATTTCTCAGAAAGCTTTGTAGTCAGTGGGAGTCTATTAATGTGTGAGCATTGTGGAGAAAGATGCATGCAGTTTCTTTCAAGTTGTATTTCAATTCTTCACTTTCGTACTTTCAGATTCCACTATTCAAATTATATAAACAACATCTCTGTTTTGACTAAATTATCATGTCAAGTCAAGAACGGCGGTGTGCAATGGGGTGGTGTATAATATATTTATGTATTTATATTTACCTATTAATTTACATTTTCATATCATTGGGAAAAAAACCAGCTTTGTTCCTTTCTCTTCCAAACATTTTTCCCTCCATTATTCAAAAGTAAATTCAGTTATATTAGCACATTTTATACAACTGTTCTTCAGTCAAGATTCATGGCTTTTGTCTTTGCTTTGCCGATTCAAGAACTCTTCATCATCAAGCAACATTACTATTTACTATATGGATAAAGAGACACAAGCACGTGATTAAATGCCCGGTGAAGAATCAAGAAGGAGGAAAAATGATTTTATTAATAAATGTTTAGCATATAAGTGAAAGACTATCATTACAAGTACATTGTAAAAAAAGCAGGAGTGCAAAAAAAAAAAAAAAAAAGGGTTATCAGGTCTTCTGCTGTTTGGAGGGTTTTTCCAACATTGTCTTGAAATATATCATGTTATTAAGTCCTTTCTAGCTATATCCTCAGCAAACAAGCATGGCATTGCTTGGATTTGAGACATATTCTGCTTAATGTGTTTCCAAGAACAGAGTTGTGTGGTCCACCAAAGAATGGCATCCACAGGTATATAACTATATAGAGTTAGATCCAGAGAGGCACATCTTTCTTGCATACACTACCACTGGTGAAGTAGGAGCCTGTGCACCAAAAGATACTCTACAGTATTCATTGTTTTTAATGGATTTGAAGTCAGTCTCATAAACTATCGCTGCATACTGACACACATAAATATTATGGGATTTTCATATTAGAAAACAATAATTTTTAAGAGAAGTAAATTCTTAATTTTGAGGCTATGCAAAAAAATCAGAAACCCCTGTAATGTAAAAAAAAAAGTCATTGGCATTTCAGCTACAAGTTATTTCAGACAATAGAGACAGGGTTGGGTATGTTTGTAATGTCACTAAGGAAAAATCCATTGTGGCATAGCAACATGCCATCACATTGCCTGAATGCTTGCTGTCCTGAACTCATGCCCATCATCAGAGGGGGGTTTGTAGCACAGAAGTCCACTACTTCTCAGGTAAATCTTATTCCATGTGTTTTAGTTAAAAGCATCTTCAACAGCATCACCATTTCCCGCAGAAATTAGCATTTGGTCTATTTACAAAATCTTAGCAAGACATGGGATTGAATCCATGAGACTTTTGTACAAAAAAAATACCAGAATACAATTATTGACAGTTGGATCATTTGAATGGTAGCAATTTTAAATATCAATGAAATGGAGGGGGAAGGTGAGAAGAGACACTAATCTATGTATTTTCTTTTTTTACCCTCTACTTTTTTTTTTTTTTTTTTTTTTTTTGGAATGCATATGTTTTTCAGGTATGAAAGAGAAGAATGTGTAAAAACAGATCTGAAACTACAAAGCCTCCCCACTGACTCCTTGAGAAGGAAGATGTACATAAAGAACAGTCTGTGTGGCCATTAAAGTACAGTCATTGTGAGAGAGGATATGAAAAACGTTACAGGAAGCACATAATTCATTACAAAAGTTGAGATGTATATAGCTATCCCAGAGTAGCAGTCTGTCTTGCATGATTAAATACAGCTAGTATTTCCAAACATGAGGACATCACTGCACGGCTTTTCTAGAGCATGCAAAGTTTGTCAAGAAAAGTAGTACATTTCTCAGACAAAGCTGATATAGAGGGGGACAAGCTGGTAGGTTAACTTATTGTCTCTATCTGTAGCAGCTAAAACCCCACTATTGATATAAAAAAAGATCCTCTTTTCACCTGAGAATCTCACTGAATCCTTTAGCACACAATGATGACTAGTTCTTAATATTGTCCAAGGCAAATTCCAATGGTAACTCATCCTCATTGCTGAAATAGCAGCAGCCTCTCTAAATGTCAAGGGCAGTTTCCTAGCATAGTTTTGAATCATCTTAAGGAAAATGTCTCTCTGTTTTCTATAAGATTTTTAAAGGTTATAGAACTTTCCGTGATCAATTTACAGTCTGAACCATTTTCAGTGATTTTTTTTTTGTTCTGTAGCATTATATTCACTTTCACATTTGTAGTCCAAAGAGAAGTCCAAAATATCCTAGGCTTTTGCCACTTTTAAATGGTCTAGTGGTTCTTCAGTTAGTTACAGTGCTTCTGAATCTTACAATCCATTTTTTTTTCCACACTTTTCTTCTATTTTCCAATACTGAAGGATGTTGCATTTTATTAGTGAGAGACACTTAAAATATACACATAAATTGTATGGTAAGTGGAAAGTGTGATTTATGTCTTTGCTTTGACTGTTCATTTATTAATCTTATACTATCAATCATTGTTTTTAATGCAGTGAAGTATTTTTGGAAAATTGTGCTTCTCATGTCATCTTCTGCTGCTGTGATCTCCTCACTCCCTACCATCCTCATCAGCTTCTATTCACTGAAGCCTATTTCAGTATACAGCCCAAAAACTTTTGGTTACTTTCTGGATTTCAATAGGCCAGCATTTCAGGCTTACCTCTTCTTAAAAGTTGTCAAAAGTAGCTTCCCACTCACTCATATCATGACACACAGTTCCCATGTCATTATCACCAAATCATTTGTTCTGAAATGCATCTCATGTTAAATTGTTTCATGACTTCTTTCAAATATCCATACATTCAACCCAAGTGAAATGCTGAACTGGGTGGTCGTTACTGCTTTGTGGTAGAGGCAAGAGCAAAACATCATGTGCGATTTCAACATCAGTAGGTTATTTATTGATAATTCAGAAGTGATGTGGTTGAATCAGTATTATTTCCTCTGTAAGAGGTTTCTGGTGTTAACTCTTCTGTTGCCTATCACTGTGCACAGAGCAGAGACAGAGCAAATCCCTATCCTGTCATCTGTTTTGACTGGAAATGTCTAAAACGTCTATAAAGGCTTTGTATCAAGAATGACAGCAGCATCTGTCCCTCAGGGAATACTTGTCTTCACTTTTCTCCAGATTTCAATGATACATAATCAAAATACAACAGAAATTATTAAGTATAATAGCATCTTTGACTCAAAAGGTCTTTATTTTCCAGACTAATTGTAATACCTCACTCTCCTACTCAGACTACTTCAAAGCTTCTCCAGCTGGCCATGTTGCTTATGCACAGCATCAGACAGTATTACTGTCTCTAAATCAGTTGGTACTATCATTCAAATAGGAGATTCCTGATTCAAACCTAAAGCCATAACAGTAGTCTCATTAATTATAGTAACAATTTGGAGGGGATTGCTGTTGCAGCAGTACACATGAATTAAAACATCAACAAAACACAGTTGTGTTTAGAGTTTGGTAGTAACAGATGGGTGTTCATGTGCAACTATTTCATAACAAAAGGCTGAACTCTTTTCTGCTTTACATAGACGAACTGCATACCACTTAAGCCAAAGCCAAACTTATCCATAATTCCACCTAAGTATCTGAACTGTTTGCTGCAAAGACTCAGAGTTCATTTTCACTCACTTATTCCCATATAGCTCTGCTGAAGCTAATAGAGTTGCAGAGGTCTGACCAGAATTTGGCTGCAGTTTTCTAAGCACATCTGTTCATTTCATGACAGATATTTCTTTGTGGGTTACGTAGTTAGAATAGAGCCAGATGCTGATTCCTTTCACAAAGCAACCTATTCTTTGAGTGATTCCACTGATACCAGAACCTTCTTTTGGACTAAAGAACAATCAGCATATATGTGACAGTGACTCATGATAGGAAAATGATCTCATACATTTTCTTCTTCTGTTCCTTCCCCTTAGCCATCAAACACCTTGTCAAGTACAAACAGTGCCACTCGGAATCAGGTAAGTGTTATTGAATCCTGAAAGAAGGTTTATCAGTTTATCTTCATGGCCAGGTAAATCCTGTTCATATTGTTGGATGCTCTCGTTATGTACTGGTCAGGCAAGCTTCACCATCTGCAGGGATTTATATCAATTCTAGCAACAATGGACAAATAGAATATATTCTTACTCAATACACCCCTTTATTTTATTTCTTCCTCCCTCCATAGACCCATAGCCCCTAAGCCAGTACCATCTACCTACACAGACTTCTGGCTCACAGGAGGGGACACAGATGCCTTGAACCACTAAGTAACTACCATTCAGATATGTTTTTATATGCTGAGGGCTCCATGCCTGTGCACCTGGTTTGTGATAGCACATTTTCATTCAGCTGTTGATGACTTTGAATCCAGTTGAGAAAACAGCTCATTTGAATTCTCCGTAGCCTGTTTGCTTCCACATCTAATTCATTACCTGATCGCTTCTAATTAGAAGAGTTGCAATGGAAGAGTTGTTTTGTTCTGTGCAGTTAACAATTATTTCCTCAGGACACAAGACCTTTCCCAGAAGGGGAATCTGCAAGAGAACATTGAAAAATTTAGGTTTGTTTGCAGATCAGAAGGAAAAGGTTAATGCAAAAATCTTAAAAGACAATATTCAGGTTTTCTGTCACAAGAGTTTTCATAGTAGTTAAGAGATTTTATTTTTTTATTAATTTTCCTGTCATTGTTAGCATGTTCCATTCCCAGCATTTATTTTCAAAAACACATTGTTTGCTGTAATGATAATATACTGTTTCTCTCTTTTTTTTTTTAATCTGACCTTCTTCTATAATCATAGCTAAATTTGCCTAGACATTCAGAGGCTTTAGACCACCAAGACTTGACAGTGAGAAACTTATTTTTCAGCTTACAAAACATTTATAGGAAGAAAAGTACTATCACGTAACTTAAGAAAAACTGTATGTGACAAACAAATGCTTTGTGTTTGGGGTATCATTGTCATTTTCTTACAGCAATATGTTGTTTGTACAGGGACTGTTGTTGTCATGGATAGCATGGAGAGGATGCTGCTAGTTGAGAAACTATATTGCTGGAGAGAATTAACAGAAATATGCACACAAGCAGGAAGCAAAATGAAGCACTATTTTTGGTTAAAATAAAATACAGTAGGAGTAGTAGGTGTTCCACTAAGTAATAATAATTACATTTAAAGCACTCTATAGTCTACAGGCTTTGAAGAGAGTAGAAAGAACAGTAATGACAGGTAAGTATTTCTGAGAACAGATAAGTATTTGTGAGTGTTCAATTTTTAATGGCCAGAAGCAATAACTCAGCTCAGTTTGATACTAATTAAGGGCTTATTAACTCTCTTTCAGCTCTTTGTCCAGTTGCACACTAAAATTATACATTTCAACATCATTTCTTTACTACTTGTGTCCTTGAGCATAACAAGTGAATGTCATCATACCTCAGTAATTTAAGTATCATTATACAATTAGAAGCACTTGCTTGCATAATTGTAAATCAGTTGTGTGAGTTGGAGTTGCATGTTGCACTTGTAACTGACTTGTAATATAGCCAAGATGTGACGCAGTCTCTCAGTTCTCTGCTCTTTTTCTATTAGCTCTGAAACAAAATTAGACTTATAAAAAACAGTAGATTGTCATTAGTCTGGTTAATTAATCAAATTTACTTAAAGTATCTGAAATATTATTCATCTAGCAGATGAATTATGTGAATTAAGTTAATCTTGCATCATAAATTCCAGTTTGTACCTCATACTTTTCTGTTAGCCTGGCTCAGGTTTTAATTGAAAGATTTGAATTAAACACTAATATTTGAATGCAAGTCAGGTACAGCATTTTCCCTAAATCAGCTGCCATGTGTCTGTCCCTGAGCAAGAGGATTTTCTTTTCCTAGTTTTGCTACTGTAAGGCTCCTTTGGTTGTTTCATCTACCCTTGCAAGTTTACTCTGAGGTTCAAGTACCCATTGGTTGAACCTCTTTCCATATCCCATTGCACTATTCAGCATATAGCAAGATTTCAAATTAACTCTCAGCTCATGAATCTGAAGAGCTCCATTGAAGTTAATGGAGCAACACCACCTTGTAACAGCTGATGGCCTGGTGCTCACATTGCTTCTCAACTTTTGTGCCCTGTGTGCTGCTTCTGGTTTGTCTCACATAGCCTCATGTCCCCAGAATGATCTCAGGAGGGCCTTCATCTGAATCATCTTCAGCTTTTAGCCTTGTCTCAGACATAAGCCAACCCCTGAGAGAAGGATTAGCTTGGCTGCTGAAGGATCAGCTCAAAATTCACCTTGCTGCCAAATAGTGGTTCTTATTCTCAGGTGTTAGCAAAAAACCTTCCCTGCCAAGGGCAGGTGTGTAATCTGACAGGTTATATATCTGAATTTCTTGCTCAAATCACTGAACGAATGTAAGTAGATACAGCTGCTTGTTTGTCCTGCTGGGAACTTCACTCCTGAAAGTCCCTGGTTCTGCACCCAATGTTAGAAGATGTCTCAAATGCAAAGAAAAGTGAGAGATGAGGTTTGAAGGTTTAAGGATCAGCATCAAAAGCTCCCACAGATGCCTGTTCACAACAACAAGCTATCTATTCTCCGGCAGTGGTGTTGCACAGGGCTTGAGGGTGAGATTGCTTTTTATTCCAACACATTTCCCTCAGCATTCCAGACTCAATACCAAGTCTTAAGAGAAGAGCAGGCAGGTTATTACATTATGTGTAGATGATTATACAACTACTGTACTCAAAATTACATCCACTCACAAAAAGTTTTGCACAGTAACTAGGTATATCACCTCTGCTTCCACATTTCTTAAAAGAAAGTATTCTTTATAAATTATATTAGCTTTTGGTTTGTGTTAGTTGATCTGTTAGCCAACCAAACAATAGATAAAGATAGATCAACATCAGTGTACTGCATGATAAACATATTGGTTTGCAGAAAAACTGTACCTACACTGAGGTATGGAATTTTCAGTCCTTTATATTCTAGTCTTGAACTAAGAGCAACAAGAAAAAACTGTATATTTTTAGCATGCTCATGTTTATATTCCATATAACTCTACTATTTGGCAACGTGCTGCTGTTGGATTTGTCGGAAAATTATATGTGATTTTTCCTTCTTACCTTTACTCCTATCCATTTTCCCTTCAATACTACTTTCTCTTTTCACTAGAATCACCTCTTTGTTTCTTTACATAACAGACAAAAAGAAAAATTGCCATGTAGTTACTCATAGAGTATATTTTCCAAGCTGGTGAATTGTTTCTATATGGTATCTCCTTTATTTTTCACACAAGTTTCAGGAGACTCTACCTTCCCGGATCCTTGCATAGGAGAATTAAAATATAATTTTCTTCCTCCCCTTCTTTCAAATCACCTGCTACAAATGCAGGAAGGAGCTTTCTGCTAAGGCTGAGTCCTACATAATTCTCCAGTATATTGACTTGTTCTATTTTCCTTTTTTGAAATCAAATTCGTGAGTAGCAACACACTATTTCCTCCTGTCTTTGCTTTATCTTTTCAGAATTTCCTATTTAGATTTTTGATTTTTAAATAATGAAGCAATAAATTCCAGTTTCAGATAATGTTGTTTCTTTGGGAGCAAAATAAGTTGTTTTAGTCTTGAATTCAGAATAACCTGGAGGTGGCCCTGGATTCTCTCCAAGATCTATTGAGGATAAGATAAAACAGCCTGACCACTGTGAGAAGAAAGTGGGTGACAGGAAAACTTAAAAATGTGGCCTTTTTTCACATATTTTTCCAACATAATTGCATCAGAAAAACAAGAGCTAAATTTTGCCAGTGATTTCCTTTGGCTCAGTAGTCAGAGACAGTAGGTGTGCCCAGTTTGGTATTTCTTCTCTGCTATATATGCTTTATTAAAACATTATAAAGCATTTCTCCTATTATTTAAAATTCTTTAACTTATAAAAATAGCTAGAATTATTTAATTCGATTTGTGTAATTTTGCCCCCAGGATGAAACAAGACTAGTTTTGACTTTGCAAAAATTTGGTGTCTAACATCTAGATATAAAATCAAAGTCAGATGTAACTTAAGTCAAACCCTCTTTGTATTTATTCCTTCCACTTTCCACAGTATGCCCAGATTCAGAGGAGTAGAAAAATGTCCACATAAATATTCTTACTTTGCTCTATGTGTGCTTTTGATGTCCTTACAAACTATTTTTAAAATTAAAAATGGAACCTTTTCCTGTACAAGCAAGATATTATGCAACAAGATCCCAAATACATCTAACCACCACATCATCTGTTAAAAAGTAAAAGAAATCATTGATGTCAACAGAAATACTACTGTTCATTTTAACAAAGACAAGATTTCTTCCAAAGATTAAAATACTGAATATGTATTTTCCTTCCCCCAGAATCACATGATGCCACCACTTCCCAAACTTTCAAACCAAATAAAATTGTGTTGTGGATATGTTAAAACAGGCAACCTCATAATGTTTAGATGCTTCAATAAGGGATCTATTCACTCAATGCGTCCTACTCAGCATTTTGACTCATCTCTGAGGCAAAATTCCACATTATGGACAACTTCTATAACAGGAACTTATGTCTGATGTCCAGAGTATTTGTGATTTCAAGTCACCAAGTTAGTGTCACACAGTTTATTCTTTACATACTCATCACACCTTTCTGCAGGAAGGCTCGTGAAGAGAGAAGGTTCACATAATCACCCAAATCCTTAAAAGCCTAGAGCTACCAAACTACTCTTCTCAGAGCTTGCATGTCATTTTGAGAGGCCCTTAGCATTTAATAAACCTCCTGCCACAGTTAGCTCACTGCTTGGTGTGTCTCTTCAAGAGGTAAAATGAACACTGGGGAAAGGGATGTGGGGGGAAGAGAAGGAATATCAATACTTAAAAGCCAAGTGGAACTTCATAGGAAACACAAAACCAGAAAGACCTGGAAATAAATGATGAGAAGAATAAGCATGATGAGAAGAATAAGGCTAAAACTATGCTTCTCACTGCTGAATATACTATAATAACTTATTACTTACCACTGGACACCCAAATCCTGCAGAAATTATGAGTTCATATGCAAACCTAGAGCCCTTGAAGAATGTCTAAGGTTGTCTAAATTAGACAAAATATGTTCAAAATCTAATGTGGACAGACCTTTCCCCACCAAATACCTTTAGAAGCCTAGGCATAAATTATTCCAACAAATGTCAATGGTTGGAAACTATCTGGGATTTTTTTTGCAGTATTTTTTAATGAAATATTAAGTGCCACAGTGTAGCTGTGTGATGTTGGTTGCTTAACTGACTTCAAGGGATTAACTGCAGTTCAAATATGCTCTGAGACTGAGGAAAAGGCAGTCAATGGACTAATGTGAAGCACACTAGCAGGTCTAGGTTGGAAGGGTGAACTATCTGGGCTCAATGACTTTTGAATAGATTTAACTGTGCAGTTCTATAGGTCAATCAATCTTATTATGCCTTGTGGGCTGGTAGCCAGCATACGAGGAAGGAACTTACTTGCTTAAGTAGGCTGACTAAAGGAACTTAAGACAATGGTATATGTAAAAGTTATAAAATAAAGTGTCCTTTGCCCTGTGGGTGTTTGGACCAAAAAAAAAAAAAAAAAATAGAGCAGTCATCAATAACTAGACAAGACTCTGGTTCTGTTATTCAGGGGAGAAACAGTGTACCAGGCACTAAAGACTCCTAGAGGACTTTGACTCACTTCCTAAAAGCTGATGAATTTCCTAACAGCAAAACCACACAGAATGATATGTTTATTATTTTGGCTACAGCAATTTTCTGTGCTATTTAAAGTAAAGAGTGATTGTGGTTAAAGGCTCTTAGAAAAATCTGAATGTCTTCTCTCAACTAACAGCAGCTTTAGAGACTGCATTGTAAATCCAGCACAAATAAACTTTCATAGGCCAGGTATCATCAGTAGTCTTGGGAATCATTTGAGAAGTGAAATGTTGCAGACAGGGAGCCTATATCCTGAGGATTATTGCCTGCTCAAGACAGCCTCAGTAGCACGTGTGTAATACTTAAGGTCCTCTTGAGTATCTGACCAGCTCTGTGGCATGACTAAAAATGCCTTTGTTGTTTTATTAACCACCCCTATCTTTAATTTAATGGTTCTCATAGGGGAAAGTGCCCCTATAAAATCCATTTGTTCATGTTTTCAAATTGGCTATTAAAATACTAAAAAAAAAATCCAAAAGAAGTACTCATTCCCAGAATTAATTTACGTTGATTTTGATTTTGTAAGCATATAGGAAACCATTATAAGCAAAATTTTTCTCAGAGTCACATATTATGAACAAATGAATTTAGTTGAGATAGGCCACAGAGGATCCTCAGCGGTTGTGAGTTTCAGATGCAGTTTTAAATTTACGTCTAGTATTTCTTAAAGCTTCGTAAACATCCAAAGCGTATTTTACTCTTCATTTGAATACATTGTTCTTGCTGACTCATGCCACTAACTAGGATGCTGGTGATAAAACTCAGTAAGAGTTGTTTGTAATAGGAACTCTACTCTTACTATTGCTCTTTTAACACCATGTTACACACCATAGCTATACTATACATCCAATATAACATATAATACTGTTTTATTGAAGTCTGACAAAGAATAAAGCATTTAATCTTCATAGAATACATCAAACACATCATAGAGCACAGCACATAACTGAAAGGTATATACCTACACTCTCACATAACTAGCAAAACTCCACTAACTAAAAAACCCATACTTACGGGAAGGGATTCTAGGTTTAGTAAAAATTCATCAGAATTCTATTTATTTTTAGTCAAAAACTAACTCACAGACTTACATTTATTTTTGTATTCATAACTGTGGTCAAGTTTGATTATATGCAGGTCAGAAGGCAGTTTGATAAATATAGAAATGGTACATTTTGTACTCCTCCACTGCAACCATACAAAAATGTTATCAGGCAATTAATTTTTTCATTAAGAGGGCTGTAGATATTTTTCCATTTTCACTATCAAGATATGTGTTCCATACAAGAGGAAGTTATATTTTACTGATTCTGCAAACCCAAGCCTACCTGTTTATATTTACTTTTTCTTTAATATTTTATTTTCAATAATAAAAAAAATCACTTTGACCCTACTAGAGAAACAAGGAGCATCTACCTAGTGTTGTGTGGCAGTAAACACACACATAAACTGAATTCAAAGGTAGTTTTACCAAATGTAAGAGGAGTCTGTTTCCTTACTGTATGCTCATCTTGTTCCAAGGCTGTGAAAATTCCTTGCATCTGTACCTGCACATGTAGAGAGATGTGCACATGCAGACACACATGCCCACACAAAGCCCCATGCAATGTGCTCAAATTTAAACTCTGTAGAGCTATTGCTATATCATTCCACAATTATCACTAATCCTAAAGGTAAATTCCAAGTATTGGCTGGAAGCAAAGTGTGCTTCTATGCACCTTAACATCACAAAGAGGGATGTTAAGGCATGAACAATTAATAATGTGTTACAAAACTTGCCCCTTATGTTAGCACTGGGACACAAACCAGGTACCTGTATTGAACACAATACATCTGTCCCACAAACACATCTGCTCTTTGCCATAACAGCCATTCCTCTCTAGAGTTGCTGGGAAAATTAGGCCTATTGAGATGCCTTTTATAAGGATCACATCCAGTTTCAGTAGAAAGAAGTAGTTTTCAAAAAGAAACTGTCTCTGTACTATGCTAATGGCAAAATACCAGAACTTGAATTCTGCTCTGACCTTTCTATAGCACATTTCACAACTGACTGGCCACCTCTTAGGAAACAATGCTATGCATTTCTGTAGCAGATGTCAGAAGCAATATTATCACTGATACACTAGAGATGATGAAAGCATAAATGAGTAAGAGAAAGGATCTCTTAAGGTTCACCTCTTACTCCAGTCCAAAATGGAAGACTTTTGAAATACATTGAATTTTAATGTTATCCTTTGAGAAAGTTTGTCTATCCCAGATAAAAGCATTCATAAATGCTGTACTGGTTTAAAGGTAAACCAGCAGTAGAAATTAAACCAACTCCAAAAGGGATTGCAAGTCAGAATTCTTAATTAGTAAAAAGATCACGAGTACAATGAGGCAGAGCCTCATTTTGTGTGTATTTGACCCACAAAATACAGATGTACAACCCAGCACCCTGTGGCACAAACAGAATGGAGCTCATCAGCCGCTGTGCTGAGCACCATGTGCCCCCCCACACACCTTAATACAAAGTTAAAGGAAAGAGAAAACCTGTTGATGAGCATGATGGTCACAGTCTGGTTGAGAATGACAGTTGCAGTCCTGTTGAGGTCCTGGTCCTCCTCTAGATCCCGCCATTGGTCCCAGAAGTCCCAAATCCCTGAGATTATATATGCTCAGATGGGAATACCCAGCACCTCTCCCAGGGCAAGGAGTTTCACAATGGGTGATTTACTCTGTGAGTCATGGGATACTCCTTGATGGCCCACTAGCAGACATGACCCCTCAGACTGGGTGTGAAGGTACTAATGACTCCCCAGAGGGGAGTTATCACACCTGAGTTATTAGTGTGAGGACAGGAAAACTGGAAAAGTTCCTTATCTCTCAGAGTTCCTAAATACCCAGCTTGTAGCCTGAGGGGTCAGGTGTACCCTGGGCAGCTGCTGCAAATGATCAATTTTTAACAGTCCATGAGAAATGACAGAGAGGGTGTAGAATACAAAGCCTTGGCCACACCCACACAGTGACAAACTGATCCTGGCCACTATAACCAGGACAAATGCAATGGGGAGAAAAAGTACTAAGGATGCAAATTAAACACCCCCCACCCAGAAAAGCCTGCACATCTACATAGTTGTTAATCTTGGTTAAATCCTAAACTGCACCCATTTTGCCCTGGCTCTGCGACATGACTAAACTCAGATGACTGCAGTCTTCCATAACTGCAGAGAATGTACAGTGAATGTAACCCAATGTTACCCTCTTCCTCTCACTTTCTCTGTTAGCACTGCTTCACAGATATTGATTTAATTAATGAAGTAAAAGATGTTATCATTACAAAACAAGTGTTCAAAAATGCCAACAGTCATATTTACTCATGAATCTTTCTGTAGAGTAGTGGATGATGTCCTGATTTTATTTATTTATTTTTTATAATAGGAGATAATCTCTTCTACAACAGTGTTTCTTTTTTTACTGAAATTATATTGTATTTTGTTTGTTCTGCAAAAATGTCTATTTCAGCAGCTTGCTTTCTGTAAGTTATGCTTGCTCAAAGATAAAACTGTTCAAGTCTGTTCTGTATTTGCAAGATAATTTACACAAGAGCCACTGAAAAACTTTCATTTGACCTGAATCTAATTTGTTGGTTAGAGTACACACTTTTTTGCCATATTTCTTCCTAAACGCATACCTTAAATTCATCGTGGTTCCTAATTAGATTAAATATAACAAGACATATAATTACTTTCTTTGCATCTGTTCATACATACACATTTCTTCATCAGTGGAGATTCCATTATTTGGTCTTTAAATGTGGAAGTTTTTTTAATTAGCAATGGATTGCTCTTTTTACTTCACTTACTTTTAGTTGCTTTTTTTGATATACCACTGTGACTTTGGTTTCTCATATCCATGTCCTTTCATTTGATTTTTGATGCCTGTGATTTTCTGTGGTGGTTTCTAAGATAAATATTCCCTCAGGAAAAGATGGTAAACATTGAAGGTCAGTACATAAAATCTCAAAACCAGGCATTTCTCTGTGTCTGAAATGATCTGTTTTGGTTCCTGTTTATAATCAATAAGAAGGGCACATGTACCACTTCCACACTCAGTGTGAAATAGGGAAGATCCCAGAACACATTTTCTTTACATTTAACCAAAACCTGACATTTTAATAGAGATGATTCCTAAAGGTTTTATATACTAGACATGAGGTCTTTCGCATTATCTACCATTTCTGATAGATTTTTTAACTTTCCTTGAAACAGGAGACTTAAATAGGAAACTTTCAATGTTGTTTGTGTGTTTTATTATTCTCACATTTGCTTGTGTACAGTCACATTAAAAGCTGAAGGAAGCATGAAAATCGACAGCATCCATGACTTCTGTGCCAGTTTTGAGAGCACTCCAGCTCTGGCTAGGACACAGTTTAAAAGGCCAACAAATGCCCTCTTTCTCTTTATTCCCTCAGTGTCCTCAACTAGGGGAGGAAATTGATCTTCCAGTTACCAGCTATTCTAAAATTAAAAAAAAATCACAAAACCCCCCCCCCCACAAAAAAAAAAAAAAAAAAAAAAACCACAAAAAAAACCCACACAAAACACCCACTGTCCCACCATTGCAA
>JAWWMO010000138.1:42184969-42195400 GCA_035047845.1 Dendrocincla fuliginosa | reverse complement strand
CACAAAAACCCCCCCCCCACAAAAAAAAAAAAAAAAAAACACAAAAAAAACCCACACAAAACACCCACTGGCCCACCATTGCAAACTGAAAATTCAAAAAATTCTATGGCACAAGGAATGGATTACTTGTTTTGATATTGAAGTATGATTTTAAAATAAAAATTAATTTAATTAACTGAAAAATAACTCAAACAGAAATTTCAAATATATATATTTAAAAATACCAAACCTCAGCTTGTAAGTGTTTTAGCATATATATATATTAAAAAAAAAAAAAAGGTGATGCTTACAGCAAGGGCCTTAGGATTGCCAAATATGTAATTTACTTGGACTTTATTTATCCAGCGATTGCAATCTAATACATGCAACAAAGGTATTGTGACCTATTAAGATATTTAGGTCCCCCAGCTGCTTTCTTGCAAAATACAATGGGTTGCAATAGCTCAGCCCATTTCTCCAATGTAAATCTTAGTTGAAAGTATAACTGAAAGCACCTGAAATGTCTCAAAGATTTCTGGTCAGAAAGTACAAAGATTAACTTTATTGCCATGGTGACAAGGGCTATCACTGAATCACTTCTGTGTTGGAAGATGAGAAGGGAGAAGAAGCAGCTGAGAGAGGAAACTATGAAAAAAATAGAAGAACCTGGGTGCTCCCTGCAGCAGCTGATGTTGACAATTATTTCTAGAAGCAAAAGTTTCTGCCATCATCTCCTAACAGGTTAAAGTAGGGCATCATGCCACACCACCACCTGCCTCCAGAGCAGCACCAGCAGCCAGCCAGGCTTTCCAGGATACTGCTGCAGACCAGAGTTATTTTGTTGCTGTTAGCTTTCTGCCTTCACAGGAAACCACATACCTTGCTTTTAGAGTTGGCTTAGCATTCACTTCTGCTCCCTCTGCTTAGGAACTGGAAATGGATCACTGAGGGGCAGCTAGAAAGACAGAAAACATTAATTTCTTCAAATGAAGATGCTGTTTGCTTCCAACCAGAGGGCTGTCACCTTATAAACACAATGAAGTTTATAGTTTCATAAAAAATGATGACTGCCTGTTCAGCCCATGCCTGCTAGAGCTGAATGCCAGGATTTCAGTACTCATTCTCCAACAAACATGTGTGACTCCACATTTCCAGCATCACTTTTCAGTGCACATTTATATTTGTTTCCACCTGTGATGGAACTAGATTTCATTGCAAAGGACAATGGCTTCCATAAAGTGGAAATATTTCTCAATTTGATTGATTGTATGTTCACTCACAGGCCTTTTCTGGAGGGCCTCCAATCTGCAAGATCATGAACAACTTTGTGTTGCAATGCTAGGTATACTGCAGTTAAGCAGGCAGTCTTCTTTCCCTAGCAATATAAGACCCAGATGCCTAGTTTTCTGGCACATTTCCTTAAGTGTTACATTGAGGTACTCACTCACTCACACTCACTAATGATGTATGTCAGGCACACAAAGCTGCAAGCTTTAGGGCATTTAATGCAACAATTCCGAAATGTTTTGTCTTGCCAATCTCTTATAATTAGATCATGACAATTGTATTTATGTAAAGAGTAAATCATATCTTCAGTGTTTACCAATTTATTATTAATCATCCTCTCTCTGTTTTCTTCCTGATGCAAATATTACATTGACTCAGCAGAGACTGTTACATTTCTCTCCTGTAGGCCCATTCTGTTTTATAGGTTCATATGTTCAGACCTCCAGATATCTATATTGCTATGATTCATATATCATAGCATATCATGGTGATATCCTCAGTTTTTTTGAAGAGGCAATAAAGGAGTAGAATATATAATCTAACTTCAGAGTCCATAAGCAGGGAGGAAATGGACATTTCCGTCTGACTATATCCTGTAACCCAAAAACTGGATGCCAAATACATCCATCCTTGCAAATATTTTCTATTTCTAGTACTGTTGAATGTTTGGAGGTATCAGAAATAATAATGGTATGTGTTAGGCACATACCATTGGAAGAACTTAGGGGCTTAGTTTAAACTGATCCCTTTTGTCTACAAACAAAACTAGCCTCTTTTATTAAGAAGTGTGTCTTATGAAACATTTATTATTCAGTGCACATTCTTGAATAGTTAGTTACACACACACACACACAAAAGAGAAGAGTTTAAAACAAGCAGAAAACCTAAACACCTTTCTGCTAGTACACATAAACCAGCTGCTTCTCCATCTGGTGCATTGTTTGCTTCATTATAGTCCCAACCATATTTACCTGAGACCTGACTTTACTGAGGTTGCTGAAAACCCGTTTCTTACTGAGGAATTATCCATGGACTTATCCCTTTATCTGCATACACTATACAATTTCTCAGATAAAATATGATTTTGAACAGATAGGATTGTTAGCTTAAGAGTATATTAGTTTCCCTTTTTTTTCCTATATGGATCAAACTCTGGCACTATGATAAAAAAGAAATTCCCTTGACTCCAAAACAATCAAAAATATGCAATGAAAATTGGCTTTGCCATTTTTATATAGATTTGTATGTTTTATAACTCCATGTAAAAATCTTATTTGGTACAAATATTAGGAAAGCGTCTTGAAAATTGCAAGAAACAGTTAAAAGTTTGTGCAGTGTCAGAGGTGCTGAGATGGAGACAGATAAGTGGTTTCAGAATCATGTTCCTCTGGCATACACCACAGAGAGTGAAACACCTTGGACCTTGGTGATCCACAAAAGAAGGACTCTACTTCCCTCCCCACCCTCCAGCACTGCAACCAAAATCAGATCTGAAGCTTTCACCACTGTAGGCACCCACGTGTGAAGTCTGCAAGAAGAAACTCTACCAGAAGCAGACAGTGGATACCACAAAAATCAACATGAAGTGCTCGTAGTGGGTGATTCTCTGTGAAGGGGCACTGAGCCTCCCATCTGCCGACCTGAGGGGGCTCACGAGTGGTGTGCGGCTCTCCAGGAGCTGAGGTCCAAGGTGTTGCTGGGAGGGTGCCACAACTAATGCTAAGACAATTAGATACCATGTTAGTCAAAACAAGAAACAAAGCCCAGCAATCTTAGAGAAGCTCCAATAAGGAAAAAGTGGCATGAATATGATGATAAAAGATGAAGTAAGGGTCCTAAGACTTCCAACTCAATTCTAGAAGAGAGATGCCATGAGGAGGTCCCAAGGGAAGTTATGGGTATGGACATTTCTTAGACTGGATGCAACCTTTAGATATGATAATTGAGTAGGGTTATAAAATTAGTATCCTGCCACGTAGGTAGACAGCTTTCCCAGCTCTTACACCTTGTTGACATTTTCTCACACACACACACACACACACACACACACACACACACTGTGCATGTGTGGTGCTCTGTGTTCCCTGCCACCACTCCCGAAAGAGGTGGGGGGGAGCTCAGAAGAGCTCAACATGCTTGCAAAGGGGAGTTTTCCCTCCCTTGCTCTCCTAAGGTGAGGGGAGAAGAAGTTTCCCCTCCCTTGTTCTCCTGGGCTGGACCTCAGGAACCTCAAGTCCTGCTTGAAGGAAGAGGAGACCAGTAATGGGAACTGGGTACCAGCATGAGCTGCTGGGGTAGCTGAGCTGCAGGGAAGCATCTGCAAAAGGGAGTTTCTCCCTTGTTTCTGGTGGGTTGGGAGCTGAGCTGACTTTGGCCTAGATGTTGCAAGAGTCAGTGTTCCCAGCCTGTGGGTGAAAGGGTCTTTCACCTGGGAGGGGCAGGTTGTTGTCCCTTGTTTGCTTCTGTAAAACATGGCAGAGGGGCTCAGGGTTGGCTGGATACAGCCGGAATGAAAGGGACGTCTTTTGGATTAATTTACTCTGCATGTTTGAAGCAGTGGTGATTAGAAAAAAGCTCACATGGTATTCCTGAGGCCATGAGTTCAACCTAGCACTGGTCTTATCTATCTGTTAGTTGTCAACACGTGTTGTAGTCTTTTCCACTTTTATACTTTCTTTATACTTTACATACTCTTTTATACTCCTTTATATTCTGTACCCCTAAAACCGTATAGGTAAAAGAACTCTTCTCTACTTTACCCATGTAAAGTTGTCTTGGAAAGTTCTTTTTCCTTCCCCTTATGACAACATAGGCCAAGATCAGAGGAGTTGCCTCCAAAAGGGATCTTCCAGTAGGCACCTGCTATCAACCTCCAAAATAAGATGATAAGGCAAACAAGTCCATATTTGGTTTGCTTAAGCAAGCTTCAGGTCAACAGAACGTGGTTCTTCTGGGTGACTTCAATTACACAGACTTTTGTTGGAAGAACAGTATAGCAGTTCACACTTTATCCATCAGATTCCTGGGATGTGTAGAGGACTGCTTCCTCATACTAATAGCAGATGTGACAACCAGGAGGCACTGCTGGACTTGCTATTTACAAACCAAGATGCACTATTATTATAAATTCCCATGCCACATCACCTCTTTTCAACAATAAGGACACACTTGTATTAGGGAATATGTGGACAACTTAACCTCATCAATACTAAATAGGTTTCACTGTAACATTTTTCTCCTAAACCTTGTAAAGAAACTTAATTATCATGTCAGCATGAATGAATATTTGGCATGATTTTCTGATTGAATACATAGACTGAAATTCTCAGAACTGTGAACATTCAGTAGATTTGAAAAGCTACAAGTTTTTTCAGTTAACACCTTTAGAAAAAATATGATTTAGCAGTTAGCCACATCTCTACTGCAATGTCACACTGAAATAACTAAAAACATCTTGTAGTGATTTCATCAGTCTGATCTCTAATTGTTGACTTTGGATATGCATGTAGGCATGAATAAGTATATCTGGATATTTATATTCTTGTGATTGAAAAAAATACATATATAAGGCCAAACTAGTCTGCTGTATCACTGATGATGCTACATTTATTTTCCCATACCTGCTTGGATTTGACTTACTGAAATAAGGCAGAGAGGACATACTATGATAATGTTAAGTCTTCACTTCAAATCTGCAGCTTGAAAGGACAACAAAAAAAATACATTAAATCCAACTAAGGCTGAAGTGAATCCTCAAAAGGAAAACTTGAAAACAATCAGAAACCTTAGCAGATAATTGCTGTGCAGATTCCACACAAGAAGTAAAATTAAATATAGGGAGAGAAATCCATGATTCATCCTATAAAAATATGTATCAGTAAATTTTCTGTGGTAAAAGAGTCCCTCAGAGGATGGTTGGGATTCTTGCAAGAAAGCAAAGTTTAGCACTGAACATAAATGTAGATGTGTTTATGGGTCTTTATTATACTCTATAGTTGTCTTATGAAGCTGACATAAAGGATATATACATACACTATGATATTGTGTAAACTCCACTGTACATATTTATTGTTGAAATTTGCAGATATTCTTCTCTCTTCCAATCTTCCTCAATATTTTAGTGTTCATTATCTAGCATTTCATTTTCTCATGTAAGGTGTTACTTAGGAACATATATATACTTGCCCATACCAACAGGTTGGGCTGTGTCCAGTGTCCAAGAAAAGTACAAAGCAGTTAACAGAAGTATAAAAACTGATATTTTGTGACATTTAATTATTCTTCAATAAGAAACCAATTTTACATGACTAATCCCATGTTTTCTTCTGGACAGCTATTAAAATCACCTTTTTAAACTATTTCTTTCATGTTCCTTCTTTGACTTTTGACACAAACTGGCTGTGGGTGGTGAGAGTGACAAGCAAACTGTCACCAAGGTTGGCTCAAATTTTGAATTAATATAAGAAAAAACTTTCATGTGAGCAGTAGCATAAGAGAGAAAACTAAGACAAATTGGCAAAGATTAATACAATATCTATTTTCTTCCTAAGACCCTGTTAGACATATTGTATCATAGTCAGAGCACAAGGCATCTTTCTTTCTGCTTGGGAACTTGTTTTCTCCACTTTTACACTGCTGACATCCTCAAAAGAATGCTTTTTAACCCATCATACAAAGGTGCAGAACCTTTTACAGCAGAACCACAGCTGGGGAGCTTCAGTGATCATAGTCCTTGATTGCTTGTACTATTCATCGAAGGTGATTGCTTCAAATACTTTCCCTAGAGGTAATGGAAAGTTAGTGTGTATCTTAACAGCCCAAGAGGTGAGCAATAACATCTAATAGGGGTTAGCTGCTCTGTTCTTAAATGTAATTAACTGGAAATATTTCACTGTCTTGAACTGTAACAGTGCTGGGCCCTGCAATCTCCAAATAAACCTGCTGTAAAATACTTTCTAATTTCTTTCCTGGTAGTGGGATCATACAAATATCAGACCTGAGCACTTCACCTGAGTGATTTTGTTCAGTTTTGCTACACTAAAAAAAAAAGGATTATTTATCCATGCAGTCAATCTAAGACTTGACTAGCTCTACCTCACAATAAGTTTTTAGAGGTGGAAAAGTACCTCATTATGCAAATACAGTCTAACTTTTATAGATCACACACTAATGGAAACTAGCTTGTGGGAGAACCATCAGAGGATTTTACAAGCTGGAAGCCAACACGGAGTCTGCACCGGGACCCGGAGAAAATGAAACCAAAGAGAGATCTGACCGGGGCCAGGGCTGGACCCAATCTGTGTGAAGCCGACCCGTGGTCGCCGTTTCTGCCGTTTTAAAAGTTTTGAAATGTTCTTGTTAGCCAGTTAGCAACATTCTGTATTAGAATACGCATTATTCCATTTTTATTTCATTTCTATTGTTCAATTGTCGTGATTGGTTGCTGTGTCCCCGTCCTCACACTGGCCAGCCTGTGGGGCATTGCACCCCTCCCTTATAAGGCTGGCCACCCCCAGTTTTTCCCCTGTATGTCACGGTTACCACCCTTCCCTCCCTTATGTGTCGCGTTCCCCCCTAACTCTGCCCATTACTTCTCCCTAGTTCCAGAACCTTCCAACCCGGACTTATAAAAGTCCCATGCGCCCCTCAATAAAGTGGCCATTCCTGCTTGCACCCCGAAATCGGAGTGGCTCGTCCTTTCTCCCCCTATAGGAACAAGACACTAGCTATCATGGATTCTTTTAAGAGTTTTGTGTACTTAAGCTTGAAATCATCAGAACTTTTTTTTTCTTTAAGCCCCCCAAAAAAGCCAAAAAAACAACCATAAAACAAAACCAAAAAAAAACAATGAAAGAGAGCACATGTAAATGCATCCAGTGAAAGTTTCATTCCCCATATACCTGCTATCCTCCCTGAAGAGCTGCAGATCCAAAAGTAAAAATTAACATTTATCAGGGACTCCTTGTAAAATGGCTGCTTTTGGCATAAAACTGAAGCAAAATACATTCTATAATCTAACCTCCCTGAGTTAAATCATTAGCAGATTTTGTAAATGCTAGCTGTAAACATATTTATGAGGTTCTTTATTCCATCCTGTTGCTTAAAGAGGAAAAAAATATTTTATTAATATGTTCCACCAATAAATACATTTTTTTTAAATGTATGAAACTTCTGTTCAAAAGAAAATTCAAGTATTGCAAAAGCTTTTTTTAAGTTGGGCAATAATTCCCTATTTACAATGTTTCTTTTACTTAAAGCCAGGACCAAAATGCTTGTGGTCTACACAAGTGCTTTCAACATTTCACACTTGGCAAAATGGGGTGAGAATGTAAACAATCATATCTAAATTAGTATCATGAACTTACTAGTTTGTATATTTTGCAAGTTTGTTTGAATATGTTGCTTTGAACTAGAATGGTGGAATTTATATTGAAGAAACGCCTCAAAAATATTCTTTGTGAAGTGATTCCAATACAGGAAAAAAATACTCCCCTCCCTTTCACCCTTGTTTTAGACACATTACAATATTCTGTACCTTCTTTATCCAGCTGATCTATAAGCTTGAGGGGATTGTATTTCTGCAAAGCTAAAAGAAACGTTCATACATCACCCATGGATGACAAAGTTCACATTGAATGTATATGAAATTATTAATTTCTTGCTCTACAAAATATCACAACTTTCTTGTCATCCTGTTCTACCTTCTCCATTCCAGTTTCTTCTCCCACTGTGGTATCTGCACAAGGTTAAAGAGACAAAGCCAGAAAGAACTAAACAGTAAACAGTCCTCTACCAAACACGTAGTAATCAGTCTTATCCCCAGTTAATTCTGAAACATGGGCAGGTGGTTAGTCCTCTAAGGGGCCTGATCTGCAGCTAGTACAAATCAGTGTCACTTCACTTGAATACAATTAGACCTTCACACCACCTAAGAATATGCTTTGGGATTTAGTTTAGCTAATGCCAGAGCCAAGAAAAAGCAATCCTTGATTCTTAAACCCAAGGTCAACTTAGGCAAGCAGTAAGTTATTGCTTGCTTTTGTTTGTTTATCATTCGCAGTGTTGTTGTTGCTTTATCTTTTATTAAGAAAGGAACGATAAGTGCATTAAGGTGTATCTTTCAACCCTTAAAACATTTTATATGTCTGCATAGACAATTGATGCTATCTTCAAAGGCAATAATGAGAAAATGCATTCTGTAAATTGTATTTTACCCTCATAGTTTAAGGATTTTAGTATTTTTTGTAATAGCTGCAGGGATTCATAATGCAGGTATATGAGAATTAGAATTTCTTCATATTTTGCAAACTTTTTATTATGCATGCTATAGGCAAGCTAGAAAAGATAGGTGTTCCAGTAATTAGGAAAGGATATATTATTGCTACATTATAATACACAAACAAGTTTTATGTTCTTCTGCATGGTAGTAGAAACTCAAATTTATTGAGTCACAGAATCTTATCATCACTCAGCTTTTAAAGTAAGGCAGTAGTCATTGACTTATATCAGCTATAAGGAAGTTTCCTTGTCACAATTCTTTCTGATACATAGGGTGTAATTCCAAAAAAGCATGAGAGTATGCAATAAGGCCATTAAGAATTATTTGCTTGCATGCATTAAAAAAAAAAAAAAAAAGTTCCTTTTTACTGCTAACCTCTTTGAAACAACATCTTATTACGCACTAAAAATATCAACAAATATGATTGAACAATTTTTCACTTTATAGAGTTTTAAAATAAAATCTAAATGCAATATACTCAAGTGTTAGAAACACATCTGTGAGAAAAGGATGCAATCATATTCTCCCTTGTTAAATATCACAGGGTAAAGGAGGTTATGACAAAGACTACTTTGATAGCTAAAAATTCATTCACTTGTCTAGGTAATAACAAGTAAGCATCTCATCCTCTTTCCTAAAATTAATGAACAAATGTCCAGGTAGTAAATCAAACAAATGGGTAAAAGTTAGCTTTTTTCAGGCTGCAGATTACACATGTGGGCATTCTTGTAAGCTTTACTTGTTCCCATGAAGAAAACTTGCAGATCATGGTTACCATGTATATATATATACACATTCTTACTTATACTTCTTATTTACTGGTATCCTCCTATTCATGAAGAACAGTGGACATTTTCAGTGGTGCCAGTAGAAAAAAAAAAAAAAAAAAAACAAAGCAAAACAATTGAAACGGTTCAGAAGCTTGGAAGAGACCTCCAAGATCATCAAGTGCAACATTTGACCAAAACCCACCATGTCCACTAAACCATATCATGAAGCACCACATCTACTTGTTTTTTGAACACTTCCAGGGGTGGTGACTCCCCTTCCCTAAGAAGCCTGCTCCAGTGCTTAACCCCTCCTTCAGTGAAGAAATTTTTCCTAATATCCAAGCTGAACCACACTAGCTGATTTTGAGGTTGTGTCCCCTTATCCTATGACTAGTTGCCTGGGAGAAGAGGCAAACTGCCCATTTCACCGCAAACTCCATTCTATGATTCTACATTTCCTAAGAAATTTTAATCAAGATTCCTGAAAAGGAAATTAATTGCTAGCCATTTCTATTCTAGAATTTTGTTAAACTAAATGCACACTTCTGTAAACTATTATTGATTAGGGAAGTTCAATTTAAGGACTAATCATTATTTATTATTCTGGTTCATTGAGAAGATTATGGAGAAATCACAGATTTGAAATGATGAGAGATCAGAAACAGCGACAATATTGGAAACAATACTGAGATATTTAGAGTATACCTAGACAGTAAATTTTATAAATTATAGCCCACTAATGCTAAGATATCTCCACATCATATATAAATGCCTCATAGAAAAACAGAGAGCCTATTAAATGCATATATTTTAATTTTTTAATAAAATGAAACAAAGCAATATAGTATATGATTTTGTTATTATATTTGTAAACCTTTGATGTGATGTTTACTGCTATAGTTTCAAATAATCCAGCTATCATATATGTAAATGTCATATAAAAATGGACTCCAGTTAATTTTTAAGAGGGGCTGAAATACTCTCTGTTGCCTTAAGGAGCGAGGAAAAAAAAAAACTGCAGACAACTTTTAGTAGGAGATAAGTGAGCAAGAGCTTTAATGAGCCATGAGGCTCCAGGAATACATTCACACAGGAATCCCCCTTCAGAACTAAGTT
>JAWWMO010000138.1:42158725-42184869 GCA_035047845.1 Dendrocincla fuliginosa | reverse complement strand
GTTATATTACTAGTACATTAGATCTACAATAATTTCTAACATCTATAAAACTGAAAAATCAAAAATCAAAGAAACCCCTCAGCGTCAGTCTCTGGTTGCAAAAAGTACATGTGAAGAAAACATATGCTTTGGGGTTTTTTTCCCCCAATGATTTGACTGGACAGTGTGCTAGGTGTTTGTCATTATTTCTTCCTTCAATTGTCCAAAGTTTTCAGGAAGAGATTACCATGTCTGCCATTTAATGCATTGCAATTCCATAAGCATGAATGTGGAATATTTAATGAATATTCTGACGCTCACTGGATCTTAGTGGTGAAGCTGAACAGAACACAGTATGAATTAGATCAATAATTATGAATTATGAAGAAAATTGCTTGACAATTACAGTACTAAACCCTTCTAAGATATATTTTGGTCTTGTTCATGCTATTTTAATTGATAAAGCTGTTATCTACAATTTCATTAAATAATACCCATCTGTCTATTATTTAGGTAAAAAAATTACTGTACTCCCTTAAACAATAGAATACAATAAGAAAAAATATATCAGAAATGTTCGATCTGTAAAGATTTTATTAGCTCTTCTATTTCTTTTCAAAGTCAGGCCAGTTTATCCTGCATGGGGAACAGTATTTCAATTAACTCAGCTGTCTTTGCATGGAAGATGATATGAGATGATTATGTGAGCTTTGCAGCTTTCCAGCTGACTGGCAATAACAAGGAGCAGCAGCAGCACTGCTAATATCTTAGAAATTACATATCTGTTTCCATAATCAATATCTGATCATTGCTTCATTTCAAAAGAGCCCTCTTTCTTAGGATTTCTTATAGATGAGAAGTGAAGGAATAAGAGGTGCTATATTATACCAAAGGAGAGAGAGACAGGCGCTATATTATACTTCAGGTTCTTGGTATTTCAGGTAAAATTGTCTTTTATTCTTTTTTGGTGGAAGCTAAATTGTCATGGTGTATGGTCTTGAGTTATAAATAAGTATAGGAGACATATACTTATAGAATATCTTTTTTAAACTAAGACATTTGTGTGCCATAATTATTGACCCAGAGTCCAGATGAATTTTACCGTCTTTCCTCCTATAATATGGTAACATTTCAGAGGACATGAAGATAAATTATAAAACTCTAAGGCTGAGTCTAAATCAGAGTTACTGGCAAATGCCGTGTTGATGTTACCTGACATTAAGATGAATGTATGCAAAAAGATACTGAGAATAAAAATTTTTTTCATCACAAGGCTAACTCCACTCTTTGCTAATAATTTTTTCCAGAAATTTGACTGCCTTAGATAATATACATCATCTGGATAGCTTATTATCCAGGGTATGGATTTTGCTATTGGACCTGATTTATCTTTTACTCAACCACATTTATTTGGAGACATTGGTGGAAACCAAATCCTTATCTTTATAGATATATTCCAATGCTTCTGTAATAATGGTGTTTATTATTTTCAAATAAACCACTGGCAAGAGTACAGCAACAGATCTCATTTTACTTAATATGTTTCTGATATTCAGAGAGCAACTATAGCATAAATCATTATTAAAATACATGACTAAAAGCAAGACTTTTATGCCACTGTTCTGTGCACGTATTAAGATATATATTTTCCAAGTTTTATTGGAATTTCTTTCAAACCAGTTTTAACTCTGCACCAGTGTGTTCACTTAGAGAACCCCAAAATGAAGAAAAAAACCAAAACACAGAAAATGCTTAAATGCTTTCAATTCTGATACTCTTCAAATACATCTATGCCTGTTTTTCCTGTCTCAAAATGTTTTTACCTGCACTAAACTTGTTTTCTGCCAATGTTAAAAGAAACTAATAGGATTCAGAGAATTAAGTATCATATATGCCCTAAAGCCCAATTCAGTTTTCTAAACTACATGGAATACTACCCTATTATTTCAAAAAATATCAGAATGTGTATTGTCATGAGGAGCAGAAGTGATAGAAGAATTATTTTGCTCCATTTTCAACAACAGATTATACTTATCTAATTGGAATAAATATTGTTCTTAAACTTAGTTCATTACTAGATTTGTCATGGGCAGTTAAGGAGATATTTAGACAATATGTCTCTCAGAAAATATTTGCTGAGATTACTCTAGCTTATATTCAGGTTTGTATAATTTACATATCATTTAGTCCATGATATGCTCATATGTAGTAACAGGAATCCAAGTTGTATAAAGGTTCACTCATCACATCATTTGTAGTTATTCTTCACGTGGTGTATTCATCTGTCCAGGTGAACTATTCACTCGAGATCTGTGTCTTGATCAGTAATTGACAACCATGATGTATCTTTCACATAAATTCTGTGACTCACCCTTGGTAACAGTGTAATGATATCTAAAAATTATGACACTCTGAAGAATTACCACCGTTTACAGAAAACTGAATATAAGAGTTTGTGATCTTTCTCCAATTATTTTTACAAGTTTAGGTGAATCACTGTATCCTTGTAGGGGATGTAGCATATATACAATAGGAATCAAGAAATAATTTTAGCCATTTTCAGTATGTTAAAAGTAATTTTAAGAGGAGTCTTGTGTCAATAATAATACAAGATTTTGTATTTAAGATTTCTTCTGATAACAGAATTAGCTGTCTTGAAACATGAAAAATATGTTTAAAAAACATTTTTGTTTGTGTTTAAAACCACAAAGAATTGAAAAAGAAAACAGGCCCAAAACAACTGTTTCTTTTATGTAAATGCCAGCCTCTCAAGTTAGCAGATAAAAAGCAGGCAGGGTTTTTTTTTTTCCTCCCTGATAGGTACAGTTGCAGTTTTACAGAACTGAATGCTTTCCTTTTAGAGTGAACATTTCAATTCTGTCAATATACAGAATTCTGAAAGCAATTAAAGAATTAAAAAAAAAGAGAGAAAGGAAGGCGGACAGCTGTTATTATTGGTTAAGGATATTATAGTTTATAAAGAAAGCTCCTAGAGAAGAATGCAATGTTTATGTGCACATTCCTTTCAGATGATAGTCATTAAAGAGAGGCTTTGTGGTTAACCCCTGTCAATGGGAATGTATGGATTCTGGTAAGAAAGACAATTATATACTAACGCATTTTGTAGGAAAGTTTTATTTTTAAAGTATTGACTACATGATTATGAAAAAAAAAGATGTTTGAGGACAGTAGTAATGAAGTGAGGATCTGTTCTTGCTCCTCCTGAAATCAGTAGATGAAATAAGCCCCTCTGATTTAATAGAGGTAAATCTAGTTCAGGAAATGTTATGCCAAAAGTACAGAGCATTTTCTCATTTTATATATGATTTATACAGTATGTTTCTATAGCAGGAACTTAAGATACTTTTGTCTTTTAAAAACATTAAACTGTTAATTTGAAATCTTTGATGGCAGGTTCTTTAGGTCAGAAAAGTACTTGGTTAATATCGATGTTTGACTATTATAATTTTATTAGGGTTTACTTTGTATCAACAACTTAAACTATTCTGTAATAGAAGCTAAATCAGAAACATATAATTATTTAATATTGTAGATTAACAATCACTACTGTCTCAAGTAAATCATAATATTACAAAAAAAACACCCATGTTTTCCTCCTCTATTTGATGGATTGACTTCTTGTAGAGAAAATAAAATAAAATCAGAATGAACCAATATGAAACACTTTGCACTGTATCCCACACATTATTGTGGGGATAATGTTGATGCACCTTTCCCAGAAGTCTGAATACATATGTAATCTTGGTTAGACCTTAATGAGCTTTAAAGAGAAAGAAGCCGATATAAGAAGTTTAATCTCTTGTTAAGTTGGACAATCAGGGCTAAGTATCAAAAAGACATTTTAAAAAGCAATGCAATAAATTGTAATGTGGGAAAAAGTAATATTTGCAGACAAAACACAGAGATAAACAAATATTTCAAGCACAAATCCATCTATTTTGTAGGAACAAAAAACTCGTCCGGTTTTAATTTGCATTTGATATTGCAGAACAGCAGAAATCATGCACAAGCAGAATTCCTAAAAAGCACATTTCTAAAGGAAAACTGATTCTACTTTTTGAAATTACTTGGATACCTCTGAAGAATCATCTAAAATTCTAAGCTTCTAAGTAAGTGAGTTACATTCTGAAAAGTTCTTAAATTAATTGTCCCATTCACATTGAAATCAATAGCAATCTCTGTACAAAAGACTCAACCTTATTTAGGCAATCTTTCACTTTTGGGTGCTTGCTTGTCTATTGGAATCCAGAGGTGGATAATTTCTCATGAAATGCATGACTTGTCTAATATAGTCTACACATATCAAGAAACACAGATGTGATTCCTACACAGATCTGAGCATTTGTATTTGCCAAGCACCTGAAGTTCCGTTTCTCAGTACAGAGAACCTTGTTCCTGATGCTTCATTGTCACACCATTGACAATAAATCCAACAAGGATCCATCTTCTAGGCACTTCACATTTTCAGCTACTCCATCTATTTGGCATACTCTAACACTTCCTATCATGTGCATATGAAACCAGGATTCCTAAAAAATGTCTTTCCCCCTTGTTTTTTCTGGCACATGAGTCAAAGCGCTCGTCAAATAGTTTGGAGTTCCTCACCCAAGGCCTGTCTCCCTGAAGATGAAACCCTAGCTGTTTTGTAGTAGTGCCCAAGCCACAAGCTATTTAAAGAGAAGCAGGGGAAAATCTTCATCTTTTTAAACCTGTTTCACCAGGCAAAAAATATATTTGATTTGCCAATTGTGATGGAGGTGGAGAGAGGGATTGCAAATATGACATAATATCTATTATCTATCGTGGGATTCAAATTTTCCTCCTCAGTTAGTCTGGGCAATTGTTTCCCATCTGATTCTCAGAAGGTCTGTGTGCATGCCTCATCCTTTGGGCAGTAAACTCCATCTCAGCTGCAATTTCATTGTCAGTATCAAGGTGGACAGTACAGAAGTTCAACCGTTTCAGCAAAAATGGGTAGGATTATTTGAGACATTCAGAAAACCATTGATTTCAGGAGTTCTGAAGATGGCATATTTTTATTTCAATAATGAAACTAGACATTCACAAACCCACACAACCAATCACTCTTCCTTCACACATACAATAGTTTATGGACAGACATTACAAACTGAATGACTGAAATAAATTTGGATTGAAAACCAAAGAACCTTCATAACAAAGCCACCAACTGCTTTTTAATCACTTTATATTTACTTTTAGCCACTAAAGAAAAGTCTTCAAATGTAGATTGTATCTACACTTACCCACACTATGTTTCTCAGAGATATGTTGTTAGTGACATGTACAGTAGCTCTAAAACTAGAAGCGGTGTATCTCCATTAGTGTGATGTTGGACTCTATATACCTAGGTGAAAGAAGTAGAGAAAATATATGCTGCTGCATTCTGCCAAGATCCCATTTTGATAATGTGGATCACACATCTTTATGGAAGAGATTATCTTGAGTATGATGACCTGGCACATACAGGACAGCAAGAGGATCAGGCACAGGCAGCATGGGTTTCAGAAAGACAGGACCTGCTTGACGAACCTGATCTTTTGTGACCAAGTGATCTGCCTGGTGGATAAGGGAAAGGCTGTGAAGATCAGTAAAGCCCTTTATACTGTCTTCCACAGCATTCTCCTGGAGAAGTTGGCAGCCCATGGCTTGGACAGGCGTGCTCTTCATTGGGTTAAAAACTGGCTGAACGGGCAGGCCGTTAAGTGTTGGTGAATGGTGCCACATCCAGCTGGCTGCTGGTCACTGCTGGGGATCCCAGGAATCAGTATTGGTCAATATCTTCAGCAATGATCTAGACAAGAGGATTGATTGCATACTTAGTAAGTTTGCAGATGACACTAAGTTGGGTGGGAGTATTGAACTGTTGGGGGATAGAAAGGCTCTGCAGAAGGATCTGGACAGGCCAGATCAATGGGCCAAGACCAGTGGACAAGGCATAGTGTTGAGTCCAACACTTGGGTCACAACAACCCCAGGCAGTCCTACATGGTGGTGGAAGAGTGGCTGGAAAGCTGCCCAGTGGAAAATGATGCGGGGATGCCATTGACAGACAGCTAAATGTAAGTCAGCAGTGTACCCAGTTGGCCAAGAAGTCCAATGGCATCCTGGTTTGTATCAGAAATTGTGTGGCCAGCAGGACTACGGAACTGATTGTCCCCCTGTACACTGCTGAGACCTCACCTCAAGTGCTGTGCCTGGTTCTTGGCCACTCCATAAAAGACAGGCATTGAGGTGCTGGAGGAAGTCCAGAAAAGGACAACAAATCTGGTGAAGTGTCTAGACAGTAAGTCCAATGAAGAACTGCTGAGAGAGGTGGGATTGTTTAGCCTGGAGATAATGAGGCTTGTGAGTGACCTTATTGCCCTCTGGACATGACACTTAGTGCCATGGTCTAGTTGACAAGATGGTGATTGGTCAAAGGTTGGACACAATGACCTTGGAGGTCTTTTCCAACCTTAATGATTCTATGATTCTATTCTATGATCTCCAAGTACCTAGTGAAGCAACTTAATCTGACTATGTGTGACCCTTCACTGTGTGAAGTTGACTGAGACATCTTTGATACAGCATTGCAGAATGTGCCATAGAAATATCTTGCTGTACGCCAGCAGAAGTGGAAGTGGCAAACTGAGGGAAATGTCAGTGATGCGGTTCTGGAGCATGTTTTACAGTAGGTCTTTTCACTGTCAAGAATCACAATAAATTAAACAAATGAAATATTCATTGGGTTTCAATACAGGTAATGTTATATCTTGCATATGGTTGATACAGGTCCAGATCCTCAGTTGTTATAAAGTGGAGCAACATTAACTTGGAGCTACCTTGATTTTCCCTTGAAGTATGCTTAGTTTTGGTTTGATTGTTCGGAGGTTCTGTGTGTGTTTGTTTGGGCGTGAACTCTTGTTCTTTGTTTTTGTTTGGTTGGGGGGGTTGGGTTTTTTGTTTGGTTGGTAGGTTTTTGTTTTTTTAGTTTTTTGGGTTTTGGGTTTTTTTGCGGGGAGGAGAGTAGTCTCTCCTATTCCTTTTTCTATAGTCTTTGGTTTTATTATCTTTAGTCTGCCTATCTGCCGAACCCTCTCTTTACCTGTTCATCTATGTTTGGATATTACATGTTGTTTCAGAATGTGAACTAATTTAATATTTAAACCTTGAAATGCAATAATCCCATTTTGCTAGACTTTGTTTAGGCCTCATCTAAAATCAACCAGAGAAATGTTAGACTGGACAAAAGACTTAATGAGAACAGGCTTAATAACATACAACTATATAAAAGGTTAATGGGGGAAGTGAAAATATGAACTAAGAATGAACTTGCTTTCATTTCTCCATTCAAATATAAATTGTATGCATAAGCTAAAAGGATGAGCACAGACAAGAAAGGTGAAGAAAAAGAGAAGGGTTGAAAGTTTGAGACAGAAAGAGATGCCTGAAAACTTGTCATACAACACGCATTATTCATATTCCAAACATGTAAAGTAAGTGTGTTGATGCTAAAAGTCTTTGAACTGTATCATCACCATCAAACAAAACATGCATTTTTCTTGCTAACTGGAAGATGCAACTTTATAACTGTAATAAAAAACTACTGTGAAAAAATGATCCAGTGTAGTGTCTAAAAGCATGTGTTAGTACAGTCTTTCGTTCTGCGGCCATACATGCTCAGGGCAGTTTTTGACAGGGACAAGTGGAAGACTGCATTTTGATGGCCAAAGACAGCTATGAAAACAAGAGAAAAAAAAATTGCAATTTTTTTTTCAATATATCAAAATGTTTTTTAGTGGGAAAGAGATGCTTTTAAAATAGAAAGATGCAGATGAAGGTGTGTACTCATACAACCTTTTCTTAGAAAGCAGAGCAGAACAATAGCAGGGAATTGAAAACTTAAAAATTAGCTAAGAAAGGTTGAAGAAAATATTCTTCCCCAGAGAAAGCAGATGATAAAAAGGAGATATCTTTCTTTTTCCACCTGACTAGTAATTAACCAGTCCCTACAATCATACTTACAGGTTAATCAAACTTACAAGTCCTGGACTTCTCAGGTTTTCCTAACTTCTTCTTTAACCAGTGTTTCTATTAAGCACAGACTCCAATTCTTGGATTTCTTCTCCTGTTTTACTAAACTTGTATTCAATTTTTAGAGAGCTCTCTGTCTGGAAACATAAAGAACATTCCTTATACCTTTCCATCATGATGCACTTTATTTCCTATAAGGAATTTCACTAGTCTTCACTTTTGTTACATAAAGAAATATACAAAGATTTATGTACCTATATAGGTCTTTACTTATACATTTACTTATACTTTTACACATATATAGAAATATATTTATATAGTAAAATATATGCATAAAGCATTTCTGGTAATCAAATGTCAACTAGAGGGGGAGATACAACTAAAAGTAACAAAGCAGATAGAAGTGCACTCACTGCACTCCTCATACTGAGGAATAGCATGGTTTGACAGTAACAGAGAAATGATGGAAATATCCAGGAAAGAAAAGACTATATATTAGGGTGGGTGTTTCAAAGATGGGTAAGAGAATGAGCATTCATACAGGTTTGGAAGGAGCACCCATGCAGCTTCACACAGGTCTCAGCAGTAGAAAATGTTCCCCTTCAGGATCTCTATCTTTTCACTCAGCTCAGATCCTGAAGAATATGAAATAGGATTAAGATGTCCTTCTCCAATTTTCTTATAGTTCTATTTTTTCTCTCTGCTGATATCCCCAGCATGACATGAGGAAGCAAATTCCCACTCAGAAGCATTGTAGAGAGACATTGTCTCTGAAGTGCTGCTACCGCACAATGAACCATTGCTTACTCAATGCAATTTGAGATCACCACGGCAAATGTGGGAGATCTTGACTACTAGAAAGACTGCAGATAAAAAGAATAGAAGATAGACTCAGATGATACGCAAACTTTAGAAAATACATATTAAATAAAAAAAAAAATCCAGATAGTCCCAGAGTTTAGATGTCTGAACCTAAGTAAAAAGTAGAGAAAGGCCATCTAAAATTGATTGAAACTAGGAAAAAAATCAAAAAGCCCAAAACAAAACAAATACACAAACAAACAAAAAAAATCCCTTATTCAACCTTTTGTAAACAAGATGAGACCAAGGGACTGTAAGCTCTTGATTCAATAAACATGAGCCACAAATCAGGGGCCAAATAACATGTATGTCACTTGTCTTGGAAAATAATTTTATTCTGTAGTTCGGCACAATTAAACCCTTGCCTTTAAGACATCAGTGGAAAGGAATTAGAGTTATTTGCTTTTTTTTCTCTTCCCCCTCAATGACATCTCTTCAGTAGCAGACAGGAATTCGCCTTCTGTTTTCAGTTTGTATAACATCATACTGTGCTTAAATAACCTACAGGGTGAAATTCAACCTAATGTAGCTTCAGCTCCTTCAGGAAAATACAGCTATATTTTCCTTAGCAAGTTACTCTTCTGAGGTGTGCTATAACATCTGAAATATTGCATTTTGAGGATCAAAGGAAATGTCACCCATGGGGTACAGTGATGCTGAGAAATAGAGAAGCCACAGCTCCTCACTGAGGAAAAGTTTAAAGATACAACAAACCCGACAATGCTGGGTCACAGTACACTGAGAAAAGTCAAGCAAACACAAATGGGTCATGTTCCACTTACTGTCCTGCAAACTACATCCAGTAAACATCCTTTGAATAACAACAACTTAGTCTATTTTTCTAAATGTTCAGTGTATGTATTTTCTTTAGACAGAGTTGCATAAACAGGGCATATTTTTCTCTTGGGATTTTTTGGGGTTTGTTTCCATCTATCTATATCATTACTATGCATTATGAAAACTGTTTCAAAACTAAATTCAGTTAAGGAGGAGTAATTAGTCAAATTTCTAAAAGGACTATGCCATTCCATATAGGTCTCAAACACAGGAATAGGGCACTCCTAGAAAGTAAAGATGGAAATCAAATTAAAAAATAAAAAACTACTGAAAGCTTTCAGGACTTCTTATCTTGAAACAACTGTGCAAGCAGTACATAATTGCTACAAATGGTAGGTTTTTTTCACAGCAAGGGTTCTCTCTGATGAATGTACCATTACTTTGCTTCTATGTTATACAATAACCAAAACTAACTTCTACAATTGTATCCCTTATTCAGAGGTACAGTGTGTGGTTCTGAAGCCTGAAAATTATTGACATAAGCACAATGCTGTTTCCAAGTTTGCTTGGTCAGTCTTCTCATATTAGTCTCAATACTCACTTAGGTCATGCAGTGCTTTTTTGTTCTCTTGCAAGATGATTTGAATTTATTTTAAACAGGAGGATAATAATAAACAACAGGCAATAATTAAGAGCAAATGCTGTTGTACCTACTAGTTATTTTAAATGTGAAAATCAGATATGTTTGAACTAATTTGTATTTTGAAGACTTAATAAGTTACATGGATTCCAATTACACCTTTTTGCCTGAGGAGTAAGAATATATTGTCTAGTCTTTGAGAAATATTTATTCCTACGTAGAATTAAACTATAGAGGTAAAGTCTTACTATTCGTACAAGAGAAACATGGCTAACACTCATTTTTCCCTTCAGAAATCCTATACTTGCTAAAATCATGTTCTCGAGATGCTATGAAGCCTGTGCTGCTCAGTGATACTATTCATCCTTAAAGATCTTCCTTCTAATTAAACTTTATATTAACAACTGAATGCAGACAGGTTTTCCTGCTTTCAGTTATATGAAGTTAGTAATTCACTGGCTATATGCACATTAATTTACCTAGAACTTAATGGAATTTGCCTACCCAGTTTCATTTGAAACTCACATTTGCAGAGCTATGCTGAAACTCCATTCACATTCCATATATTCTTGCCTGGTGAAAAAATAGTTGCACATGCATGTGATTGCCTCTTTGGATCCTTTTCAAAGTCTTCTTTAGGAATCTGAATACGCCCTTCTGTGGGAAAAACAGCAGAAACAAAAAAAGAAATGAAAAACTCCTTAAGACTATCCTTCCTCCCAGAAGTTTCTCAGAACCTGATTAAGGGCTTCACATATAAGGGATCCTAAAAGAGCAGGAAGGATCAAAGAACCCAGCATCAAAACAGATTGGTTTCACCTTTCACTGCACCTCCTCCTTACAGCCATTGGTATAGAAAGAGTAAAAGCACGGAGAGGGAGGAAATGAAGCTCTGGGAAGGATATTTTAAAAGGGAATTCCACCCCAGAGGGAGCCGGGCAGAAAGGTTATCTAAGTTGTACTATTTTTCTGCTTTGATCCCTCCTGGGAATATACATATCTTTCCCTGTCTCAATGCCTGCTGTCCATAGAAATTGGGAAGTATGTGAACCTACAAAAGAATTGTGTGTACTATATGTACATGCTCACAAACGTACTCAAACATACTGAGAGCATAAATCAGCAGACACTTACAGTGATTCAATCACTGTGAAATCATACTCTGCCAAATCAATGAGTTACTGCTGTGCAACCGAAGGTAAATTTCACTCATCATGGATGATTAATATCTATTGTGTTTGGCAGGAATTTGAAAAAGAGTAATGAAAAAAAAATTGTATATTATGCATGAATGGTATTGTAAATATCACAGACTATATTGTGAAAGGTATCTTTAAAAATTTAGTTCTGAACAACAGCATTTTGGGCACAGTGAAAGAAGTGAAAGCATTTGGTGGTTATATGAAAATTTTCAGTTTGAAAGCAGGTTTATTTTATGCTTCCTTTTATACCTAGATCAAAGAAGCTTGTGATGTGCCTCATGATCCTAAATAATATTATGTCTGTCCCCAAGGTCTTCACATATCCCAAAGAAATTGACAATATACATCAATTGCTGTATAGGTGTGAAGTATAATAAATGGATCTTGGTGTAGCTCTTATAAATTATTGCTCTGAATGTTTTACTGATTGGTATGAGAGCATCTGTACTGACTTACTTACAAATGATGTTCAGCGAGATGCATACATGTTCTACCTGCTTATGAGCCGAATTATTGAAAAGCTCTTGGAAGAAGAGTGCTTCTCCGACTTTACATAGCATACATAACTATGAAGAGGTCAGATGCAGCATGCTTTAGCCTCTTTCCTGATGCTTGAACTGTAGGTGTCTGTGTATTTCCATTTGGAAGGAATAAAGAAGAAACAAACAACTGTTCATCCAATGTTAATAATCATTTACAGTGAAGTAACTATCCCACATTTGTATGAGCTAAATCTATCCAATGTGTGATTAGTTAGATGTGAGGATCAAAGCTGATTGTTCCTTCTGATGTATTATTTTTATAGTATGTGTTAAATGTTCTGTCTTTTCTTTTTGTGCCATCAAAGAATAATAGAATGGCATGTGATGTGATCATAGATGTTCACACTGAGTCAATACAACACATGCAGAGGTTGAAGCTAAACAAGAATATTTGTACTAATTTATTCCTTATGTAATTTACAGGAAATTCTGGGAAAGACCATTCAGAAGGACATACGTTTATTTCCATGGATTTAGCTCATGGGTTAGGATTGTCAAGGACATTTAAAGGACAAAGGTGCTCAGCATAAAAATTAATCAACAAATTCATGAAATATCTGTGGAGGTGAGGTTTTGGGGGGATTTTTTTTTTTTTTTGCCACACAATCTGAAACCTCACAGCTTTATTATTTTCCCCTATTTTTAATATCAAGGAAAGGGTGAATTGCTCCAAGTGATTCTCATTATATGCTTGGAATATGGTTACAGAAAATGCCTTCATGGCAGTTATTGTTTTGCAGGCCTTGTGCGCTGCTTGGGAGGGCAGACGATCCCAGGACTACGTAATTTAAGAACATTCTCCTTCTACCTTAACTACTACAGAAGAAGATAATGGTCATAATTGATCCATCTGGCCCAGTATCCTGTGGTCTAACTGTGAACAACAGAGACACCTAAGAAATAATATTAATATCAGGCAACATTCAAACAGGTGGGCCCAAGAGGGTTGTGATCAATGGCACAAAGTCCAGCTGGAGGCAAGTCAGTGTATATCCCAGAGGCTGATACGAGAACTAATGCTCTTTAACACATTCATTAATGACCTGGTTGCTCCTCAGGTGAGGAGAGGCTGAGAGCCAGGATTGCTCTGCCTGGGAAAGAGAAGGCTCGAGGGGGATGTTATCAGTGTATCAAAATATCAATGTCATCAAAATATCATATGAGAGGGAAAGAAGATGAGGGAGCCTAACTCTACCCTGTGGCATCCAGTGACAGGCCAAAAGACAGTGGGCACAAATTAAAACCCCTGAAGTGTCCTCTGAACATAAGAAACATTTTTTACTGTGAGAATCATCAAACACTGGCACAGGTCACCCGGAGAGGTCATGGAGTCTCCATACTTGTAGCTATTCAAAACACTACTGCACACAGTCCTGGACAACCAGCTGTGGCTGATCCTGCCTGAACAGAAGGGTTAGACTAGGTGATCTCATAACCCCTTCAACCACCCATAGACTCTGTGTGATCCTGTGACAAGGCAAGAAATGCCTTGGGAAGAATATTAATATAAAGTAAGGACATTGAGATATTTCTCCTGTACAATCTGTCTTGGACGTATCTTTCAGGCAGAAGTGGTGTTTTGATGTTTAACAGAAAAGTCATAAATTTCATAGTTTCCCACAAAATTGTTCTCTCTTTCTTCCACCATTAAAACAATGATTAAATAGTTAACACTCTGAAAAAGCGATAATTTCAGCCTGTCTGCAGACTCACGACAGATTAATTTCAGTCTAATATTTTTAATATTATTCCTGCAATCTGTAAATGTGGTTAGGTCTAGTATCACTTACAGATGTGAATAGATGAGTTCAGAGGCAATTCCCTATTGCATTAACTCTTTGAACAAGGTAAATGCTTAATGTACAATGGCACCTTTGGACACCAATTCCTAATATCTTAGATAAGAGCATTCTAGAAGTCACATGGCAAATTGCACTTGCTTGCTGATGTAGCCTGGTTTAGTTGCTACCTAAATTTAGGTTAAGAACACTTTATCTACTAAATCTCTTTGGGACTTTTTGTTGTACAGCTAAACTTTATCAACCTGCAAGACTGAAAATATTTTCATGGAAATCATCTTATTTCCAGAAAATTTCATGTAATCTAAAAAATTCCATAGGAGTTAATACAGGAGAAGTCTTGAGTAGCCATATCTTGGTGATCAGATAGCAGATGAGGTTTGCTTTTTGCCCTTCATTCTTTGCTTTTCTTGAATTATGTCACCCTTTAAGACTTCAGCCCCCAAACCATAAACTGTCAGCATGTTATTACACTGCAATAGCACATTACCTTCCTAAATGATGATTGTATGCTTTCCAAAGGCATGAGAGAAAAAATCTTGATTTGAAGCCATTCACCAGGTGCACTCTTTCATGAAGAAATTATGGAAACATGCAGTTGGTTCTGATGTTGTTTCATATCAGTGTTAATTATTGTTCTGACTTTCTTGACTTATTTTGGATGCCTCAGTATTTCACAACCAATAATAAAATATGGCCCTTTGACACTTGAATATCAATAGTACTCAGGGAGATTTTGACATTAAAGTAATTAAAAGATGAGAACTGGACATGTTAATAAAAAAATCTTTGTGTTTCTCTTCCTTGGGCACAAAATGAATACACTAAAACTTTCTAAACACAAAGTGTTATTACAAAAAGAAACACATTGAAGTTGTGGAGTAAACAATGGTTATATGACAATGTAAGATGGTAGACTTTTAGTATTGGATTTGGAGATAAATGAATGTCATATGATAGTTCCATGCTAAAATGACTTATCTTTTACTAGAAGGGTAGCTTTGATACATTTTCCACTTTTATTTCTTCAAATGAAATGAAACTAAAATACCAATAGCATTTAATAGCATGCTACTGAACTTCATTTATTTTATCTAATCAGAGAAGAAATTTAAAATTTCCATTCTTAAATCTTGCTGTTTACATTCAGGTGAAAGAAAGATCCAAATAGTGAGTTTCCCTTGCCCAGGTTACCACCTATCCTACAAGTTCCCTGAAACATCAGGAGTCTTAAGCTTACTCAGAGAGTTGATTCATCTGGATACTGAGAGGAATGAAGTGTGTTTCAGATCTAGAAAGAACAATGTCATAAGAGGAAATTAAATAAACCATCTGGAACTGGGCTTATTGAGGGTCTTATTGTTCAGGTTGGTTACATACAAAAAAATATCTTATCAAAGCAAACAGAATATATCCACCATAGTGATCAATATCACCAATCCAGATGTGATTAGAAGAACAAAATGAAAACTGCTTACACAAAGCAAAACATCAAGTCCTAAAGCCAACAGATATACCCAGGCTGACCAACCTTACCAATGACTACTTTTCTTATGAGGCCACTGAGCATTACAGTGATAACAATTAATCCTTGTTCTTGCTTCCTAACATGAGCAAAAAATATTTGTATTCTGAAATCAGTTGCAAATCTTTCCTCACCAGCATTCTGGTGTTGTTCTTCCTCTCAGTTCCTCTCTCATAAGTAATTGCTACACCTTTTATGGCTTAAATGTGGAGGAAATCATGGAAGGATTCTCTTGTAGTGCTTTAGGATAGAGGATCAATTGAAAATTCTAGTTAATATATTGTTGCTTTTACAAACACTTTCATACTACCATCCAGAAATGCAATGCAGCACAACACATTGAAGATTATTTCAAAGGACAGACATCCCTTATGCTTATCTCTGGGGAAAGGAGGAAATAATCAAAGAAAGCAAGGTTTGTTGTTTTGTTGTTTTTTTGTTGTTGTTGTTTTGTTTTTTGTTTTTTGTTTTTTTTTTTTTTTTAAAAATGCATTCCTGACACTTCCACTGTAAGGGGGAACATAGCTGTTGTTATGTCTGTTTCAGAATACATACTAACTAGTGAAAAGATCATCATGGTATTAAGAAGCCAAGCAAAATATTTCTTTTAAAACAGAATGAAATGCACACATAAATAAACTACTGAGGTCTCACTTAGACTAGACCATATTACACAGCCTAGCTTGAAGAAGTATTTCAAGATCTTAACCAAATGGAAAAGGAAGTTGAAAAAGAACACTCATCGTCTAACTCTGTTCCTTTTTAATAATTCACAACTAGAAATATGAAAGATGTCTTGACAAATAAATGATGAGAAAATTTCCGTGTGATATTTTTCCTGAATTTACTTTAATCAAAAAAACAGTATGGATTTTTTCTACAGTTTAAGACTATGGTAAACATTTTTTGATCTTGAATTTTGTTTAGGGTCCAATTCTGCAACTGTTGTTTAGACTGGATTTTGCTGATGGAAGGAGTTTTGTCATGTAGTAGTTACAGAATTTCTCCTTACCAAGTACCTTTTGGAAAGAATAATCTGTGAATAGTCTGAGAAACTCAAGTCCTTGATGCCCAGAGCAAACACAGAGGCATGACAGTACAGGCTTCACTCGACTGCTATTACCCACTCATTTGCATTTTCAGCCACAATGTTAGCCTTATGATAAAGTCTCCAGAAGTACCCCTTTTTATCTTCTGAAAATTTAACTGTGTATAACACCTTATTCTGCATCCTAAACACATATCTACACAGAACTAGATTAATTCACAAACAAATTTCTTGTAGCCAGTGATGAGCTATCAGAAGGTAACTACATTCAGTCTCCACTGAAATGGGTCACATTCAAGCCAGTGTCCTGGCAGTGAAAAATTCATTCTCACTCCCTGGAGTATCCATCATCTCAGATAGCCTTTTTAGTCTGTAATTATTTATTTCCACCAAACTCTAAAGTACCATATGATGCTTGGTAAGATACAGACAATTTAACTTCTTTATTTGATATTTCATCAAAATGCAGAAAACTCTTTCATGTTCAGCGCTTTTATTTTTCCGTGCAGTGATGTTTGCAATTAGAACACAATTGGAGTAAGTACAAAATAGGAAATACAGCCCACTCTGTGTGAAGATACTCTAGAAAAATATTTTAATCAAAACTGAAGACAGAAGTCAGTGTTGCCAAATATTAAAAAGGACAAAATCTTCATGACATATTTTGCAAATATACAGTTAACATAATACAGTTAACATAATATACAGTTAACATAATACGGCCAAGTAGTGCTCTGTTATAGCCACTGTAATTTAATTATGTAGAATCTTTTTTTTGGTGAGCCCTTCTGATTGAAAACACTCATTTTCATCAGAATGAAGGCCAGAACTAAACAAAATCATTTTAATAAGCCCTTTCATTTATGCAGTTAGATAGTTGCTCAGTCCTTGTCAACATACTGATGAAACACTTTAACAATGTATCAAGCAAGATGAGAAGACTTGTATACAGCAATACAGTTTCACATAATGTGCTTTCTGCCTGCTGACTCCAGTAATGAAATAAGGAAATAGCCAGTATATTTCAAGCAGTTCAGTAAAAAACTTGCCTCTTGCCCATTCAAACATAGTTACTTACTGAATACACAAACTTATTCCCTTGCTGTGAAAGTAGTGAGCCTTTTTCCAATCTTCATTTTACTTTCATTTTGCAAAGAACTATGAAAACATTACTGTAGTGATTTCATGAGAAATAATCACGCAACTGCTTTTGATTCCCTGACATACTTCAACCCCAACAGAAAGGTACAGATGCTAAATTATTGCATTTATTTTATATGAGTTTTTTTGGGTCACCAATTAAAACTGCTACTGTAAGAATGTTTCTATTTCAAGATGTGCATTCGTTAGAATTTTTCTATTTGAATAGTGTCCTGATAACATAAACTATTAAAAAGAAAAAAAAAAAAAACAAACAAAAAAACAGTGATGGGTTTTACAACACAAAAATACTAAGAAGTTTCAAAATCAAGACTTCCTGAAACAGAAAGGCCTCTTCTTTATCTAGAGGAAACTCTTGATAAGACATTTTGCTGACCTTGGGCAGATTTTCAGCAAAAGTTTAAATGAAAGTTCAATGGAGTGGCCCATTGTTGAACACTTATGGTGGTGACAGTAGTAGGAGAGAAAATTAAGCAGGGAGAAAAGTCAATAACTTCAGAGCAGAGAAAGAGTTACCAACAAAGCCAGCCTTCTGTCATGTACTCAGATTCCTATTACAGTCATGGGATGCTAAGTACACAGAAAAGCTGTGAGACAGACAGCATCAACAGAAATATCCTTAAAACCTGTAAAAAAGGGAAAGAGGGAAGAGAGAGAAAATACTATGAAAATGCCAAGCAGAGAAAAGCAGGATTAGGTATGATTTTTCTTCAAAATTATTTCATTTGATACAATACCTTGAAAATGCCAAATTTAAAGCAATCTTTTTCCTCATTTCCCTGTCTTACTGGACTGCTTTTGATTAAACAAAATACACTTGTTTGTGGGTTTGTTTGTACAGGTTGGGTTGGATAAAATACATGATGAAGTACTTTTTATTCCAGATTTTGGGCAGCACCGTGATTTATTCAGAATATTGTAATAGGTCTGGTAAAGTATTTGACTCATCAGCCTTGAATAATGTATCTAACATTCCTTGCTTAGGTCTGAAAAATTCCATCTGTGCAGGATGTATATAGATGAATGAATCAGCACACGCATTTTATTACATCTGCTTTCAGGGTACAAATAGATCCAGTTACGTTGGCTAGCTGAAAGATCTGTATGAAACCTACAAAAATTCCCTGGTACAATGGTAAGTTTAAACATCTTAACTGAATATCACCTCTGTAGCTCACACCACACCTTTTCTGAAAGTATTTCCCTCTTTCTCTCTCATAAAACTCACCTGTTGAACTCTACGCAGTCTACCTCACCAATCTACATTTTCTTTCTTGTTTCTGCTCCCTGTGTAAAACCTTATTGGCAGATGTTTGAACTAGAACAAGGGTAATCATTTCTGAACTTAAAGAAACTAGTTAGGAGTAGAGTTTAGGTGGCATGCAAGTTTTATTACACAGCTTCAGCTTCCGAGAGACTAGCTTTATAAAGATTGTCAATATAAAATAATAGTATAGTAGAATTTTATTTTAAGGGCAATTCATGCCTGAAGGGATGCTTTATAACTCGTTGTAGGTAAGCAATGATGTTGCAATTACAAGCAGAAAAGGACACAATATATTTCTTGTGACTGACATATTTATATATGCTTATGATGTGAAAATGGGATACATTGATATTGATTCTTACTTAGATCTTATTTTGATATATGCTTTTATTTTACAGACATTGACCTTTATGTGATCCCATTTATATGAGGGATATTTTCCACACATTCAGAGTAATACAATATTGGGTTGAATGAACACTTCTACAGTGTTCATTATTTGGCTAATTTACATAGTAATAATCCTATCTGATGTGCCATAGCAGTACTAAAGATGGTATAGAGTATTAGAGATAGTATAGAGACTAGAGCTTAAATGTGACATAGCTTTATTATGGGAGATGATGTGTTATATTGATCTTGGACATTCCGTGAGGCTTTTAATGATTTAGCTATTTAAAATGCAGAGCTTTTCAAAAAAAAAAAAAAAGAGTAATAAATGGAGCAAATCATATTCTCTTTGTTTATAATGAGAGACAGAAGTTTAGTGTGTGCTGAAAAATAAGAGAAAAAACAGGTTGTCAAGTCTTACTCAGTAATACAGAACACATTAGAGAATAGATAAGTTTTATGCTGAATATATACATATACATATAAATCCTTTTACTTGGAATTTGGTAACACTATTCCTTTGCATATACCAAGAAAGAAATGTCACCACTCTATGACAAGAATTCTGATGGAAAGCCAGATCAGGTAGAGTGGTTAGACCAAGACCTTTATCTTACACCAAGTAGCTAAAAAAGGATAGTAAATTATTTTCAAACACAGTAAAAGTTGATTTTATTAGCTTTTAAAGTGGAAGACTTGACTTCATGGTGACTAGGGAAGAGAGAAAACAAAAAGAGTTCATAAAATACTCTCTTTCTGCCCACTGTGCCCTTGCAGGACAGGTTCTTGTTTCACATTCTGGATTAATTTCACCTGGATGAGTAATGTTTTGAGAAGTAAAGAACTGCGCCTTGTACTCATAAAGCCATTATTCTTGCCATGACCCCTGACAAATAAACTATGTATCCATCTGTTAAACCTTCCTTTAAGCAGAAACTCTAATTTCCTTGCTATGACAATGTGCTTGAACTAGACAGCTAAAAGGAAAGTGGACTTGTCATGCTGAGCACTTTGTGTTTGTTACTCAGGTATTCAGGCACTTGCAAGATCCAATAGGCGCTCATTGAGCTCAGATTCTTTTCATTGATTTAGGCTGGATTTTGATTAATAACATAGAGAAGAACACCAAGGAAGAAGGGGTTTTTCCACATACATACTCTTTCTGGAGGAGACAACTCAGTTTACAGTAGACAAGGAATCATGTGGGATGGGAATGTCTAGTCAAGAGAGTCATCTCTTCCACTGGATGAAATAATACTCCCATATATATTGAATTCTAGAAGCTGGATACATGTATACAAAGCCTAATCAGAAATGAATCCTAATATTAGTAAAATGGGACAAAATCCACCAGTAAAGACCAGGAACCTTCATCTCAATGAAATCTAAGGGCTTTGAGCCGACAATAAAAGAGGATGTCATATGTTACACACAAGGGACACTAAACCTTTGTGAGTTCTACAGGTTCAGAATTATTTATTTTTTAAACCCCTAAACTAAGCTGTAAGTCTAAATTAATTGCGGAAGGACCAGTTACAATATTTCAGGCTATGGAAAAAACCTTGAACCTTAGTGATGATGGAAAACAGCTTCCTTTCTATCTATCAGCTTTTCAAAATTCTGAAGTAATCTAGGTTTTTAACTATTTGGATTTGCAAATCCTAAACCAAACCATAACCTAGGATTAATTAGATCTGAAGGAATAAGCTATACCTCTTAAACAAACATGAAGCTTACGACATTGTAGACAGCAGCTCCATTAAAATCTCTTTGAGACACACAGTACACTGAAGTCAATTGACTTCTAGACTTAATAGTTATATATATATTTTAATGCTCTATATAGCTGTAAGTCTAGATCTAGTCTATATAAAAGTATCAATGACCAGAATAAAAGAGACATAATGACTGAATCTCAGTAGAGACCTATGTCTTTCCTACTTTTTTACAACCTGAAGAATTTTGAAGACAGAGTATTATATCCCAACATTAATCATCCTACACTAAATTAAAACTGGTCTACCAACTCATGAACACTAAGCAAATCCACTGCTTACTTATTTCTGATGTCCATGAGTACCATAGTCACTGAGGCTCTCTACTTTTCTCTACAGTTCTTCAAACCCTAGATTTAGGACCACTTTTAGACTCAAAATGACAAGTACTGTAGTACAAAACAGAATACAGCACTTGAATACCAGTCCTTCTTTTACTTCATTCAGCCCTATGTAAAAACTAATGTCACCTGAGCTCTTAAAACTTAAATTTTGTGATCTCACACCTGTTCTGAGACAAATGGAACCTGAACAACTAATTCAAACTACTCAAAACCAAAGAAGCCAAGTTATCACTATCTTTTAGCACTATGTCATATAAACACCATCTGGACTCCAAATTTTTTAGTTCTGAAAGCCCTAAAAGAGCTGAACATTCAGGTCAAGAAAACAGGAGGTTTAAGGTCCAGTAGAGAGTAGATTTATTTCACTTCATTTTGCCCTAGTAAGTGTCAAAGTCGTGTTGCCTTTGGGCTTGTGAGCCTGGAAATACCGTTCCTAAATCTGGTGTTAAGCCTGTGCTTGACAAAACCCAAATACCAGGTTACACAGCTTTAAAAAAAAAAAAAAAAAAAAAAAAAAATTAATCACCATTATAGCCTAGCCCTTTTCTGATCTTTTCAAACACCTTAATTGTCCTATAATGACTTAAATCTAAACTCAATAGTTACTCATCTTATAAGCATGAGGCTGTGAACCAGTGCATTTCTGCCTTGAGCTATGTGGATTTGAACTCGATAGTTCCAAGCAGTCCAAGTGCCACTCAGTAGGAAGACAACACCTAATGGAGAAGCAGACTTATCCTACCTTGCTGAGCCATACAACACAAAAATCCCTGCAGATCTCCATCATCCTAGGAAAAACTGAAGATAGAAGGAATGTTTCACTATTGTTTGGGATGCACTAGCACAAACCATTATCCTACCTTTAATCAAAACACCGGTACTATCCATCCATAGAGTTACTTCTTTGGTAAAGAAAAGTGTGATATGGAAAAGTGTATTGTTTCTGAAGGGATGTTAGAATGTTTCTCAAAGGTGGACAAACGTGGAGGTAATCTGTAAGATCAAAATTTTGTAAATATGAGGCTTCCTACCTCACTTCTCTTTAGAGAATGTATTTCTCCTTCCGGCTCCTAAAAAAAAAAAAAAAAATATTTGGATATCATTGCTCTATTAGTACCTGAAGAACTAGTACCTAGAAACATAAAATAATCTTTTAAGTAAGTTTTAATCCTTTTCCTCTGTAACATTGCTCCAGGTTTTCCAAATTATTGCATACAAGTGTGTTTAACACATATCCACAAGTAGCTGTAGCTTGTTGGTTTAATGATTGAGTTGCCTCACTAAGCTGCTCTTTAGGTTCACAGGGCACACAATAGATTGTCAAGTAGCTGAGATTGTTTAGAATTTAATTATACAGAAGCTGATATATGACTATTATTTTGACATTGCTGCCTTGGGAGTCTTGAAAAGCACTGTGAAAGAATACCTAAACAAATAATTCTCTAGAGTAAAATAAAGTCAATAAAAATAATTAAAACAGGAAAAGTTAAATATTCTTGCTCAAATTCTGTCAGATAAAGAGATGTATGCAAAGGTAGTCCTAAAGATTTTCAGGGATTTTACAGAAGTTTGATTTAGGTAAGAAAATATCAGCACTCTCTCAAATGCATATCTCATAGAATTTGCCTCCTTTCCCCCCTGTAAAAGGCAGAGGGGGGAAGGAGGTGGTGAGGGGAGGGAAGTGGACATTTGTGGTTCAATCCAAGTTTGCAGAGAGTTTGTGAGAACAGTCAGAAAAGCAGAATTGTTTTTTACTGCCCAGATCTGCATTTACCAGGTAGGAAACACACTAAGAGTGCTAAAGGAGTATACACGCTTGACTGCAGGCAAGGGAGAGCACGATTACCAAGTTTGGGGGAGTTATTCTGTTTTGTTTTTCATTCCAAAGCCTACAACTAATTGAGGTGTTGGGAGTTCTTCTTAAGACCAGAAGAAGAAAAGGAGAATGACCAAAGCAGAGCTCCTACTAATCAGTCTTCTTTACTCTGCATAGATATGATTCACATAGAGTACAGGTTTTGTGCTAGCTTTTCGTACTTTAGAGAAGTTTGTTCTTACTGTAAAACTGATGTCAGATCAGTTCATATTTAACTGACAGAGAACTTACTTGAAACTGTGTCTGATCTCATTACTGAGAAGATGTATTTACCCTCTGCCATGGAGGCTCAATGTTTATGGGCCCTTGATTGCCCAAGTCAGAAGCTGCTATTGTGTTCAAAAGTGCTTTTTCGGAAGCTGCACTTGATGTAGCAATTGCAACGGGTTTGTCCTCATAGAGAACAAGCCACAGTTATCCTCACCTTTGCCACCTCTGAGCCAGTGCAATTCAAAGGGCTAGTTTTGATCTTTAAAGTTTTGTGCAGCTGAAGTCACAACAATTTGAAATTATCTTCTCTTTTACAAAATGGGAGCTGAGAAAACAGTCCAAACTACTTGAGATATCATTCCCCAAGTGCATACCTGGTGCTGGGAGCAGGAAAATTTCTCTGGAGGACACTTGGCTTTGGTATTTACTTCTGATCTTACCCAGTTGAACTATCAGTTCCTGTTTGTTAAATATATAGCAAACAAGCATTGAAATCTATGAAACTAGTTTTTGAGGCAGATTAGTGCCAAGAGTGTTAGTGCCATAATGCCTTATAGGAAGGTGATTATTCTGATTATGATTATGTGGAAATTTAATTTCCATTTCAATTTTGGGAAATAATTCCAAAGTTGAAGTATCCATGTTTCCCTTAAAAGAAAACTGTCTAATCCAGATAATTTCTTTTATTATTATTATCGATGACTGAGCTAAAATTTCTTTCATCTTAATTAGGTTGATAAGGACAGAGATATGTTAATATGTGACAGGAAGAACCAAACTTATTTTGCTACAAAGGTTCTAAGACTGGAAGATTTTCAGAGACGTGAATGGTGCCCTAGATATTCAAGTCTGATTACAAGTATTCTCTTTTTACCTTTCCTATAGGTTAGCAAAATGTAACAGAATATATGACTTTTTTTTTTAGGATAGCATATCAAAAAGTCACCCTTGGAAGATTAATCTTTAAATATGAAAGTAAACAATAAACAGCTTTATTGACACTACTTTCAAGAAAAAAATCAAGGACAGAGAAAGCATAAAATAAAAATGGAACATTCAGTAACTATTAGAATGACTTTGTCAATATTATTCATGGTGTTAGAAACCTGTTTTAGAAGGTAAACCTATACATAATAAGAAGACTTATGATACACTTGCCTGGACATCTTGGCTCCAATGCTTTATCTCAAGTGCTAACCACCATTACCTACTGTTGGAGAGTGTCGGCATATCCCTTTATTCTTCATCTAAAGTACTTACTGTCAGCATAGCATGGGTGTAGCAGGAAATCCAAATCAGAAGTCTCTATATTTTTGTTATCTTTACCAGATACTTTTGAGAGATGGTCCTGTCCAACTTACAAGAGGTTATAGCAACTAACTAACACTGCATTTCTCCTGGCATTAGAAATTAAAGTTTAGACAAAAAGTTTGAGCAATCTGCTGCCCTTACCTTTTGTTACTCAGCTCAGCAATCAACCCCAATATGGTCTGAATCTGAAAGGTAGGAACTTTCATACTCAGGAATGATAAAATATTTGCCACTGTACAGAGAAGTGTGGTTTACATTTGTTTCTAGCCCTTAACTATAATGCCCTTAAAGTATTACCCTTTTAGCCCTTTCTGGAACGCTGTTTTCAATGCGGCTTACTTTGAAGCAGTTTTCACAGAAGTTCATTTGGCCCAGTGGCACTTGGATAAGGACTCCACAAAATTCCATTTGAAGTCTTCAGAAAGAAGATGAGATGCTAAATAAATCAATCAGCTGTAACTGTTGTGGAAATCTATAAGGCCAGAGAATTTTCACATTAAACTTTCCAGACAGGTTTATTCAAAGTGAACATTCCCAGGCTGAAATGGCCTGTATGCATAATTTGGAAATGTACTTAGTATTTATATACTGAAGTTTTCACCTGCTCTTCCTAGCACAGAACACTGCACGCTCATTTGGCTGATAGATTTTAGTGGTGTATCTTATAGGAAATAATGATCCAATGTCCTCAGAAGTCAATTTGACTTTTGGAGGAAGGCCATGACTTTAAGGTCCGTAGGGATAAATTGTTTAGTAAAGCGTATTTTACCTTCAGAGAACCTCAGAGTGGTTTACAAATTTACTGTTACACTATTATTCTTGGGCAAATAACTTTTAAAGCATTTTCTGCAGTTTTCCCAATATTTTATAAACCTCACCATTCAGGACCTACTCAGGCCCCTGCTTTCAGCTGATCTCTGCCACTTAGAAGTGCCAGGACTCCTGGAGTTTGTCAAGCAGGAGTTGGGGCTTACTTTGTGAACAATATAATTATGCCTTGCTTGGTTATAATTTGCCATTTTTGAGAAGGAGCTGCCATTTTTCCTTTTTTTTTTTTTTTCTTTTTGGCTGTACTTTGGAAAATACACCTTCCCCAAAATAAAAAAGGAAAGGAAGCAAAAGGCAGAATAAGAGGAAGAAGAAGGAAGAAAACTAAAATATTAAAAAAAAAAAAAAAAGGAAAGAGAAAAAAGGAAAAGAAGAAAAAAAAAGGAGAGGAGAGGAGGGGAAGCCTATTCCAGTCTTAACGCGGCCAGGAGAAAGTGGGAGATTCCTGTGCGCAGCTCACTTGGAGGCACCCGGTGATCCTAGCGGCTGTGCCCCGCCGACCCGGAGCCGTGAGGCGCTGCTGCGGGGCACCCGCACCCGTGCGGCGGAGCAGCG
>JAWWMO010000138.1:42119491-42155862 GCA_035047845.1 Dendrocincla fuliginosa | reverse complement strand
GGTGCCCCGCCGGGTGTCGCCGGCCCTGGCGCCCCGCTGTCCCCCCGCGGGTGGCGGCGGCCGGCGGCAATGAGAGGGGGCCGCGGTCCCCGGAGCCGGCCGGAGTTTAGTGGGCGGGCTGCGCCTAAACTGGGCAGACGAAAGGGTGCTTTCCCCTGAGGCAAGGTGTCTGCGAGTGCGTCTGATGGGCCATTGCAAACTTCATTCCCGGGTGAGCCGGCAGGGGCGGCTCGCGGCGAGCGAGAAGTACCTTGGGGTGAGTTTCTTCCTTTGTTCGCACTTGCACATCGCGTCCCTCGTTGCGTTCCTCGCCGGATTCCTCCGAAAGGTAAAGGGCAGCGCCCGCCAGGACGCGGCTTTTGGCAGCGGCTCCCGTAAGGTCCCGGCTTGACCCTTCAGTCGGATTCTGCCACTTTTCTTCTTCTTTAGGACAGTTGAAACCCAACAAAGCTATGTTTAAAAGATGCGCTCTTTAGTCTCTTGTGTCAGTAAGTGACGCCGTGCCTTACTGCTGGTAGTATCCCCCCGTTGTAAACTTTTTTTTTTCTTTCAAATGCATTAATAAGGTAAAGAAATGCTGCCTTCTAGCAGCAGGTTTTCTTGCGGTTTAAATACTTGCATGCAAATCGTTCCTGAGCAGTTGCATATGAAATACTACCTGTATTCTTTTACCCCTTCTGCTGTCTCTCTGTAAAAGAAAAGAATGCTGTGTCTTTCTCATTTGCTTTTCTAACTATATTCAGCTATTTAATGAATAAAATACCTTACTTAACGTTGTAAACTATTTTTAAGCTTTCTCTGTGAAATCATAAAGTCTGGCTTTTAGGAGACTGGAAAGTGAACTTTAGTAGTCACCCCAGTAGTAGGATAGTCTGGTTTTTTTCAACACAGCACACTAAAGAACTTTTCATGGCTAAGTTAACATTGCTATCAGTGGAAGTAAACAAGTGTACTTGCCTTTAGGCTCTCACAGATTCAGATATTTTGATTTTTTAAAGTTTAAAACTGAATTCAAGATCAGGAAAACTTTTTCTCATCACAAATTTTAAGGCGCCATGCTAAATTTTGATTGAACTCTCATTCACAGAGATTGCAGGTCCGCTTTTCCTTGCACAGCTGGTGAGTTCAGTCAGTATTAAATACACTAGTAAGTAACTGCCTACAAATAAATAGTCAAAATTCTCTGTGTGAATCTTTGTTTCATTCTGTTTTTATAATCTTTGCCTGCTGTCTGATTACAGCTGCTGCATTTTCCTTTTAATTATAAAGATCTGGAAAGCATAAATCAAAGTATCTCTTGAGATTAACTCAAAATGTGGGGAATACAAACATGAAACTTACTGGACTTCAGTCACAAGTTGAAACTGTTATGTTAATCTCTGCGACAATGTACATTTTTTGAATAACTTAACCAGCTTTGCTAAAGTAACATTACCATACACTCTCATCATGTGTTAACTTTCTGAATACCAAAATAGACACCCTCCCAGAAAAGCAAAAGACGTTGTTATTAATTTTTTTGATTGAAAAGTTAAGCATGTTGAAACAGCTAAACCTGGTCTTTTTTTTTTTTTTTTCCAGTCAGTCTACATAAATAATAGCTTTTAAACAATTGAAAGACTAGTGTAACCAGTGTAGCTTACAAAGTCACACAGTCTCTTGTAAACTACTGTGGTAGGAATTCTGTCATGATGGTTTAGTTACTGCCAAAATAACTTTTCACAGTGCATTTTTTTCTAATGGCATTAGTTGACTATGCTGATTAAAATTGACCTTTAAAGTAAATAGTTGATGTTTTGCTTGGTGGAGACAGTGTCAATAACTTTACAAATCAAAGAAGTTGATGCATGTATGAGGTGAAATCCCCACTACGTTTGTTAAAAGTTAGTGAAAGATTTCATTAGACAAGTGTTGTAGAAACAGCACAAAAGAACCTCTTTTAGTTCTCAGAATGCTTTCTGATGTGTCCCAAGAGTGGTGTAAAAGGCCTTGCTCACGGACTCTCATTCTTATAATGAAAATTGTATAGCTTAGTCTTATAGTAGGTTCTCCTGGACTAAAGCAGTAGACCTTGCATGTGGAAAAATAGTACTAAGACTCATTGGGGTATGTAACCTGATTTACATTCTTTTTCTACCTGTGACTTTTCTTTTATTGCTGGTGGAAAAAAAAATCTCTCAATGTATGCTCTTCATTGATACATAATGTAGCAGAGAATCTTGGTGTGCTCTTCCTTTTTTCTTTTTTTTTTTTTTTCCTTCCTTGGCATTGAAGTTGCTGTTTGCTAAATTCTGTGGTTTATGCCTAAAACTTTCAAATCTCAAACTATAAATTTTTAAGTCTAGATACTGTGAACTTTTTGCTAGGATAAAGTCTTTTTATGACTGCTATCTTATTGAGTAATTTTTATTTCTAAGTTATCAGTTTGAGCTCTGATAGGCTCAAAATTATATTTATTCTTATACCTTTAATGTGAAGATAGTTCATATTTGTAAGTTGTGGTAGTGTTTTTCCCCATGTACAAATTATGTTGACATTTTTATGTTTAAATAATTCTGTTAACATTGTAACAAAGTAGTAAAACTTTCTTAGTTATCCCAGGGCCGAATATGCATATAAATAAAAATGACCTGGGTATGTCTATAAATAAAAATTAGCTGAATAAGAATTTCCAAATAGGAAATCAAAGTTTGTGTGAAAGTAGATTTTCAGAATAATATGGTGTGTGCTTCTTATAACTTAGGGCTATGATGTTCTGTTAAGCAAACAGTTGCCTTCTTTATTGAAAATGGAATCAGAAAATCCTAAACTAGTCATACTCCAAAGATAATAAGAAATTCAGGAGTCTAAAGTGTAGCCTTTGGCTAAAATGTTTCTGAAATTCAGTCATTCTGCAATCTGAGCTTATATCTGACACATTATCATTTTATCTTAACAGTTTCATACTTTCTTTTACTAGTTCACTGTCTTTGCAATTGACATTGTTTAATACTTTAGATATTTACCAAGATTATATTGTGTTGATTTTTGGATAATCCTAGATCAACATTTTTTTAGTTTTTAGTAGCTTTATAGATTACAACAGGATGAAATCAGTGTTACATAAAATAAATTACTAACTTGTTTTTATCTACTATGGTTAACTGTTCAGTTGAGAGATGCTTTTAATGTCTTGATTGTGACTCAGCAAGTCTTCCGAGTTGCTGCTGAGGAATGGATTCTCTTACTGGTGATTGCGTCATTGTAATAGGCTACATGTTGCCAGTTCTGAGCACCCTCCACTTGAAGCTGTTATAGAAAAGCAGCAAAAAGTGCTCAAGGTATTATGGCACAGATAAATATTTACAGTAATAATAAAACCTACATATGTTCAACTTTGAATATTAGTGAGAACTTTGGATACCTTAAACCAGTCTAATGCATCTTCTTGTGGTACAGCTTGAGCCTTATGTGCCTGAGATGTGAGGAGAAAATGATAAAAAATACAAACAGATACAATGTTTTACATAATAAATACACAACTTCAGGTATCGTGTTGCCAAACATAAGATTAGTCAATGAGTTAGCAGATGCCACGGCATCAGAAGTAAAGTTGGGTTTTGGACTTCAGTATAAATCATCATTAGTAATAATAATAATAATAGTAATAGTAATAAATGCTAGTGTAGAAAAGAGGGAAAGATCTGATCAGATCAGCATAATGGCTGATCTTTAAATAGGTTTTGATAATAGACAGCTTCCAAAATTCCAGCAAGATGGAGGAAAAGAACCTGATTTTGTTCATTGCTTAAAAATTTTGTAATAATTCCTTAACATGCCCTTTAGGTCCATCTTTGGCATCTTAAATTGCTCAGAGTTTTGGAAATATTGGTATCAGTTATTTATTGCAGGGATTTGGTTGTGTGTTTGTTTGATTTGGTGGAGTTTTTTTGTTTTAAGCAAGTATTTGTTGACTTGGCAGTATATTAGGGGATGGTGCCCTGGAGACCTAAGTGTCTCTGTATTCCCAGGACATGTCATAGCCTAGGAAGAAAAGTAGATGGGGGAGGAGTAATATTGTTAACCCATTGTAATGGTTACTGTTCCAACCACATACTCATTTGTTCTCTAAACCTTTCCTTCATGCAGTGCTAAGACCTTGTAAGTATTGGTTCCAGTTAGTGACTTGCTTTTAGAAGCTTTTATACTTTTTATCATTTGCTTATTCACTTTTTATTGTTTGCTGTGTTTATAGGTTAAAATGTGCAACTTAATTGCTAGATTCGGAAGACAGACACACTTTTGTTTTTTCCTCCTCCCAAAAGAATACTCCTTTTCATTGCTCCTCTCTAATACTAGCTATAGTTTGTGTGGATCTGAGTCTTAAATTGTTCTCAAAATTACAGAATCCACTAGATTGGAAAAGATCTCTGAGATCATTGTGTCCAACCTTTGACCTAACACCACCCTGTCTACTAGACCATGGCACTAAGTGCCACATCCAGTCTCTTCTTAAGGGATGGTTAGTCATTTATTTTATGTGACACTTTCCATCTTGTCATAATTTACAAAGCTACTGGAAACTAAAAAATGTTGATCTAGGATTATCCAAAAATCAACACAATATAATCTTGGTAAATAAAGTATTAAACAATGCAAGTTGTAAAGACAGTTAACTACTGGGAGATTAGGGTAAAGACAAACTAGGGCTAAAGCGTGGGTGAAAAAATGTCAGGAACAATGAAAGAAGAGTACAGTGAGCAATTACTATGACTTAGATAGCAGGCTGGCCAGGGAAGAAAACGCAAAAGGAGAGATAAGGGAAAAATATTTATGATAAATAGTGAAAGGTGAAAGAAATCGATTTGTACTGCTTAATGTTAGTAGTCAAGACAATGTAAGATTGCTTTCTACTTGCTGGACAGAAATTTTGCTCCCAAGATATTATGGAAAGCTTGAGCTTACTGAGGGAGCTTTCTGAGACTTTGATTTGTTATCCTGTGAGACTTTGGGGAGTGAATCACAGAATATGCTGAGTTAGAAGGGACACACAAGGATCATCATGTCCAAGTCCTGGCCCCCCAAAGGACCATCTCCAAGAATCGCACCATGTACTCAAGAGTATATCATTCAAATGCCTCTTGGCCCAGATAAAGAAAGTGGCTGCAGATGTCTTGTTCCTGAGGTTTCTGACCCCCTTCCTACTGCAATCTTGCTTGTAGTGGAAGTGTTACACTGACTTCTTCAAAAGGGAAAACCGAGGAGGGTGTGCCTCTATGTCTGTCTTGCTGTTTTAGGCTCTTTCCCTGTCATTTCTGGAGCGTGTTGGAGAAACATGACATAAGCGTTCCTCTAGTTATTCTGATAGATTCCTGTTTTCATAGCTCTTGATACTAATTTGTTTCAGATCTGTTCTGTTCTTTATTGGCTTTACAACTTAGTGGTGCTTGATACAATTTTTTTTTCCAGTGATAAGCACTACTCTTACACAGGTACTCAGAGCTGGAGAGAATACAATAAAGAATTATTCTGTTTGTAATTTTTATAATTCTTGAAACAGTTGCACATAGGATATTTTAAAGAATTCATGGTAATTTCAGCCTGACTTCTGCAGTTTACTTCCACGTAGTTGGACATCAGCCATTTTACAGTCTAAGTGAAATGACAGAGGAGAATTTTCTATTAGAAGTCAGTCATGTACTAAGTAGAGACCTGGAGTGAATGTTCTTTATTCCAGATTAATTCAGATTTAATTTGCTTGCTTATAGCAGACAGCACTGGCATATTTCTTCGAGAATGTTGCTTCATGGAGTTGTTAATTTGAACTTAAATCCTAACTCTTGTCTTGTGTTAGTAATTCCTAGACTTTTGATGTCATGGGTTCTTGGCATTTTTTAGTGGTTTTAATTTATCTGCATTTCTGTTACTGTAAATATTTTTTGAAACTTTCTGTATGTAATCTAGATGTGTACTTTCTAGTTTTCTTTCAAACCTGTATTCTGAACTAAGCATCAAGGCTATTTGATAAATATTTGAACAGTCATAAGTCTTACCATATCTCTTTCTTGTTTCAGGGTGTCTTTATAATTGCTGCCATGGGAAGATACTTGACTATGCTGTTGCTGCTGATGCTGCTGGTGCAGCATTTTGAAAACTGTGAAGGAAATCAAAGGCCACATCATGCTTCACCAATGCAATTTACCCAAGTACAGTATAATGCTACTGTGTATGAGAATTCTGCAGCCAAGACTTATGTTGGGCATCCAGTTAAAATGGGCATTTACATTACAAATCCATTATGGGACCTAAGATACAAAATTATTTCTGGTGACAATGAGAACTTGTTCAAAGCTGAAGAATATGTTCTTGGAAACTTTTGTTTTTTGCGAATACGGACCAAGGGAGGAAACACAGCTATCCTTAACAGAGAGGTGAGAGACCATTATATGCTGACTGTTAAAGCAGTTGAAAAAAATACAAATGCTGAAACACGCACCAAGGTCAGGATACAGGTACTGGATACAAATGACTTGCGGCCTTTGTTTTCTCCAACATCTTACAGTGTTTCATTGCCTGAAAACACAGCAATAAGGACGAGCATTGCAAGAGTCAGTGCAACAGATGCAGATATAGGAACGAATGGAGAGTTCTACTATAGCTTTAAAGAAAGAACAGATGTGTTTGCTATACATCCAACTAGTGGAGTGGTTGTTCTAACTGGCAGACTTGACTACTCAGACACCAAGCAGTATGAGATGGAAGTTCTTGCAGTGGACCGTGGGCTGAAGCTGTATGGTAGCAGTGGCATAAGCAGTATGGCAAAACTAACTGTTCATGTGGAGCAAGCAAATGAATACGCTCCTGTTATTACAGCTGTTACATTGACTCCATCAGAATCTGACAAAGATCCAACGTACGCAATTGTAACCGTAGAGGACAATGATCAGGGTTTAAATGGGGAAATAGCATCATTAAATATTGTTGCGGGAGATGCTCTCCAACAGTTCAAAACTGTGAGGTCTGTTCCAGGAGGTAAAGAATACAGAATAAAAGCCATTGGTCCCATTGACTGGGAGAGTCACCCCTTTGGATATAACCTTACCCTTCAAGCTAAAGATAAGGGCAGTCCACCACAGTTTTCTTCTGTAAAAGTTGTTCATGTGATATCACCACTATTTAAGTCTGGTCCTGTCAGATTTGAGAAAGAGATATATAGAGCTGAAATAAGTGAATTTGCCCCTCCAAACACACCTGTGATAATGGTGAAAGCAGTGCCTAGTTACCCACACTTAAGATACGTATTTAAAAACATCCCAGGAAAAGCGAAATTCAATTTAAACACTCACACTGGTCTTATTACCACGTTAGAACCCATAAAAGCACAATATGCATCCCATTTTGAACTTGAAGTTGTGACAAGTGACAGAAGAGCTTCTGCAAAAGTATTAATTAAGGTACTAGGCATGAACAGCAATCCTCCTGAATTTACTCAGACATCCTATAAAGCCTCCTTCGATGAAAATGTGCCAATAGGTACGAGTGTCATGAGAGTAAGTGCAAAGGACCTTGATGAAGGAGAAAATGGTTATGTGACCTATAGCATTGCAAACCTAAATCCTTTACCATTTGTAATTAACCATTTCAGTGGGATTATTAGTACCTCAGAAGACTTGGATTATGAATTGATGCCAAGGGTTTACAGTTTAAGGATTCGAGCTTCTGATTGGGGTGTACCATATCGTCGAGAAGTTGAAGTTCCTGTTACTATTACTTTAAATAACTTGAATGACAACATACCTCTCTTTGAGAAAATAAATTGTGAGGGAATAATCCCCAGGGATCTTGGTGTTGGAGAACAAATAACAACTGTATCTGCTATTGATGCTGATGAGCTGCAGTTGGTGAGATACCAAATAGAATCTGGAAATGAACTGGATTTATTTAGCCTAAATCCAAATTCTGGAGTACTTTCACTCAAACAGTCACTAATAGACGGCATAGGTGCTAAAACATCTTTTTACAGTTTGAAAATTACAGCTTCAGATGGAGAGAACTTTGCAAAACCATTGTATATCAACATAACTGTAGCGAATAGCCGCAAACCAGTCAACTTGCAATGTGAAGAAACTGGTGTTGCTAAAATGCTTGCAGAGAAGCTCTTACAAGCAAATAAATTGCACAATCGTGGAGAAGTTGAAGATGTTTTCTTTGATACTCACTCTGTCAATCTGCATGCACCTCAGTTTAGAAGTACTCTCCCCAGCAGCATTGAGATAAGGGAAGACGAACCTGTGGGCTCCAGCATAATGGTTATGAATGCTACTGATCCTGATACTGGCTTCAATGGAAAGCTAGTGTATGTTATTTCTGGAGGTAATGAAGACAGTAGTTTCATTGTTGATATGGAAAGAGGAGTGCTGAAAATTTTATCTCCCCTTGACCGAGAACTAAAAGATAAATATGCTCTCAATATTACTGTATATGACCTTGGAATACCACAGAAGGCTGCCTGGGCCCTTTTAGATATAAAAATTTTGGATGCTAATGACAACCCACCAGAGTTCCTGCAAGACAGTTATTTTGTTGAAGTGAGTGAAAACAAAGAGCCAAACAGTGAAATAATTCAAATTGAAGCTACTGATAAAGATTTGGGGGCTAATGGAGAAGTGAAATACTCTCTTCTTACAGATACAGACAAGTTTACTATTAATGCTGCGACAGGAGTTGTGAAAGTTGTAGGGGCTCTGGATCGCGAGGAACAGCATATCTATTTCTTGAAAATAGAGGCTAGGGACCAACCTGCTGAAGAACCTCAATTATTTTCAACAGTTATTTTGAAAGTGTCTGTAGAAGATGTTAATGACAATCCTCCTAAATTTATTCCTTTAAATTGTCGTGTTAAAATTCGAGAAGATCTTCCTGAGGGAACTATTATTACATGGCTAGAAGCCTACGATCCTGATTTAGGCCAGTCAAGTCAAGTACGATACAGTCTTTTGGACAGTGGAGATGGCACCTTTGATGTTGACAAACTTAGTGGAGCAATTCGTATTGTACAAAGACTGGATTATGAGAAGACACAACTTTATAATTTGACTGTGCGGGCCAAGGACAAAGGAAAACCTATTTCATTGTCTTCTACCTGTTTCGTGGAGGTTGAGATAGTTGATGTGAATGAAAACTTGCACCCTCCACGGTTCTCCATATTTGCAGATAAAGGCTTTATAAAAGAAGATGCCCCTATTGGCTCCTCAGTAATGACAGTATCAGCGTATGATGAAGATGCAGGACGAGATGGGGAGATAAGATACTCCATCAGAGATGGGTCTGGTATAGGAGTTTTTCGAATAGATGAAGAAAAAGGTAAGGTGACTTTCTGTTAATAAATTCATATATTAGGAAAGAGATGAGAGAAGCACCATTGTCACAGTTGTCGTATATGTTCTTGTTAGAACAAAAAGATGTCACCAAAAATGTATAGTTCTGTCTGCCATTTTAGTGAAATTATATATATTTATAGGTGATTTTCTTCTGTCCTCATTTCCATCCAGCCTACCTAAAGCCATGCTTAGGTCTTAAAATATGTTACCTAGCAAAATTAAGAATACTCTTAATATAAAATGAGGGTTTGCCTCATGTGAACACTACTGTCTTGTGGACAGTGGGACTGTGAAGCCAAGGCAGAAAACTGATTTCTGTAGAGATTTTCCACACTTTTTAATCTTAAGGGATGTATCTTTTTCTTCTTTTATGGGAGGTATGCGTGAGTGTGATATTGCCATACATGCTGGTTTTGTTAGTTATCTTTCAGAGTTGTTATAGGTGCCCTAGAAGTTAGTGTCTTCATCAAAAGGCTTCTGTCAAAGATAGCACAGATGTAACCTCAAGAAAACCTTGTGTAAGTGAAACAGACTGAACTGTTGACTTATTTCAGTAATAATGCATAGATTGATGAACAACTGCAAGAATTTTTCCAGTGTGATGTATTCAGAAAAAACATAGTTCTGTTTCCAATAAAATTTTAGTGCAGACTTTGGGCATTTTGGTTGGATGTCTGTGTAGCTACCCTTCATTTTTATATTTGATAAAGATAGAACATTGATATTGTGATGTAATCTTCTTGAAATAAATTGAGGAGGAATTTGGTCCAAAATTGGCTACAGGTTGCATGTAGGTAAATGACGACATATGTGATGAATGTTTTACAGAAAAAAAGACTTGTGACTGAGAATAAAAGATTGCAGTCGTATATGATTCATCCAGTAGTCATTCGGTGTGTTCCATATGCTTTCCACAGTTGTGAATGTGGGTAATCCAGGCTCAGGAAATAATTTTATTCTTCAGGGTTTAGGTGAACAAACTTACTGACAATATTTTTTCTTCTATAGAAAGTTAGTTATTAAATTTTGTAGTTTGTGGCTATAGGACCAGCTCTACAGGTTGAAATGTTGCATTGTTTCTCTTAGCTTTGCTTTTAAGAAAGCACATAGTTAAGATTGTGGAACGAGTTTTCTAAAATGGGAGAGTTTACTACTTTCCAAGACATAGTTGTTTCACTTTTAAATATTTGGTATATTTGCAAAATATTCGTTTGTGTATCCTTATGCCTTTCTATTGGCCTAAGTATATTCAAGGTCGCTGTGTGTTGTAGTATCTTAGGACGTGACTAGTTGTCCCATAGAATGAGTTGGAGTTTGGCAATTTACTGTCCAAGTGGTAGATAACAGTAGTGAGAATAAAAAGAGAAAAAATATTTTTATTTTGACACCAGTCTGTAGATGTGTACTTGTTCATGGGTATGTGGATAGGTATGCGTATTTTTGTGATGTTACTAGCATGGTAGAATTAGTTGTCTGCATGTATACCTCTTTATTCTTTTGGCAAAGGGGTAATTTGCTTGACTGAGGAATCGGTGTGAGTTTAAGTTGCTTTTCATCTGGTGGGTTTACAATGTTGGCAGAGCTTGGGGCAAAGCCAGCTTCTGTTTAATAACCTTGTCCAGGGCAGTGGCTCTGTATTTTCAAGGCAGGGGAGAGGCATTGTCTATATTCATATCTGGTATCTAGTGTTTGCGGTTCTTTGGGAATGAAAGTAGATGGATTTGGTGGGAATGGGATGGTGGTGAAGAAGAGTTGCTAATTTTTAATCTTAGTAAAAAAATTCCACTTATGTCACTGGCCAGAAGAGGGTGTATATTTATGTTTGGTTCATGTGTTTTTCCCATCAAATGGTGATCTAAAGGAGCATGGCAAAGCACAGAGTATAGACAATGGAACAGTGTAGCTTGAATTTCGTACCAACACCTTTTTTGCTTTGTGGTTTTTTGTTTGTGTTTGGTTTGGTTTTTTTAAGAAGCCATTAGAATTGTTACTGAAGGCACTTTTTATACTGCAGTGTCTGAATATTTGTCATGTTTTTCAAAATGGACTGGCCTTGATACAGGGAGCAGATTGATCATTATCCAAGAATGCCCATTAAAGAATTTGTGAAAGAGGAGATCTGTCAAGCTGATGTTTTCAGCTTGCAGTAGGACTCTTATGATTTTACCCTTGAGCTACATCTCATCCTGAAAAACATCATACTACACTTTCAGTTCAAAAATGGATAAACCAGATTTAAGAAGTTATTTTGAACCAACACTTAACTGTTCAGTAGCTAAGGGGAATCCTTTTATCTCTTGCTTATAAGGAATTAAGGACAACAATCGCATTTACAGAAAGACTAGGTGGTGATGATCATAGAAGCATCAAATAACTAGTTCCATGCGTTGAACTTTTGTTGATTTTCAAATTGTCTTTTTCATGTTAATATTTTTTTTTTAATTTTACTGTTCAAAAAGTAGGAAATTATATTAGCATTCAATATTTGTACCTGTAATTCTAGAATTTTCAAAGAGAATTTAATACATCTTTGCCACTAGGTTCTAAGTACTGTTTTCCAAGACTTACCTTCAGTTTAGCTCAGTGGGTTTTCATAGGTTCTGTTTTCTGCAGCTGTGCCCAAACCTTTAAAAGTAAATCTCTTAACAGGGAGCCCTAAACCTCAATACTCCCAAACTCAAGAGGTGATTTGATTACTTAGTTTCCTGTGACTGCTTTCCTGCCTTTCAAGAAGACATAGAGAAAAGTATATTAGGGGTGAATTTGGTAGTTAGTCATATTTTAGCTTTCTTGTAAATATTCTTTAGACTGAAAAGGCAATAATGTCAGGAAAGGAGGAGAGTAAGATGATAAAGTCTATAAAATGGTAATAGTTTCTGTACCACCTGTATCACTGTCTGGTTTTTGCAATGCAAGAAATAGGGCACAAGAGGGTTTAAGGGAAGTATTTTTCCTTTTCTAAGCTAAAAAGTGTAATAAAGTCATGAGACTCATTTCCTCAGGAAGTTATAGAGATTGAAAATATGACTAAAGAAAATAAATGGTACTAATGAGATTATTTTGAAGTTCAGCCTCATGCTATCTCCAGCTCATAAATTGTTAGCCAAGTGGGTAAGGGAGGGAGATCAGAGGTCATCCCTCAATATATGATTCAGAAGTATAACAGTGCATTGTGACTGTTATTGTACAGAGATAAAATTATAATTACATAATAAATAGAGATTTTGGGAGTATTGTAACAGTATGAGAGGAAAAATGTTAAAATGAGATTTCTATGCAGTGAATTTATACAACAAAGCAATTTGTTTATCTTTTAGATACGTGTTTCGGGTGAACTTGGAATTTAAGATAGCTTTAATATATGAGCTAAACTGAAGTCTGCAAATTGAGATGATCAATTGACTATATAAATTGCTTATTAAAGCAGCTGTAAAATATTTTCTCAAAGAATTTGATAAGAAGTTGAGCAGATTGGTAGGTATTAATAATATAATGTATTGTATTGATGCAGATGCCAGTGTGCCACAGAAAACGCCCATGCACCGTCTAAATACCATTAGCACTGAGCAATAAAAGCGAGATAAATCATGTCAATACCATGCTGCTATTTTCATTTAGAAAAACTCAAAGGAATCATAGAAGCTATTGCTGGAGAAGAAATGAAAGCAGAAGCTTTGTGGGACTAAGGCAATATTGAAACTTCCTTGTCCCAGTTTTAATTCCAGCAGGCAAGAAGAAAAAAGAGAATGTCTTCCTGCTTAATTTTTGATTTTCAGATACAAGGATGGAGCATTTCCATTAAGTATTTACACTCCTCAAAAATTAAATCAAAGATGGAAGCTTTAGTTTGTATTGGAAAGCACTCATAGTTCTTACAATTGTATAGGTAGGTGAACAGTGTCATTCAGTGTGCTGGATGTGACACTATCATAGGAGCACTGGTGTGTGGTAAGCAATGCTGATTTTCACTGGCACAAATGAGAGTTGCTACTAGTTTTGCTCAGTATCTGGCCTTCTCCAAAGAATTTTTGTCAAGCAGATTGTTCTTTTCTTTGAGATATCAGGACTTCTAGCTTATTATTGAGAGCTCAGTTTTTATCTTTTTTCAAGGTTGTTTTCTTCTGGTTTTGGTTTTCTTTCTAGTTCTGAGTATTCAGATAGCTGAGGGAGACAGCAGACTTTGGGTGTGTAGATGCCGTGGGCCATTTAGCCTAAGAAAAGTCTTGTTAATAGAAGATGGGGACCCATCCTAGAAGCTGATGTTCAGAAATGAAGGAAGGTTTATGTAATTAATTTCAGGGTGTCCTCCTATGTCTAACCATCTGGGTTACTAGAGTGGTTGCATTTACAACCTTTGTACATGCAGGTGCTAGGTATTACATGTAGGCCTTGCCCAATAAGGTTTCAAACCACCGTGAATTTTATACACATATTGTTTTCAGGCAGTCAACAGCTAGTTCAGTTTGCAAGGCTACCAGCAGTTGTTTTCTAAATATCTGCAATTGAGGGTATTTCCCAGCACATAAACTAGTTCCAGAATGGTATTAAGGATAATATGGTAGTCTGAACGACATGCATGATAACCTTATTACTTGTGTTTAATTCAGTGATACAGTTATCTGGTACCAGGAATCTTACTGTTCTTTCATTAACCTGAGTTTAAGTTATTAGGTCAGAAGTATTACAGAATAACTGCAATTCTGCTTTAACAGTAAGAACAAAGTTTAAGATGATTAAACTAATTTGCTGACTTAAAAAGATATCTGTATGACTGTGCTTTATTACAGCAAAAGATCTGTCTAGCCTGATATGTCATCTCCAGTAGATAGGCAGGGCACAAACATACTTCCTTCCAACACTTTCCCAGTCTCTGGTTATTTTCTGTGTGGGGAGTCATGTGTCATTTATAACATTTAGCACATTTATCTTTCTTGTGTAGTGTCCCCTTGGAACCATGTAATTTTCAAGTGTAACTTTGCTACCGTGATAAGGAAAGATGGTTTGTTTTGGTAAAGAATGTTAAAGAAGTGAGTAAAAAAAAATGTTAATGGAGGCATGTGGAAGAAAATTAATTTTATTGCATTATCTCTTTGTGCATAAAATACCGTCAATAAAACTTTGTGGCTATAAGATGCTGTTTTTAATATTACCAGAACTATTTCCAGCTGGGAAGACAGTAATTCATTAAGGAGAATGAATAGGATTTTAACTATGTGAAGCAAAGTACTGAATTATACTCTTAAAAGAAACAGAGCATGGCTAACATGTAATAAGTATGTTAACATTTCTTTGTAGGATTCATGTAATTAAATTAATTTAAATGCAGGATATGATTAACATTTATGCATAAGGGATAACTTCAGGTTCTGTTTCTTCAGTGATCTTTGACTTTTGAGCTTTTCAAATCATTCCACCACTCAGAGTTCTTGAGTTTTAATATGAAGACAGGCATTAGCAAAGTTTAAATACTATAATTGTCAATGGAGTAGAACACTTAACTGGATAGCTACTAAACCAGCACGTTGTCTGGAACAGAAACCAACTGACCTGCATCTGTGCCAGCAAGTCTCATAGCTTTAGGCAGGGTGGCTGCACCCAGATTGTTGCGAATGCTGCATGCTGCAGTTCAACTTCTGCCCCGATGTTCTTTGAAAAGTGGTAGTCGGCACAAGCCAAAAGCAGTTTAACAGAATCAAGTTCCAATGCCTAGGAATGTTTTCTGTCTGTCAGTTGTACGGATACAGTCATAAACCCCTTGAAGACAGGGGAAGCATTCTTAATCAAAACTGAAATTTGTATGATTTGGTTTGAAGTTGACTGTAGTTAAGCAGCCTTACAAATATGGGACTTTCTTCACACTCTTTCAGTGAATGACGCATCTTGAAATTGCTTCTTCCATATACTTTATTACCCTTTCTATGTAAGTCATGGATATAAACACCAGGATATAAAAAAACTTAGTTTCTCTCAATTTAAATTAAAAAAAAGGGTTGGGGAAGGAAACCCCACCAAGACGTTCTTAATTATTTCTATTTTTTAACTATACAAGGTCCATGTTGATGTTGACTTAGTGCTGTGTATATTCTGAGTCCTTGCAGATCCATCAGGTTATAGGATCCTATAGGTTTTAGGTCACTGAAAATTGTTAACAGGAAAAAAAAAAAAGTTGAACATATCTTTTTGTAAGAAAGCTACTAAACATTAGATTAAAAATTATAATTGATTAGGTGATGTTGATAGTCAGGAAAGAATATTCCAAATGTGTTTAATATGATTGACTAAATCTTAGAGTATCTTCACCTCTCAGCCTAAGTTTGTTTACAGAAGTTGTGACAATGACATTTTTTGCTTGGCGTCCCTCCACAGATGCAGTCTCATTGGCATGTAGGTTTTGCACTAAAATTCATTATGTGAGTATTTTGACCCATTAAAAATGAGGAGTATATAGGAAGAAGACACTCACAGAACAGAGTCTTCTCATAGGATTTTCTTCTTGCAAAACACAGTAGTCCTTCACACTACTTTTGAAGAGAGAGATGGATTAGGACGTTCTCTTATTTCTGCAGAATACTAAGTGATTGCAGCTTTTTGCACAATAAATTTCTTCCCCAGCTAGTTCAGGCACTCTCATGAGTAAAACTCAGAGCACAGACTAATCTCCTAGGTATCTAATTAGCTTTTCAGGCAAGGGTTTTTTTCCTCCTACCCTGAATTTTGTACTGCCACGTTACATTGTACTGAAGGTAATGATTTGCCATATAGCTACAGCAGCTAACTTTCTTCAGTGTCTGAAGCATAAATATGCTAGAATAAGAATTTAAGATTATTCTGATGTGGTTTGCAGAAGAAAAAAAAAAAAGGAAAAAACCCCAAAACAAACCCCCTCCAACCCAAACTTAAAAAGAAAACCCAAAATAATAAAAAATAACCTGAGCAAAACAACTAAAACTAACAAAATAACAAAAAAAACAACCCACAATGATTGCTAGGTTCTCCAAACTCTAAGTTTGAGTTAAAATTCTTAAGCCTGTAAATATTACTTTGGAAGGTTAACAGTTTAAATGAGGGCTTGCATCAGCACTTCAGTTAGCAGTTAAGAGGTAAAACCTTATTCTAATGTATGCTAGAGATTTGAATGACATTCTAGTCAGCAAACAGAAGTTTCTTCTTAACTGAAGGACCTACACAGATTTTTCTTGGAGTCTAGAATTGGCTGGTTACTTGTCATACTGATACACTAATATCTGGAACAGAATTTCATGTCAAAACCCGGAATTCGAGCACAAACTGTTGAAGTCACTCTTTCTTTGGAAAATAATAAAAGGGCAAACATATATTTGTTTAAATATTGTATAATGAAAGCTCTTGAAAAAATTCAAATAACACTTCCTTAGTTTGAAAGGCATTTTTTGTGTGTACCAGTATAAAAGTGTATGTTGGGTTGGGGTTTTTTTGTGTTTTGAGAAATGTTGGGAACATATCTGTTCAAGAAATTTTACTTATCTGTGCTAAATAGTAGTGAAAAATACAGCTGTTCTTATTAGGAAAACATGAAGTAGTTTAGGTCAGAGATGCAGCAATACTATTTCTTCTCTGTGAGAAGGGCTTCGTGAAAATAATACTATATTTAAAAAAAAAAAAAAAGGTGGTGGGGCAGGTTAAGATTGCTTTGGTAGTTAAGTGCTCTGGAAAGATATATGATATATGTTAAGTATTTTTTCTAGTGGCATATTTATTTTGTGTTTTTCCTGGGCATTCCCTGCTTTTGGTGTTTAACTGAGAAAGGTGAGCAGCATGAGATAAACTTCACCTCACTGGAGAGATTTACACATTTCAACTTTCCCACTGGCACTCTTGTGAATCCTTTGTGGAAGAGTCCTTATCAAGGTTCTCCAGAGCCACCAGAAGGAAGGTTTTGTTGTGACAGCAAATAGTAAAGCCACTTACAGTAGCATGCCCACCCAAATACACTAACTTGTTTTTTAAAGCATTTATCCCATGTTTTTATGACTTCTCTTCCCTACCATAATTTTCAGTGATAGTAAAGCATTCAATACGTGGAGCAGAGCTGAAATTGTAGCTTAGTCTACAGATGAGATGAGATGAGAGAGACAACTGTTTCTGCGTGGGACACTTAAATTGAGGAGGCATATTTATGGTTGTTAATTACAGATATTAAAAGACATGTATAGACTATTTCTAAAATACAATATTATTTTCTGCTTTCTAGTTAAGGATACCCAGTGGATTTCCATGTGTTTAGTATGATGTTGAAAAGCAGAGTGAAGTTGACTCAGATGATCTGTATGGCTTCACTTCACAAATTGAGTAGTATTTTGAGTTTAAAAAACATTTGCTTAAAATTTCATGCAATTGAAGTATATTTTCCACCAATTTGTTATGGTTTTAAAAATGAGGCATTTGGCACATAGGCTGTCTTTTATGAGACACAGTTGTAACAGCAACTAATAATGACTTACTGTAGTATTAGTAAGTTGTAACTTACTAATAATGACTCTTATATTCCTAGATCTCCTTTAGTATTAGAAGAATTTAAAAACTTCTTTTTATTAGGAGGTATAGACCTGGTTGAGCACAATTTGTGTCTGTTTAAGGAAATAAAGTAAGAGCCAGACACTCACTATCCACTAGACTGAGAACAAGTCCTAAATTTGCTGCTATCCACAAAAAACAATCCAGAAAGTGTTTTCCTAGGAGATAACTAACTTTAGGATGTGAGTTGTTTTGCTCGGTTTCTGGGACCGTAGACTGGCTGCCTGACACCTTAAATTAGTGAAGTGCATGTGAGTACTCAAGTTCAGAAAGAAGTTACCTGGTTAAGCCGTCAGAGACTGTCTGCAACTGCAAAAACTGCAGTTTGCGGCTTTGTACTACTGTTTTGAGGGTATGCTTATGTTCAGGCTAAGGCCTGAAACTGATGGTGGTGCTAATGGGTTAACCTGTGGTATGATGCTATTGCATTCATGTTTCTTTTCAGGTGCATCAAACTAAGCCTGGCATTTAGAACTAGTGTTCAGTTTCAGTTTGGCAGAGTCTAAGGAGGCCTGAACCCTAGGGAGGGTTTGGACCAAGGTCCTGAGCAGCCTGGAGCTAGGGAATTGCTTTTCTTTCTTAGGCTAGAAGGAAACTATGCAATTTACATTTGTGAACGTGGAAAACCCCAAAGTGCTATTGGGTTGTTAATGTAGCCTTTAGAATGTGTCTTTGGAAAAAAGGTGAATTAGTTCTAGACAAACATATTCATCTTATGTTTTCTGTTAGCAGGGGGATCTTCAGAGTAGTTTGAGAGTTTTCTTAGGTATCCTGCTGAGAAAACCATCACCTTAGCTGCCAAATAGAGATCCCATTCAAAAGCTGGAGCTCCTCTCCTCTATTGCAGGCATGCTGAAAGAAAGGGATTGTTTTGTTGTGAAAGGTGTTGATTGGGTTACAACTTGGTTTGATGAAAACAGGGCTGCCTGGGAACTGTGTGTCTATAGGAGATGAACTGAGCTGAGCTACATGGGGTCCCAAAGATTATCTTATAAACAGCAATCAGCTCAGGCATCAAAATGCGTATTAAGGGCCTATTAACTTGCTTGGGTCTATCTTTGACTTGAAAAATACTTGTGAGCAGAGGAATAATAAAAGGGAAGGGTTGCTAAAAGCTATGGAAGGTGTATCTTGCTATATCACTGTTGGTACATCTGTTGAATTGGGGATTTATTTCCTACTAAGCATCTGCTGAACTTTTGAAGTACATATTAAGGTCAAAGGAGGGGCACTTGAAATAGTTGCGTAATGTTTATTCTTTTCTTTGAAGATTTTATACTTTAATCATACAGCATTTGGACATATTTAACAAAGGACAAACCTCCATAAGTATTTGGCAAAATTCCACAATTTATTACATGCAGTAGTTGCAGCTTTAGAACTTGGATTTAAAAATACTTTGGGCTTTGCTGAAACTATGCTTTGCAGGTCCATTTTGTAATCTGTGTATCATTCTCATTGCACCTGTGACTTTATTATACTGGACATCTGAACGTGACCAAAAATTAATTTTCAATTCATCACTGTCCACATGGCTCAAGAAAAGAAAATCTCTAGCATTTTAGTGCCATCAGAGTAGAGTTTTTGGGGAAACAGAACTGTCTGAGGACTCTAGCAATAGGACTGCAGCAGATAATTTCTTTATTCAGAAATGAGATTTTCCCAAAGTCCTTGTGCTCTATCCATGTTTCTAATAGCTGCTTCTATTTAATTTTAAATTACTTTTGAAAAAGGATAATTGGTATCTTCATGGTTCATATAAGTAGTTGCATAATTTTGATAGGCATTAGGGTTAAAGAGCAAACTGCTGAGCCAGTGGATATAAATTGACTTCACCTACTAGTAGTGGGGGGTTGTTTATTATTCTTTCGGCTCAGAGTTATGTGTCTTTGCACACTTGTCAGAGTGATATCACTGGTGCCAGAATTGAATACCTGCCTATATGATGGGGAAGGTTAATACACAGAAAATTCAGTAATTGTGTTGTTTTGTTACCTAATCATCTGTCTTGAATAATCCTTACTGACATGAATCACTTCCAAAATCTGCATGTTTTTTAAATCAATCATTTTGGGTGTTTATACAAAAGGCAGTTTTTTCTTTTGCTGATGCAAAAAGCTTGAAAACACTTCTATACACACTAAAGTGATCCTGTGTTTTGGTTTTGACATTGCTGATCATAGTATTTTCTACAGGATATAAGGATTAAAAGATTATTATATTAAAATCTCAAAACACAAGAAGCATGATTGCAGTACAGTCTTCTTTTTTTAATGTTACTGGTAATGTACATGAGCATTACAGAACTGCTCCCATCATGTGGGTAAAATATGAAGATATTGGCAACATAATGTGCTAGAAGTCACTACAGAGTCAATGAATGTGGTAAAAATGAGTACAGACTTCTCCTATGCATTGTTATATTTATGAGGGAGAGAGTGTTTGGTAGTTCAGTTTGAAAGACTTTCAGTGTAAAGAAGGTTATTATGGAATTATGGATTATAGAATTATGTATGTAATCTTTAATGTTGGTACCTTGTTCCCTCCATTTCTCCAAAGCTATGAAAGTGACTTGCATAGCTCTTTCCAAGGGAATAGATCTCCATTCTTCAGGGGTTTTACATTTATTTTTTTAGTCCCCCTCCCCCCTTTGCCTGTAGATTTGTCATGACAGGGTATATCCTGTCTCTACGAAAATTAGAGATTGCTGTCTAATGATAAGCGTTTAATCTGCAACGAATCAGACATGTGGAAACTTCTGTCTGTGGAATTTACTGTTTGATCTGAGAGGAATGCCCTTGCTGTGCCCTTCCTGTAATGAAAGCAAGGTAGAGTGAATCAAAGTGATGCTAGATAAGATTGGAATGTGTGCATTGGTTATGCCTCTATTATATGTGCTGTTGCAATTCTGGTTATATGTGTTATTTTATTATCCAAGAGATTAACAGCATGGTTCTTCTTAAAGTATACCTCCTTCCTTCTGTTGTAGTTGAAAGTGCTGGTTTTCTATTGCCTCAATTCCTGAGTTAATTACTTATTGCTTTCAACACAGAAAGTCTTGCTTACAAAAACAAATATTGTCAGCAAAATATTGAATGTACTATGATAATACAACATCTTTTTGTTACTGTAAGTGATTTTACAGTATTCACTGTATCTCCTAACAGAATTTTTTGGTGTACCGCTGTAAGGAGAGGCTAACAGTTTCTCTCCCTGTCTTTATTTCACATACAGTTAATGATTAACAAATGTCCAGCTGCCTGTGCAAGGAATGTTAATTACTTTGGGAGGGGGGAAGGAAAGATGACTATGCCTTTTCATAAGGAATCTGGTATGATAGTTCACTTTGAAAGTAGGTTGAATATTACAGTACCAATCTTAACAGATTAATCAGAAATGGAAAAATTACCTGTGCCTTTCTTTGATGTTTGTTTATATGTATGTGGTTTCTACCTGTGCACCTAGCTAATACAGTAATATTTTGGGTTGCCTGTGTTTGTCCAGAGCATTTTAAAGTAAAAAAAAAAAAAAAAAAAAAAAAAAAAAAGCGAAAAAAAAAGATGAAAAAAGAGATGGCAATTTGTTAATAAGTGGATTACTTTGTGTATAGATATAGGCAAATTATGGCTAAAAAAAAAAAAAGGTGATAAAAATCTAAGCCACTCATAGTCCCAACTATTGCACATCATTTCTGATGAGATTTCTGAATGGGAGCTAGTCTGTTAAATACAGCAACCCACAGATCAGGAACTGTGCTTGTAAATATTAAAAAAAAAAAAAAAAAAAAAAAATCATAGAACTTGCGCTTTTCAGTTAGTTGTTTGCTTGCTTAAAAATGTTCATACTGAATGATGAAATTTTGTAGTGAAATTTTGGACTGACTTTAATCTTTGCAAATATACCGATCAGGTAGAAAAGGAAAGTGTGAGAAGGTTCAAAAACTGTTAGTGGAAGATGAGTTGTCAAGTTGTCACTGACTCAAGTGACACATCAGTTTTGATGTGCATTGTCTAATAAGAAGGTAAGGGAGGGATGATTAGAGTGAGAGCAAGATTACTGCAGATTATTTGGATTAAATATTTGAGTGAATGTTGATCCGGCATGTCATGATAGGAGGAAATGGAGTAAGAAATATATTCCATGCCAAGTCGGTAATTCCAGGGGTGATAAAAAAATCCTTTGGAAATTGAGTCATTCAGTTTAGTCAAACAGGAGAAGGGTCAGCATTTGAGAATACTTTTGTTGGCAATAGTTATGCACAGGTAGGGAGAGTGAAGGAGGTCACCTGGTGCAACTCAATCTAGTTACTGCAGATTCTGTGAATTTCTTAAGCAAGGGAAAAGTCTTCAGTGGTTCGGGAGCAAAATGCATTTTGTGCCTAAATGATCTACTACTTACCTACAATCTTGTATTGTTCTTTCGTTGATACTAAGTGTATTAGTGTAGGCGGAGTAGATATACATTTACTATGGTTCTATGACAGATTGTTTCATGGACAGTTATTCACATCACTCATTTTCTTTGGTATTGTTATGAAGGCTGCATTTATCTTTAGCAAAAAATTTCCGTGGAGAATAATTAAGAGCTTTTCTAATGGAAATTCTATCAGAGAGACTCTGTGGTCTGTTCATCCAAATACTTGCCAGTTCTACTAGTAAGTAACAAATATAAAGTGAATTAAATTTGTAGATTTTTATATTTCTTAACTGTTAACTTGCATTCATTTCTGCTACCTTTAATAGTGTGGTTTGTTTGTTTTTTTTTTTCTTCTGGAGAGTGTTGATTAAAACTATATAGGCAATTATCTATTATTTATGTGGTAAAGACCAAACCATTTCCCAGCAAGCACCTGGGGCCCTTACAAATTAATATACTTGGCATCTGGTAAGTCATTTCTAGTTTTCCAGCTACAAGTTTCCTTTTTAGATGTTAGGTATTGATTCTTCAGTGCATGCAAGAATTTGCTTACAAATGGAGGATTTCTCATTTACTTGATACAATAATCATAACCAAAGAGAATGAACATAATTTTTAGTACAAAAATTCTTTGTCTTCATCATTCCCCTATATTTAAGTTTTTACTCAAAAACAGACAAGTTCAGAAATGTTTCTCTGTATGGTCTTGTGTTTAATTTGATTCATATGCAAAGGTTAATAAAAAAATTAGTAGATAACTGGTACTGACTGATCCGTGTAGAATCCCCCAGATATGTGAGTAGAAATAAAGTCTGAGTAAATAAATGGATACTTTGTAAGTTAATAAATCTGACTTTGTCAGAACAAGTATGCAAATGTCTTTTGATGTCACTGGATCCCAGATGCTTTAATCTCATGACTTTTTCAATTTGCTTTGTTCACCTAGCACTCACATGCCCACAGGAATACCAGTTCTTCTTTGTACACAGAAATCTGCTTGGGAGCACCATTTTTGTTGACAGTAATTAAGTGCCATTGTGTATATAGCTACCTGGCGTAGTAACATGAACAGCAGTAATAGCTTGATTTACAGTATTTCTTAACATGCTACCTGCCTTTTGATGGGTATCAGTATCATTTCTTGCTCAGAGCTGGTCTTGGAAACTGTCATTGTTAACCAGCAGTTTCTGCAACTAAAAATGATGCAGAGACTCAAAGCTGCAAGCAAAACTGCAGCAGTCCAAAGCGCAAACACGAATAAGTAACACGCACATGCTAAATGACAATGTTTTGTGTGTGGGTTAGTCATGAGTCAGTGTTGCTGTGAAACACAGCTGTAACTGCTTCTTAGTGAAGGGTAGAACTGCACTCTTGGACTTGCTGGGCTTTCAGTGCCTCTTTTGTGGAAGAAATTCAAGGTAGGCTGCTGTTGTTCAAATTGCCACACAAAGAGAATCTGAGAGAAATGCTGCATATGCAGGAAAAAGATTCTTGGGATGTGTGGAGCAATTTTTCTTATCTTAGATGGTCATTAAATCTTGAAATTTACAGACAAAACCTGTGAACCGTAAAGTTTAAAAGTTTAAAGTATACTTATTGCAGAACTGTCCAGGTTTTAATAGTTTGCAAAGGTCTAAACAGCTTGATCCTTCTGGATCAACAAACCAGTTTCTGAACAATTAAATGTGTTGCTCTTGTGCATAATTGGCTTCCCATGCGTCTCATTATTTTCCTTGTAGCCTCTTCTTCTGCCTAAGGGGGACCTAGGTTAATCTGTCAGCTCCAGTTAGTTTTGAAATTCCTGGGGCCATTTGCAGAGGAATTTCCCCTTCAGAGGCTCCCCATTTCTCAGCTAAGTTATTAGAGTGGTAGTATTACCACATCCGTTGTCAACAGTTCCTTAGTATTAAGAAGACTGATAGTGAAGTTGGAGGGATTTTGCAGAGTGAAGCCAGGGTTCTAAAGAGCATGTATGTGTTCATTTGTGTGTTCATATAAGAAATGCTTATAAACTTTACAAGAACGTAGAAATTGATCCTTTGCAGTTTTTATACAGAGGCAAGTACAAATTCATTCTAAAAATTTGATCAAATACATTTTTCTTTGTCTTTGATGTTCATAAGTAAACAAACAGTAGACCTGTAGAAGCCTTCACTAGCAGAAATTCTCTGTTGGTCATGAAATTAACTGAATAGCATAACAATATTATCCCAAAGTGTTCTGCCTAAACATAGTTTCTTTTTCTAATTTTAATGCTGTTTAAGTTGTGTTTCTTGGGACTTAGAAACTGTTTGTTACCTGAAGACAAAAAACTGCCCTAAATAAGGGGAACTTGCAAACTTTGAACATGTAATACAGTGAGAGAAGCTTTTGTGGGTACTGAGAGCCCACATGGCTTGGCTGAGACTCTGCTGGCAGTTTGTTCCATTTTCACTAATATTTTATAAGTCTGCTGTAATGCTGATGTAGTAGTTCAGTCATGTTTTTTTTCAGCAAGCTTTCTCTCAAATTATGAATGACTGCTCATGATAACAGCAAAGCTTGCTTTCTCTTCAAAGAAACATAGATCATATATGGTTGTATTACAATAATTTTTTTCTATTGACATAGGAGTTAACATTTCATTTCCCTAATGTGTACTCATCAGGGGGTTTTTATGTCTCTCCATATCGAGTTTTAGCAACATGGTACTGTTCCTCTGTATAGCAATTATATTGCCTGTCCGAAAGCTTGACATACAAGCAGCCTAGCTGACAGAAATAAGCTGGAGCTATTAAAATAACCATAAATGAGGCTGACAGTGGGAGCTGTCTGCCGTTGTCCCAAAAGATTTTTTCAACTGGAAGTAATCAGTTGAGTTCTAAGGCAACCCCATCAGGGATCTTCTAATTGGGAAAATTCTCCCTCGCCAACCCCCCAGCTTCCTGAAAGGAGGTTCACAATCTTTGTGGACCTTCGCAGATTTATTGCTTGTAGCCTAGACTATCTCGTAGTGAATCAAAATTTTCTGGGTATATTTTATGTAGGCAATTTTAAGAACATATTTTCAGAACTTTTTCCTTTAATATATTGTTTAAACACTGTGTTTTCCAGTCACTTGACTTGTTTTTTGTACAAATATGCACCAACTGGAAGTTGAAATGGTTTCGCATCTAATTATTTTGATTCTTTTTCCCCCCCATTTTTTATTCTACTTACCCATTTTTAAGTAAGATGGGAAAAATCTGCTTTCTCAAAGTTTTAAAATACAGTCTATTTTTGGTGTAGAGCTTTAACTGTGCATGTCTGCTTCTAGGTCTTTGTACTATCTCTAGATGCTTATTTAAGGCAGAACTGCTCTTAACTGTTGAACATTCTGTATTTCTTGAAATCTCTCTGTACCTACCTGGCTGCATGGTGTAAGCTGCATGTAGCGGAGATCAGTAGTGACCCTTTCTCTCCCGCTGCCTGAAGATAATTCAAATTACTGCTGTATATTCATAATACAGAAGTGTTGCGTAAGCTGTTCTGTGTGTTAAATTTTATGTCAAAGTTTGGATTTGAACACATGCCAGGGCTCTCAGGATGTCAAGTCTGTGTCCCCAGAAAGTGTTTTACAATGAATACATTGCTGTACACACAAAAGTGAGGCAGATTTCACTGGACACTGATAGTATCCAATTGTTTCACTAACGTTTTGTGCTGTTGTTCCATTGGTGTCATATACAGAAATTGTTTAATTTCAAATACAGTAGTTATTTAAGTGGAATTTAGGAGGTTTTGAAATCCTACAGTGGTATCAAATTTACTTTAGATATCGCTGCAAAACTGGATTTGGCAATATATACTTCACTACATCCAGACAGTTCAATGAAGTTAAATATGAGATATAAAACACATCATCCTTTTATTATTATTGAGGTTTTACTTTGTTCAGTTCAGTTTTGTTTAGTTAAAATGTCAAATCTGTTTTGCTGGACATGGTTCCTAGACTCTCTTAAGGATGAGTTCTATGTGCTGTAGAAACCAGGTATTTTCTACAGTGATATTCTCTCCTATCTGCCTCCCAGAACTTGCAATAACTGGTCCCTGGAAAAAGAGCAAGCAGTGGTGAACTTGGCATATTTCAAAGTCTTGCAACTGCTACAGTTCCATCACCTTGCTGATACTGATAGTGATTTTACTTGAAACTTTCTAAGCCTTGACTTGATAGAAAATGAACAATGCGTCCTTGAAACAGCAACAAGTTGTTTTCTATTTAACAGTCCTGGCTAAACGTTTCCCAGGTGGTAGCACAAGACACAACTTGAACTGTGTATAGCTTTCTATTTCAAAGAGCTATAAATAAGATTTAATTAAATCTTCTGGAATCTGCCTTTATAGATGTGGACAAAGGACTTGTAATTACAATATGATACTTTCACTTATTTTAAGAATTATTTTTGTAGCTTTGCTGAGTGAAATGTTTCTGTGCATTCTCTGAAGCCAAACTTGTAAAGTTTTAGGTTTTTCATTGACTTTCTTATAAAGAAGAAATGTTATATATATATATATGTGGATTAAAACCACTGCATAGAAACTTACTGAATATTAAAAGTGTAAAATCTGTAAAATATATGTGACAAGCTGTAACAATTTGAAGGAACGTTTTAATTGATGACGTGTTAGATGATATTGCTGAAAGACTCGTGGGGTGCATGTGAAGATCTTAACTCTATAGCTGCAAATATAATTTGTTGCTGATTCTTTCAAGGCTGGTTGTGTTTTTGTGGTGTATGATTTAGTTTATTTTTGCCTTCTTTTTTTGTTTTGGTTTTTTGTTTTGCTTTGTTTTGTTTCTAAGATTAAAGTACAGTTAACCAGGATGCATGTAAAAGATAAAGCCACCAAATTATTTAAAAAAATAAGAGTGTGTTAATGTAAGATTGACTTGAGGCAAAATAGAAGAATCACTGAGCAGTTTAAAAGGAAAAATTAAACTATTTCAAACTAGATTGAATCATTAGTTATGCACTTTCAGATTCCTCAGACATGTTTGCAAACAAGTCACAGGAATTCAAGATACAATATCGAAGGTTTGTTGCCAGGTTACAGTCTTTCTAGTTGTGTCTAGTTAACGCTTCTGGAGAAGAGGAGAGCGAAAAGCAGTGAACATCCCTTGTTCATATATACTTCAACAGCAATAGTTGCTGAAACTTTCTGCTCTCCTTCAGGGCTGCAACCAAGGATTATTTCTATTCTGAGATAGTACAGTTTAGTCTGTGTGAATCTTGAGATACAAGAAGCCTGATATGCGAGTAACTTGCATTGTCAGTGGTAAGCTTTAAATTGCTATAGAGCTGAAGAGCAAAACGTATTTCGCTGGGTGGCTTTTTCACTTTGCTCCACAGAGGTATAATCATATAATGCTTCCTGTTCAAAGTGCACATGTGATAAAAGTAAGGCTAGCACATTGCCAGATCAGTTTATTTGTCAAAAATATTACTTCTCTTAAAAAACAGATTGTATATACTTTTTAAAAGTTCGCACTGCCTGACATGCATCTTTAATATTTCAAGAGTTAGAGTGCCGGGCCTCTCTTGACATTCTGATACGTTTATAGAGTGGATGAGCTGACATTCCATTCCTTCTTTAGTAGATTTAGTAGATTGTTTCATGGAGTTCACCGGATGGAGATTTTGGTCTTTTCAGCTGGTGTACTGAATAGTTTGTTGTCCCTGTGGCAGGGCATACGTGAAATTTTCAGTGCTTAAGGATAGCTGGTTTGTGTAGAATTAAGTCTGGTGTGGTACTGTGCTGTTTTGCTTTTACTAAGTGGTTATTACCTGACTGATCAAATAATACTAAATTTTGTTGACATTAGCATAGGATGCTATTTTAGAAGAATAGGCTTAAGGCTCAGTTATCCCTTATGGCCCTGGTGCTTGGTGGAGGTCTCAGTTACAGTAGCACAGCAGCCTCAGAGAAAGAGTAATTCTTTTTCTGCAGAGTTCAATAGAGATATATGTTTCAAAACCTTCAATTTAGAGAACTCTTTATGGCATGTAGGGTTGTGACTGTACTTGGCTGCTGCTTCAAGGCGTTTCCCAGTGCCAGACTGTAGTGATGGTCAGAAGTTACCAAAGTTAAGAAGTTAACAGAAAAACAGAAATATTTTTTTAATTTGCTGTAAAAGTGGAAAGAATCTGAGCTATGACACTGGCCACAATGAGTACTGGAATTGTAATTTTTACTGAGTACTGCAGATGGGTGTAGTACTTGAAGCAGTGCGCTCCAGCCTGATGTAGTTATGTTGTGCATCTGGATGTCATAAGTATTAACTTCTTTTTTTTTTTTTTTTTTTTTAAATTACCTTGCTTTGTCTTAGCATTTCTGACCAGGACCATAACGTAGGGGTGGGGGTGGTGGGGGGGAGGAAAAAGCCAAAACCAAACAAACCCAACCAACCAACCAAAAAAAAAGAAAAAAAAAAAACAACAAACCAAACAAACCATCAAAAAATCCCCATGCATAACACACAGGAACACACAGGGTTGTACTTGCCAACTGTCCTGATTTGCCTGTGCCTCTTGAAGTTACTCAAGGGGAAAAGGAGGACAGAAGAGTATGGATGTGTTCCTGTTAAGGCCTCTGGGGACTGCTGAGAAGCAGACAAGCGCTGCATCTTCTCCTATGCCGGATGCTCTTTCCTGATTTGTTGGGGTTTTTTGGTGGTGTTTTTATTTTTTTAATCCTGTCAGCTCTGCTATAGCCTCTGTATTTATACAGCTCAGAAAAATGCTTATCATGTCATGGTAGTTAGTAATCTAAGAAAAAAACCTAAGAAAAATAGAGCTTATAAGAAGAAAAGAATAGGAACAAGAAGTCTGCCAAGGAAGTTGTCTGTGTTCATCTGTGTTTGATAGGGTTGAAGAATTACACAGTCACTAACTTGCACTAAGAGGCAAAGTATTGTTTAGAACAGATACTGTTTTAAATAAGATGAGCAGAAATAAAAATGAAGGGGAAAATACCAGCTTTGTAAAATGTCTTTTGTTTTTCTGGCCTATTCCGGCCTTGCAAGTGGAGATTTTAGTAACAACCTGAACACTGTCTGTTCTCAGTTGTTTAACAATAGAAGCCGAAGTGTGATAATATTATATTAAATAAGATTTTACTTTAAAAAAACTCCACAAAAACAACGAAACCTCTAATCAACAAGGCTGATTCTTTCTTTGTTTTGACAACAATTAAGCAAAGTTTCACAAAATGTAAAGCAGAAATTTGGCCATAAAAACTATAAACTTCTGGGAGCTGGGGTTCTTTGGCCCTTGTTCACATAAAAAGCTAATTTCATAAATATTAAGAACTTTCTGGAAAATATACGCTGCCTATCCAGAGGTAGCAGAGATTCAAGCAGTAAACTGCAGTATGTGCTGAGCATTTTCCCCAATTTTATCTTTAATTCAAGAGGTTGTAGAGGCCTTAGTGACAGTTTACCCTGCAGTGACTTAATGTTGGTTTAGAATTCAGGAGAAAGTTGCAGTCTGGGTTGGTGTGTTGGCAGACTTGTGCCATTGAGGGACAGCATACCTCTGTGTTTATAACAGGCTTAATCTACTGGTTTTTAGAACTTTGATTTGAATTGGTTGTTCACTGAAGGTCATATTTCATCAGAACTTCTGTTCATTAAATTCTAAAACTACTGCTTTCCCCTCCTCCCCCCCAATTGCTTTTAAAGCAGCTGAAGAAGCTTTTTTATTTGCCTAGCTTATTAGAAGTTAGATTAATTGAGTTTGTAATCAGATTTCAAGCATCGTGTTCCAGACCAGGGATTTTTTTTAGTTTGTTTCAAATGTCACTCTCAGGGCAAATTCTGCTAAACTGCATTTTCATGCTTTGCTGAGAAATGATTGCTGGTTTTGATTTCCATTAGAGAATCATTAATATTGTTAATTAGAGTTCTCATGGATAAGCATGCTTAAGGAGGATCATCCCCGGGAATTGGGAGTATTATAGTTTGAGCATTTCTTAATTAGATAGAATTGGCATATATAAGACTGTCAGATTTGAGGTGGATTTTTATGTTTATTTCTGTTTTTAAGAGTGATTTTGGTTGCAGTGGCTTGGGTTATCAATTTAAATTGGAAGAAATGTTGGTTCTTGTAGAGAGTGGGGTTAATGTTTTGATTTTTTTCTCTGTTGCTATATTCAAAAACCATCCTGTTCCTCCACATTAAATTCTGTCCAAATTCTATTCTATAATATTCACTTACGAATTTTTCATTCTTTCAATAAAATTGATAGAAAAGTCCTATTGCATTAAGAGGGAACAATATGTAGTCTAAAATTTCTGACATGAATATTATGAAATCGGCTCTGATGCCCCCTTAGAGATGGCTGAGAAACATTGCATCAGAGCTCTTTTGCACTCTTCTCTGGTGGTTAGTGACTGAATTTGAATTTCTTTTCATCCTGACTACCTGAAAGGCTTCAAGATTGCATATCCAATCAAGTGAAAAATGTTTTTGAAATCCTCACTTCACCATATTTTTTGAACAATAATATTTACAAGTCTTTGGGATTACCATACATTCTAAAGATTCTTTAGTAGAAGATTTCTCTGCTTGTCTTGCTGCATAAAAAGCAAATGGTTTGTAAAAGTTAAACATACCAAATTGCTTCAATGTAAGGGCATGGATGGAAAATTTGATGATTAAAGATTTTTTGTGAATGGGAGAAGAATTAGAGCAGAGATGGAGCTATTACAGCATTGAAGATATAATGGAGGTGCTTAAGCTGTACTCACTAAATGTGCTTTACACCACTTGGAAAACAAAAAGTGAAAATGTTTTCTAGGAGCCAAAATATACTGTTGAAGCTGATAGTATGGATCGACATTTTACTGTTCCTTGTTGTATCTACATGACTGAAAAATTAAAACAAATTAACTCTTGCTTAAAACTGTTTTATTATTTCTCTTCATTATATGAGTTCCTATCATTTTTCTGTGCTGTCTTGAGAACCACTGGAACAAGAAACCAGTGAATTTCTAAATTATATGAGTGATGAGTGCTGGCTTTCAGATAGCATATGGTCTTAGGCTGCCCATATAGGTGGGCATATATATGCCCTAGGCCACTCTAGTCAACACTTGCAAAACCAGAAAATTGACACACCAACCAATGACTGGTTCTAGACCTGTGATTTGGTAGGAGAAACATCATTGTCTTTGTTTAAAAAAGAAAAATGTCATCAGTTAAACTCTTTGAAATTGTGTTCTCTTTAGAAGATATAGTAGACAACTGAAGTTTACATGCACGAGTATTCATTGTTGTATAGAAATTAAAAATGAAGCTATTAGTGTTCTCATAAGTAAAATCAGGAAAGATTTAGTGTTCCTTGCAGAAGCAGGAACAATTTCAACTAGAGTAATGACAATAGGATGATGTTTTGTAATTACTGATGTAAGGACAGATTGTACAGCAACATTAAAGGCGGAGGGGAAAAAACCCTAAATACTCCATTTGGTTTTGACTGTGTTTTGTAGTATAAATGCTGATGTAGAACCAGAAGAAATTCGAGTTTTGGTAGTCAGAGCCACCCTAGATGCTGGATTATTATCTGTTCCATTTTATTGCTGGGTAGAAGCAACAGCAAGAAAGCTGAGTCATTTTAATAGACCTGTGGTCCTTTCCTCTGCCCTGCCTGCAGCTTTGAGTGATGAAGGAGGACTAGGTGTGGTGGCCTTTCCTCCACCCTCCTCAATGTGTGAGGGGTGAAGGGAAGTTTTTTTCCCATCTTCCTTTTGCATAGCTTTTATAATGAAGGAATGTTATTTTGAGTCTTCCTTTTTGATATTGTGAAAGTAATCCACTCATCTCTAATGCCTATCTCTAATAAACACAGAATCATAGAACGGTTTGGGTTGGTAGGAACCTTGATGATCATCTTGTTTCAAACTCCTGCCATGGGCAGGGATGCTTTCTGCTGGATCAGGTTGCTCAAACACCCATCCAAACTGGACTTGAACACTGCCAGGTGTGGGCCATCTACAAATACAATTTTTCCAGCTTGCATACACATACATGTCTACTCCATCTATTTTAAACTGGGGTTTTTTTAAGTACCCTTTATGCCTCTTAAAAATAAGTTCATTCAGGAATTAATCTGTTGATTAGTGTTAAACTGATTAGTTTGTTTGGTAGACATTTTTGCATAGCTGACTGATCTTAAAATTTTTTTCCTGGATGCTTTCTATTTCAGATTGGAATTATAAAGAGCACATTGAGAAAAAAATATTCACCCAACAATTCAGGATCTGTTGGGTGAGAAACATGAGAAAAATGGAAAAATAATGAGATTTCGTGTTACTTTGACTAATGCCTGCTTAGAGTGTGAGTGACCCTATAGAAAATCGGAGACACTCTGAAAACCAGAGCTGCCCTGTTGGATAAAGATCTGTATGACATAATTTTTTCAGTGGTCAGATGATCAGACAGATTCTAAACCTTTCATTGAACATTTCTGCAAAAGCCAGTGTAAAATATACAGAAATAACATTATAAATGCAGATCTAATTTAAAGTGAAAAATTAAGCAAAAGATAAAGTTGCCCGTGTGTGCTGTATCATACTGTGAGTCGCTATCCCTATAATCTTTTCACATATTTCTTTTTGAGATACTGTTATTTTTGGTATGGAACTTTTTTCCCCTTCACAACTTTTTAAGTATTTGACTTAAGAGAATGGACACTTGACAACTGATAGTCTACAAAAACAAAATAGGTTCAGTCTTCTTTTTCCTTGAGGTAGGCCTTGATAACTAAGAAGTCAGAATTTTTAAATATTAGGTGAGAAGATTGCAGGAGGAGAGCTTCTTTTCCACAAGTGTCTCTTATCTTTCTTTAAAATCAGTCAAGGCTATCTTAAAATTAATCTGCCACTTCTGATGCAGCTACTGTTAAGAAAGCAGGACACTTGTAAAATGGAAACAGTTGCTCTGTTCAGCTCATAAACCTGCCTACTTTGTTCTGCACAAATCACAAACAATGGAGTAGCATTGCTGGCAGCCTTGCTGAAAGGTAATTAATACACTCTGGTCTTGCGTTTGGTAGGACATGAAGCTTTTACAGAATTTTCCAAGGCATACATGGAGTCTACCCAGACTTAAGATAAAGTCCTTGTATGCCACATCCAGCATTTAGGTTTAGAGGTGAGGCCACAATAAGTAACAAATTTATTTACTCTCAAGCAAGTCTTCTGACTAAACTAGAGGTGCAAAAGGTGTAATATGAGTTACAAAAGTTGAATCCAGGTAATTGCGTTCTCAAGGCTTTCTGTCCATTTTTAAGGACAAATTTATGTAAAAACTATGCAGGTAACCACAGCATGAATCCAGTGACTATTTTTTTGTTAAAAAAAAAAATAAATCCAGTGATTATTTTTTTGTTATTGTTTTAATAGCAAAACTACCATCAAACAAAATATAAACACTGAGGCAAAGAGACTGGAAATGTAAAATATCAATACTAACTAACACCAGAACTTAGTTGCTGATGATGTTGTTCTTCAAAAATAAAAATGGGTATTATAAAGCCAACAGTTTGCTTTCAGGAAAACTTTTATAGAATGCGTGTAATGCACATATATTTTGAAATTGCAGTGTCGCTCCTTTTTATTTGAACTCTTTAGCCTTTGACACTTTATTAAACCAACTTCCACACTGACATCTGGTGGTAGTTCTGAAATGCTGTGTTGCTTGAAATGCCATATATGACTAATTTGCAGGTCTAAGCATTAGTCTATCCCCTCCAGCCCTTCTAAAATGATCTTATTGATGTCTTAAAATTTTAAACTGTCATTGTCAGACTTGCAGTTCCCCACAAGGCAAAAAAGTAATGAATAAATGAGTAATTGCTTAATATTTTGCTCACCCAGTATAATGCATTAAAAAAACCCATGTCTGTAGTGTGTGAAGAACACAATACTTAAAGTTAATTCCTTTCCTGAAGAACTCCTTTGAAAACATAATGGCATAGTTTTACTGAGGTCCTATTTTACTGATGGTGTGTAGATAGATAGATAGATGTATGAAGTAAATGAGCTCAGGAGAAGTGCCACATCATGCATAGTCACTTCATGTGACTTTATCCAGAGTCCAAAACTGGCTGTCATGGTGATAGTTTGACTCATCCTGGCTCCCTTCCCGATTTGGCCTGTGCGTCACTATAACAAACAGTAAGGGCCATGACAAAGCCCTTCAAAATTTCCGCTGAAATAGCTGCAAGGCTCTGTTCCTATCCTGACATATATCAGGTTGATTTTGAGTTCTATTTAGAAAATACCTCGAATCAGACAACCTGTAGAAGTGACTGCATTGGGAAAAAAAAATGCAGTTTTGCTGTGCCATGGATCTGTGAATCCATTTAATATTCTTCCCCCATCATACGGGCTACCCCACATTATGTACCTTTTTGACACATGCATATTATGGCTGTACCTGTGGAGTAAGCTACTTATAATAATAAAGTTGTATTTCTTCACAGTGGATAAATTCTTTAGTCAGTTCTGGCTTAGACAATCTATAGGCTCAGCAGACAGATTTTTATTAGGTTTGCAAATTGTGTAGCTGTTCCTTAATTTGTAATTAATTTTACATGTGTAATATTGAGCAGACTTTTACTTCTTTTTCGCTGCTTTCCCTTGCCAGAGTAATGGCAGGCATTAGTTAGTCCTAATGCTACAGAGGTTAACTTTTATCTTCTTTTCTGTGAAATTTCTGAGTGAACATAAATCTGCACATTAAAAAAGTCAACTAATTTATTTGGGCACATAGATAAGAATGTTTCACATTTAAGTATTTGCTCATTAATATGTATAATGGTAAGTACTTTAAGAATTTGACATCTAAACCAGATAGTTTAATATGGCATAAAATTTACTATAATCACTGGTGAGTAATGAGGATCATTCAGGGTCCAAAAGGCAAAATAACTTTTATGAATAGTGCTAACCAATCTGATAGATTTCAAAGGATATTGGAAAGGAAATCAGGTAAATTATTGATTTAATATGTAGTGTATAATTGCTGAAAACTGTTACAGTAATTTTATTTCTTGTAGCTTTGGATTTGCCTTAATATGTTTGTCTGTATATATTAACACAGATTGTAGAATCAATATCAGTTATTTTGAACTTTGTATTCATTTTTATTTATTCATTTATCACATTTGTTCTATTTTTACTCATTTCTGTGTATTTATTGAACATTTTCTACTTTTCTTTCTTTCCTATTAAACAGGTATAATTGAGACTGCAGATCGCCTGGATCGTGAGACAACTTCCCATTACTGGTTAACTGTTTATGCAACAGACCAAGGCGTTGTGCCTTTGTCATCTTTCATTGAAATCTACATAGAAGTTGGGGATGTTAATGATAATGCTCCTCAGACCACAGAACCAGTTTATTACCCAGAGGTCATGGAAAACTCCCCTAAAGATGTATCTGTTGTTCAGATTGAGGCATTTGATCCAGATTCTAGCTCAAGTGAAAAATTAACCTACAAGATTACAAGTGGAAATCCACAGGGATTCTTCTCAATAAACCCCAAAACTGGTAAGTACAATACAGTGGTTTAGATATCAATAAATTAATGTGTATGCATAAATACATAAATCAGAGAAAATCAAGCTCTTGGCTTTAACATTGTAAAGCAGCTTTCACAATAGTTAGAGTTAACCTGGTATCTTGGACTGTGTCAATATTAGTAAGTTATACACATAAAAGAGGATTTGACAGTGAAACATTCAGTTCAAAGTACTTGACATCCACGTCATGCATGTTTTGTGAAGGCTTAGTTCCAAGTAGCACCACTCTAGACTTGTTAAATGTCCGTGTGCTTTTGTATGCAGTAAATATACAGCAAAAATACATATTTTAGCTTAGTTGCATCCAAATTGTTGTTAGCAGTTTCAGTCTTCAAAGCTTCATGCAGAGTTTTTTTTGTCAGGTGGTTTGTTTTTTTTTTTTTTTTGTTGGTTGGTTTTTTTTTTTTTTTTGTTTTTTTTTTGTTTTTTTTTTTTTG
>JAWWMO010000138.1:42032841-42117334 GCA_035047845.1 Dendrocincla fuliginosa | reverse complement strand
TTTAATTTAAGCAGTATTTTTCCCCCCCCCCCCCCCCCAGTATAATTAAAGTCACAGGGGTAGATATAGACCTATCGTGCACCATTCATATCGCCCTTCTTTGGTGTCTGCTACTGTTAAAGTTGTAATGCTGGATAGACATATTAAACATTGTCAGGAGAGGAAGAGAAAAAGTGGGTAGAGCGGAGAAGGGAATCCTCTTTGAGTGGTTTCTGTTACGTTCCCTGAGTGCACTCAAGTAAGTTCAATAGATACTAAATAGCTAACTGAAGTATATTGTCTGCCCATGAAATAGGACTCTGGTTTTCCTGAGATCTAATAAGCTGTACTGTTTTTGCTGTGCGTGCTCGGGTTGCAGCCGTCAGTCTGCAGTGGGCACTAACATGGTGGTCAAGATGAGTTTTGACTGAGATTGACAGGTTCATAACTTCCCAAGACGCTCTTATGTCTACTAGAAATAAAATATGTTTAACCTGAATAGATCTTATTTGGGATGAAAGTGCTTTCACTAGGGTTGACATGTTACGGAGCTGAAAAACCCCTTTAAAAGTTACCGTTCTAGTTATAACACAGTGTATTTTGTCTCCCTTGATTAATTAAAATAGGGCTCACCTGATGAGTACATTTGACTAGCACTGAAGCGATCAAATCCTGTCTTGTTTAATTATGTGGGTATGTACCCTCTTGGACCTTGTGAGGTTATCACACTGTAAGGTGTTTATCAAAGGAACAGAAACATTCACAGGGGCCCAGATTTCCCATCCAACCACGGGGAGATAGGGCTGGAATATGAATCAAGTCTTCCACTGTATCCCATTGTAACATTGAAAGTGACTGTAAGAGTTAAGCATGTGCAGCCCCAAAGGCAATTTGAGGACTGTAACATCAAGGAAAAGCTAGTGTTAAAATATGTGGTGAGTGTTAAAGGTATGTTTCAGATTGTAATGTGTTATTGTCTCCACTCCAAGTCTAGAATCCATCAATTTCTTTCTCTTTATGAAATTTAATGCTATGGTGGTGTGGTCCATGGCTAGAACTCCTACACATAGTAGCAATACAGATTATAAATGGCAACAACATACATGTAACCTGTGTCAATTGAAACACTATATTCTGTTCTCCTGCAGCAGTTAACTAATTTCTAGAATTTTATGGGCTTCAAACTAAGATGTCTGTGTCTTTGTACAATAATGCTGAATTTTTAGAAGTGGACTGATGTGGACCTTTGTAGGATATATTTCATCTTTCACAGAAAGAAGAGATTTCTTTTCATGACAAGTGGTATTGACTGACCTGTTTCTCTTAAATACTACTACCTGAAGTAGTATCTGTGCTTCCTATAGCGAACAGTTTCCAAGTATCTCCTTCAGTAAATCTTCCTTGACACTTAAAAATATTTTTTATATTTTACATAATTATACAATAACTTAGTTAAAGAAACACTGCTAAATTTTTTCTTTGCATACTGTTTTAGTTCTTGGAGCAGGATATACAACATAATGCATCACAGGACATTTTGTAATCTTTTCACATATACTTGACCTTTCATTACAGCAAATGAATTATCATATTCTTTAGCTTTGGGGTTTCCATGAAATGAAAAGAAACTGCTGTCCATATGCACTGCTCAAGTAGAATAAAAACAGTTACCATAATATTATTTGCAGGAAAGAATTAGAAGACTGATTGTACAATTTTCCTGCTCAGTCTAAACCCTACTGCAGATAAACATGTAAGCTATGGTAGCTACTATATATGTGCATAAGTTTTTGCAAAATAGCTTGTAATTAAATACAGAAGTAATTGACAAAACAGAAAAGCTTCAACTCATGTTGATATATTTAGGTGGAAGGAGTTGAAGTTGCACAATTTTAAAGCTATTCTGAACACACATCCAGGGACTCTCTGGTTAATCCCGTCACTTAACACCAGAGCTATTGCACTGAGGCTCAGAAAAGATTTGCACATTTAGCAACACTCATGTAAAGCAAAGGTTTATATAACAGTAAACAAGTTCTGGGATTTATGCTTTGGAGCTCACAGTGTACAGTGTTTTTTCTGGTACATATAGAAAGTAGTAGTATTTCTGTTTCTTGTTGGTGTGATTTATTTGTTTGTGAGCTATTAGGGTGTTTTTCTCTTGTAATTACCTTGTTACAAGGTCAAAAACATTGAATCTTAATTATCAAAATACTTGTTAGTTTCCATATTTCACTGGATGCATTTGGATATGTTTTGTCTGAGAAAGCAATGAAATGGACAAAAAAAATGGATGCTTTAAGGAACAATTCATGATCTGTTTAACTTAGAAGTGACTGATTCAATTCCAATCTAATTGTAGGACTGAAAAGTTTTATATCACTGATGTAAATTCCATGGTTGTCTTTACAAAATACAATTGAATATGGTAATGTTTGGATTGAAGTACTGAATATTTCTATTTTATATGTAGATAGTTATATTAAGTGGACAAATTTTATATTTTTCCTCATCTTTGATTCTTTTATATAATAATATCTTAATTTGCTTTTTTGCTTTTGAGAAGGAGTGTTAGCAGCTTGACAGGACTGCAGTAATTCTTTGAGAAAGTGGAACAGATACTTAGTATGTCATCTGCTGGTAATAGCTGCCAATACCATTGTATATAATTGTACATTTATGAGTTTATTAATTATAATTCTATAATTTCTAATCTATTTTGATTAACCATTTAGAAATGGATCTGTTAGTCTCAATTCAAGAGACAGCTATTGTATTCCTTTTACTAAAAGCTGTCAATCCAAACCTGTAACTTCCTTCTGTCTGAGACAGTAGAGGGCATTAAATATGAACATTTTGTTGCAGCCAGTAAGAACTGTAAGAGTGGTATGCAAACTAGCACCCTGATTAAAAAGTTCTGCAGTTCCGCAGAATGATGTTGTCAACTAAATTCTTTTCCTACCATAGTTTCCTATGTTTTGTAGTTCTGTCTTTATTCTTTAAATTTTAGGATGGCAAAATACCATGTGCAATTAAAAGAACGGTATTCACCTTTAACTGACCAGCAATAACAACTCAACAAGTCATATAAAGTCATAAAGCATGGAAACAGAACATCTTTAGTTGATGCGGAATTAGACCATTAGACTGAACTCTCTGTAAGCAAAATGACAGCAATTCCCGGAGACTCTGTATCAGTTTCCATATGAATGTAATAGTTTTACTATGCCACATTTTTAAAGTATGGCTACTACTTAGTGATACAAGCTTTGTATGATTAGTATCTCAAAGATTGCTGAGCTAAGATGCCTGAAAGAAGCTTATGCTGATTTGTAAATGGCAGTGTGCCCATTAGAATGGCAGAATCTGCACTTACATAGTGAAAAGAATTCTAGCTTTCCTTAGTATTACTGAGCAAGAAAATGGAATCCTAAACAGGTATTCATACAGGGCCAGGGAAGACTCTTGTACTCATTTTGGATTGCCTTGCCTTATATTTGTGTTAGAAATTATTTCAGATTATTTTGTCCAGTTGATATGCTTCTTTCCCCTTCCCCAGGATTTCTGTTACATTTATTGTCGCAATCAGATTTGGCTTGGGGGAGAATAAGGGTTATGTAGGAAAAAACACTTTCTCAAAAAGTCATGCCTTATTTCAGAAATTTAAAACAGTAATAGTAAATGAGAAAGGGAGGTACTTGATGTTGCTCCATATATCAATATTGAGTCAGCTTTGCAGAAATGCTTATTGCAAAAGTATAGTTTTCTATGCTTTTAATGAAAGTTGGTATGAAAGTGATGCATACTTCTGAAAACTAGATTTTGGTTCACAACCTGGATAGGAGAACAGGAAAATTAATTTTGAGTTGTTAATTTTCCCATACCAAGGCTTTGCAGAGGTAAACCAGAAATAATTGCATGATGTAATTGCTTGAGAACATTGCAAAGGGGCATTAATTCATATATGAAGCACTGTGGTATTATTATGAGAATGCTATGGGCATTCGTTTGATGGAAGTAGTAGTGCAGGAGTTAGTCTGTTTAGATAAAGATTTTAGATAGGGAATTTCAGCAGAAGCTTTGAGTAATTGCCCATTTCAGTACATAACTGTATCCTGTGCATTTTACACAGTAACCTTTAAAGCAGCATCTGTGTGTATCTGTCTGATTTGGAGACTGAAGTGAAATAGGTAATGGGGTACAGCTGCAAACAACTTCCATGCCTTTCCGATAACACTGGAGAATTACTTAGTAAGGAAATGAAGGGCCAGTGACTGCACACTAGTATTGGCTTCATTTTGACAAAGGAAATCTTTGTTTAACTACTTGTGGGTTTTAATCCCAACTAACGTAATACTTTGGAACTTGAATAAAACCAGCATCACTGCATTGCAAGTTTATGTGATTTAAAGTTAAATAAAGATTCAAATGCTGAAATTGTTATTGTAACTTCTGTAGCTGGCAAACAATGCCAGGCTTAATTATTGTTCAGTCATGTCACACAGCTCAAAGCGTATGTAGCAGCCTCCATGTGCTCAACTGTTTACCTCTCACATGCAGAGAAAGTAAAGTATTTGGTTGCACTGGCTCTAGAACAGATTTTTTTTCTTCAGCTTTACTGAAAATGTGGCTAGAATTAACCCAAACATTTGAGTTAAACTCTTGCACCCACAGAGGGTTAGGGTTACATGAGTAGATGAAAGTTTATATAGACATACAGTTCGAAAGAGAGTTTAATTCTGCAAAAAAGCTACTCTTATTTTTCTTTTTAAATATTGCTTAAAGCACTTGAAGTGCTACTAGACTAGTGGTTTTCAACCTGGCATTTTTTTTGCAACTGGGAAAACAAGTTCATATCTGAAATTTCTAGTAATATCTTTGTATCCACTCACACAACAATATTTAAGGATTTAGAATTTGAAAAGAGAAATTTTTCTATAACAGAGACAGCTATTTTAAAAATTACTTGAGAGCATTTATGTAGAGATCATTTCTTTTAAATTTTAGGTGGTGGTGTTGAGGCTTTTTAAAATTTATTTTGTTTGTTCTCTTATATCTCTTTGGAAAAAGAGAAGTGGTAGGAGCTGAGATAATCAATGGGAAGCACAGCCATCCTTTCCTTTTCCTGTACTTGTCCCTGGAACTACAGAAAAACTTCAGGACCTGCTCAGCATGATCTGTGTCGTAAACCAAGAGTTTAAAAGAAAGAGCAGTTTTCTTTCAGTTTTCCCATATTCTGATGCAGCACTCATGAAATCATAGAAAAGCTTGGGTTGGAAGAGACCTTAAAGCTCATCTGGTTCCAACCCCCCTGCCATGGGCAGGGTTGCCACCCACTTGATCGTACTGCTCAGGGGCTCATTCAGTGTGGCCTTGAACACTGCCAGGGATGAGGCATCCACAGCTTCTCTGGGCAACCGGTGCCAGTGCCTGACTACCCTCTGGCTGAATACAGAATTTCTTACTAACATCTAATCGAAAACTTTCCTCTTTTAGCTTAAAACCATTCCCTCTTGTCCTGTCACTATCTGTCCATGTGAAAAAGTGTTCTCCTCTTTTATAACCCCCCTTTAGGTACTGGAGGGCTACTATAAGGTCTTTCCAGAGCCTTCTCTTCTCCATGCTGAGCAATCCAACTCTCTTTGCCTGTCTTCATACGAGAGATGCTCCATGTCTGATGATTTTTGTTGCACTCTCTGGACCTGATCTAACAGTCTTTCTTATGCTGGGGGCTGACCCCAGAGCTGAACACAATACTGCAGGTGGGGTCTCAGAAGAGCAGAGGAGAGAGGCAGAATCACCTCCCTCGACCTGTTGGCCACACTGTTTTAGATGCAGACCAGGATATGGTTGGCCTTTTGGGCTGCAAGTGTACATTCTTGGCTCATGTCCAGCTTTTCATCCGTAAGATCACTAAGTCCTTCTCTGCAGGGCTGCTCTCAATGAGTTCATCTTCCTGTCTGGACTCTTGTCTGGGTGTGCCCCAACCCAAGTGCAGCACCTTGCACCTGGACTTGTTGAACTTTATGAGGTTCTCATGGGTCTACTTAGGTTTGTCCAGGTGAATGGGATCTCACGTCATCTGTGCCACCGTCTTCATGTCATCTGCAAGCTTGCTGAGGGCAGAGACAGACTTCCTCTATATCATGTATTCTTTTGAGCTGGAGTATGCACAAAATTATAATTCTAGCCATGGAAGAGACATGATCAGATACTGTTATGAGCCATTTGTAAGGTACCACCTTTACACGTGCCTTCAAGGATATCAGTCTTTCTTTGGTAGGCTCTCAGAATAGTGTAACTTAAAGGAGTTTGTGTATATAACAACTCTATATCCTTAGTATTGATTAATTTCCTATAAGAGAAGATTACTCAGAAGTAATGCCCTGATTCACATCTAGCTTGGCTTGATTTTTTTTTTTTTTTTACCAGTGAAAATAAAAGCTCAATCACAGCAAAAATGTAGTTCTATATAAAATATTATCATTTTTCTATCTGAAAAATTCACAGTGGAGTCACAGTTCAATGGCTAACTAGAAGCGAGCTATAAAATCGTTCCTTAGATTTGCTGAGAGCTGAGACAAGACCTCTGACAGCATTTTCCATGATCATCTCTGTTACAAGTGTTACAGGGAGATCTTTAGGTATATGGGTCAGTTATAAAAGCAGTTCATTTTAAATCAGTAGCTAAGCCTGCAGTGCATTCCAGACTTATTTTAGTACATTCTGTGTTGTAAAGGTAGGAAATAATATGCAATTAAAGCCACGTCTCCAAATTCTTACTTGAAATCTAATATGTTAGGGTTTAGATGTATAGGGAGTTTGGGGGTCTCAAAAGAAAACCTGTAATGATGGAAATATTCTTATATTCTTAGTGTCATTTCAACAACTTTCTCTGTTCTTAATTACTTCTCTCAACTGATTATGATTTTAAAAAACCTCATCGGTTCCTCAGTGCTGACTACTATAAGCTGGAAAATGCATTTTCTTTCTTCTGTTTAGGGAAAACTTGGCAGAAGCCAAGTTTGGAAGGGAGTGTGGTGTTTGTTTCTCTGTTCAAGCACTATAAATACAGTGAGATTATGTCAGATTTGAAAAGATCTTTCAAGATGATGTGGGATTTTATGGTAATAATTCTGTATTTAAGTATTGAAGGTGGTATATCTCAAAATGATATTTTAAAAGTGAATGACGGAGATCAGGAAACTTAGAGTTAATTACTGAAGGCATTTAAGCTTTGTATTGGTGTGGCCTTTAAAGTATTTTCATAAAGTAAGCAAAGAGATAAAAATTTATAGTGTTCTGTTGATAGAAAGATCAAAGTTCATTTTAGGAAATTTATCACCACTTCCTGGTTTCCTTTCATTAATCATGCTTGTGGTTTTTTGTTTCATTTTTAATTCAAAATTATTGTAGCTATTTTTTTATTATTTATTAAGTACCATATTTTGTGATTTGCTCTTATACTACTTATGATTTACACTTCTGGTTTTTATCTTTTGTATGAAGAGATGAACTATCAAAAGAATATGATCGGCAATGAAACTAGACACATCCTAAATGCTTTCAAGCACTCAGAATGCAGAGTCATAGACTTTCATTTATTTTTCTAATGTACCTGTTTGGGTTTTTGTGATTATTTTCATGATTTCCCAAATAATTTTACTCATAAAAAAATTACTGCAGATGTTAATACCACTGTCTTAGTAAATCCAGACTAAAACTAATGTACTCAGTGACTAATTAAAGCATACAAAACTACATGGTTTACTTTTGTTGGATACATTTGTAGAGTTTTCTGTAGTTATATGATCACTAAACACAGATTTTATACTTCATTTGAAATCTAGGTGAAATTGAAACTCTTCAATGTTTGACTGGATTGGATGACTTTGTAAAGTATTTTTTCCTCCTTGTACATTATAATCTTTGTTGGGTTGCTTGTCTGCTACATTCTAAAATCACAAAAATTAGTAATGATCAGCAAATTCCAGGATGCTGTTAAAATACTTTGGGAAAGTGACTCAACTTCAGATGTGCACCTTGCACTTTTACTTGGTAGTAGTAGGATTGAGCAGTTAAATTACCTGGTTACAGATAAACCTGGTGCCTTTTGGCATGAAACATTAGCCATAGGATTCAGTAACCCAGTTTTTGATCCTATATACAAAGCTTACAGTCTGTCTTGGTAACAAGCAACAAACTAATAAACACTGATATTACAGTACTTCAATAAATGTGCTGCACAAATACGCCTTTATGGACAGGGTATTATTCCTTGTTTGCTGCAATCCTGACTTGGGTAGGACTGAGATCTCAATTATTGCTTGACTTTTCATGGAGTACCATTCAAAGGGCAAGATGTATTCATCTGGAACAAACATGCCGACAGTGTTTTTTGTGGATAAAATCAAGAGCATATGCACCAGCATCTGAACAGGAATAAGGAAGTGCCTAAGTAAAAAGAAAAGTGGATCTGAAGAGCAAATACAGTGTAGCTCTTAATGTATTTTAGACCTTTCAGTCTGCGGCTTACTTCTGTGCCTGTACAGTGTGGGAATTCCTAGTGGCTTTTGCTTGAACTGCTATATATTGGAATTGAAGGGAGAAAGGCACCAAAACTGTGAAAACTGCACTAGTTGAGTGTGATCATGCTATACTGAAAAAAAGGGGAACACTAATTTCAGCACAATGTACTGCAGTGAATCTCCATTTAAATTTTTCTAAAACTATCTAAAGGGTAGTGTAACTCATTTTTGTAAATCACCTTGATTGGAAAGTTTATATGCAAAGTGGAAAACAGCTCCTTTAGCCACAAATGTGGATTTAAACTACCCAGAAAAGTCTGCTAGGCCACAGGCTGTGAGCTGTGCTAGACAGAATCAGTCTTTTGTCTACCTAAAGAACTGTGTAGCAAAAAAAGGTAAAATTCAAAAGGCCAGAAAGAAAAAGCAGGCAATAGCATAACTAATGGAGAGAGTATATGGCTAAGAGAGTTAAAAGAGGAACCTGGACTACTCAAATTCTCATGAGGAGTACAATTTTTACAGTATTTATTGAAAGAACAGTAATGATTGCTTTTAAATGGTTTACTTGAGCAGAAGCGGCATTTACAGTCAATTAATGTGCTTGTAAATAATATTGCTAGTTCTTTTGGGACTTTATGTTTACAATGATATTTCAGCACTTGAAAATTTCTGGCGACAATTCTGTTGTTGGTTTTACTGAGTGTTACTAAGGTGCTTAGAACAAGGAAGAGTTTAGGAATAAAAAGCAAGTGAAATTGCTAAGGAACTGTCTTTAAGACCATGTAAACCAAAGCTGTTCAATTCCTTTATGTTATGCTTGCTCCAGTATGATAACTTGCTAGGACTATCTTGTTTCTTTTTTAACTCATCAGCCTGTCTTCGTGGTGATATATGACAGTGGCACCTTGTCTGGCTTGTGGCTTTTTTGCCAGCTCCAAAACTGAAATCTGTTCTTTAATACCTCTGCTATTAATTTTCATTGACCTGTTTTTATTAATCTGTTTATTTATTTTGGTTGTGAAGCCTTGTTTTGGCTTACACAGAAGACAAGGTTTGGCTACAGTCTTGCCATAAAGCTTATCTGAACACCTTTAGAATGGAAATGTGGGCCTTTTCTGATGGTATTGGTTGTAAGGTAAGTTAGGTGTAAAAGAGTTAACTTGAAATCAGGTGGAAGAAGATGAAAAAAAAAACGTTGTCGTTCTGTGGTGGTGATGAAACAATCATGGATTATTGTGTTACCAGCCATTTTGTTCATATTTCAGGAAGTGGTGAGATTGGAAGCAGTACAAAAAATGTGGTAAGAAAACTTTCTGATAGGGAAACTTGACACTCACTGTATTATGAGAGATGTCTTAAGACATGACTTGATCACACCTAGTACTTTCATGAGGAGGAAACTGCTGATTTCAATGGACTTCTTAGTCTGTCACACAAAAGAAAGATATATTCCTCTGTCTAGAAGCAAAACCTCTTTTGAATTGGATCTAATACACCATTTCTTAAATGAGAATGATTAGTAGGAAATTTTGCCGTGAGGTGAGACAGCATCTTTATCATTTGGAGAAAAAATTGTTCTTCGGGTTACAGAATGTGTGCTATCATTTTCCCAGAACTTTTGGGTTATGCAGTAGTTAAACTAGATTTTCATTACAGCCACATCTGAATTTAAAATCCATACTTCCTTCAACTCTTAGACAGATTTATATATTAAGACCTTGTAAACAGATCTTAATATATAACATAATATTTTAAAAAAGAACCTTTAAAAGTTCATTAGTAATTTATTGGTTTTGAGATTGAAGTGGGGGAGAACTTGAATGAGAGCTTAAATAATAATTGACTGAGTTGCAGTAATCATGACTGATGAGAACTTAAATGGTAGTTGACTGATGTAATGCAGAGAAACTATTTTTGCTGACTGGTTATGGTTTGCATTTAACACAGAGGACAAAAACCTCAGTGACCAAATGCAGCCTCCCTTGTATTTAGTTTATGTCTTGTATCTGTTGAAGTTAGTGATAAAAAGAGTTGTAGTTGCTTTCCATATTTCCTTAAAACTTTAGTGCCAATGCATTCAAAGATCAGAGAAACTATTTCTTTTTGTATGCTGCAATTCAAATAGTATTATCCTACACTCTTAACACAGTGCCCACGTAATGTTCTTTGGTTTTTTTAAAGAGATTGCCTTTTCAGTATTGAAGGAAAATTGTTGATGTGCTACTTTTCAGTTACAGAGGTAACATGATGTAGCTGGGAAGTGAGATGAAATAAATCCCTGCTAATGTCTGCTACTTTGGGCAATGTGGCAGATTTTTGCATAATTGAAAGCTATAGTTGTGTTTTTGTCTGTTTGTTTTACTACTATTTAAAACAGAAATCTGAAGTAAGTTTTATCTGAATGCCGTTTGTGACTATTTTATTTTTTTCAGTAGAACTCAAATAGACAACAACTATCCCCAGAATGTAAACTCAAAGATGGAATGAAGGGAGAGTATAATCGTATTTGTTACCTGGTGCAGGTTTTTTGTTTTGTTTTTGTTATGGATGTTTGCAGTAAGTTTCAGTTAATTATAGTAGCTGCACCTAGCGATGCAGAATAGCTCTGATTTATCCAGAGTCTCTCTAAATTATTAAGCTGCTGTTATGAAAATGTTTCTGATGAGGTGAGTTTCGAAATATCACTAAATACAAAAATTGCACCAATTCACTAGGGATACTGTTTGCTGTTCATTATCTTAGAAATGTTTGTTATAAACTTGCATTTCTCAATGATGCTTGACCCATCTTACCATTAACTTCAGAGGAAATAATAATCAGTGATATGAACTTCTAGAGCTTATCGTTCCTGCCTGTTTCGGGGAAGGGGGAGTGGTGGTGATAAGGGGAGACAGAAAGGAGATGCAAGAATGTGACTGCAAAATAATGCTCTAAGTCAGTTTTACTTTGAAATTGATGGTTTGTCACAGTGACCTGTTTCTCACACATGCTGTCATTTCATTCAGCAATAAACAGATTCTCCCCACCTCATAGCAAGGATTTCAAAACTGATTGTTTTACAGACTTCTTCAGAGGTTAAGTGAAATCACCTTTTACTTTGCCATTCCTGTGGAGATGGGGTATATGCAAAAGTGTGGTGGTCATGCATTTATTTGTGTAGAGGGAGTGGCACAGCAAGGTGATCTCCAAAGTCTTACAGAAGGGAGAAGGAGCCCAAGCTAAAAAACTTGAGAACTTTTGTTTTCAGTAGAAAGAGGAGAGTGGTGGCTCTTTTTGCAGAGCTGACTTATATTAGGTCCAAAGATTCTCCCCAACCCTCTTAACAGGCAGTCATAAAAGCCACACTGCATAGGAATACTCAACTTTACTATCATGGCTGTAGTTCAGAAAAGCTCTTGGACAGTGGATGAAATCTTTCGGTGCAGCATTAAACATTTTATAATATAGAAAAACTGGGGAAAAAAGGGGGAAATGCAGTGATTGCCATAATCCAGCCTTTTACGGTCTTAAGCTGAAGTGAAACACTTCAGCTAAATTTGCACTTAGGAAAGTGTCTAGCAGTAAAGAGTTAAGTAAAAAGAATGTCATGCATGTGTATGTGATTCTAAATCCAGAAGTGTTACATTTCCTTTGTTGGCATTAGTTTCTGCTGAATATACAGGATATATATGGTGAAGGCTAAGCCCCTCTGTTAGTTGTCTGAAGTGTTTTAACAGACGTGTGGCATGCTTGGTTGAAGAGGCTGGAGGTTTTAACAGATCAAAGCATGTATATTTTGTTCTTATTGGATAATTTTTAGCTTTCCCATTTGAGTTGTATTGACTGACTTCATTAACAGGAATTTTATCTGGAATTAGACTTTCTTTAACAAAGTGTAGTATGTAGAGTAGTAGTACATGGTAGAATTTTGTCTTGAGTGCTTGCAGCAAAAAGCTTTTAAGTTATTTTCTGGGGTTTGTTTTTGTTTGCTTCCCCACCCCACCCCCACCCCCCCCCCAAGTATTAATTGTCATTTACTTGTGGTGGCTCCAGTCTTAATGGCTCTTGATGAGGAAAAAGTGGATAGGAAACTGTTGAAAGGTGCTGTCTTTCTGCTCTTATGTGCTCTTATATTACTGCTGTGAGAAATGGAATCTTGTCAGAGGATGTGACTAACTATTGAATATTCAAATACAAGCATCATGAGATACTTCTGCTAGGATTACTTTATTTTCCCTCTGCTTTTTGAGATTTTCCCTATCATCAACCCAGCTATTCAACAGCCAACTCCTTTAGTGGCTATGCTGAAATCTACCCTTTTATCTTGTGACTCTTGTGTGTCTTGAGATTAATGCCTTATAGGAGGGCTAGTGCTGGCTTTCTCCAAAGGTGCTCCATAGAAAGAGGTATTTAGGAGAACTTGTGTTTCTTGACTCACCAAAAAGGCCCCTTGCTGAGGGAAGCAGATGAGGTATAGCTCTGCCACTTGTTCACTTCCAATTAGAAGTCCTGCGCTGTTTCCTGTGAAAAGAAAATATGTGGCTTGACCCGCTTAGCCAGGAAATTAAAGTTTTGTTTAGAATAAATAGTTTCAGTTGTCATTATTCACAGCTCTGTAATCTCTATCTGAAGATATTATCTGAAGGAGGTTAATAGAGAATTATCGCATCTTTTTTTTTGTCTCTCTCCCCTCCACCTAAATGCACAGTAATAATGCAACTTTTTTTCCTTGCTATTTGTTTTGTTTGTTTGGGTTTTTTTGTTTGTTTTAATTTTCACCCTCCCTTTCTTTGTAACTTACCAAATGATGTATCCTAACAATAGCATGCATCTCTTCTATGGGCTGTAAAAGCATAAAAATATAAAGTAGGAGAAGATGATTCATCTAGAATAATAGATATATAAAGGATTTGATACAATACCAAACTAAATTGCTGGAAAAACAAGTAAAGATTTGACCATAATTCAAACAGCCATTATTTACTGAATTTTGGGGAATAGTTGTCTGAACATTTGACAGCTGTAATACTGCCTTATATAGGTTGTGTTCATATTATTTAGTACAGGCTGCCTATTTTGTTGGTATACGTAGACTATAGCTGTATTTTGACAAAAGCATTGCTATGCACCTGTAGTATACAATTCTGCTTCTGTTGGCCTTTTTCTTTTGAGTGAAATTGAAATCTTTATTGCTTTTCTTACATGCTCTGCTTTTTATCAGCTGTGGGACAAAATGGAAGGCTTTTTATCTTTTTTTTTATTGTAGCAGATCAACCTTGAAAACTTTACAAGTGGATTTTAATTTTGCTTATTTGAGGTCTTATTAATAAAAAGATTACGCTATAGTTAGGAAAAGGAACATGAAGTATGCCACCTGTGTTTTGATCTCTCCCTCATTCTTAATTGGGTAATTGCTTCCCTGTTTTTCAGTCTGACAATTAAGGATCAAGATGGCAATGCTCTCCAGTCACTGTAAAAAGCAGTGTCTCATGACATTGCAGTGTTCTTTGTGGATAGTGTATGCTGGATTCCTGCTTCAGACAGTATGGAATGCTTTGGTCAGTAGTGGCTTAAGCTGGGCAAATCCAAATCTTGGTGTTTGCTTCATGAAAAGCTAAGTTGGGTCTAGCAGGATTTACTAGCACAGATTCAATGCCATGCAAACACAACAGTGGTGTTTGTGGGGCCACCTTGCACCTGCATACAGATTAATAGCTTTCATGCAGCAAAGAAACTGAGTTATCTTATGTCTGCATCCATGGCACAGTTAACCCACACCATAGCGAGCCATTCCACTATAACTGAGAGTTAACCAAGTTTACTTGTCATTAAACTCCATAGTTATAATTTTGAACTGACTGTTAGGGAGAATTAATTCAAATAGAAATCTTTTGTATTTAGATTTTACTGTCTTTTTGTCACCTCTTACTCTTTGACTTTCTTCATTTAAAGCAAGCCCCATCACACCTTTCTAATCTTGCATTAAGTGTGTATCAAAGTCTTGTGACAAAAAGTAACATCATGAATCAAAAACTTGTGGTCATTGTCAACTGTTGTCAACAGCAACTGTTGGACTCCTTGTCATTGCCAAATCAAGCCAACACAGACAAATTGCTCTGGTTTCCACCATTATTGCATCTCTTCAGGTCATCCTTTTTTCTGTTGTTATGACTAAAAATACAGATAGATGTTCTCTGAAGAGACTGGTTCTCTTATTCAGAGAATGTCTGTAGGCACCCTTTGAAAAAGGCATATGAACACCCTTTGAAAACAAGACTTCACGTGAGAGAATTACATATATTACTTCTGTCAGAAGCATAAGATGCACAGATCTGCTGGAACACTGAACTGTGTTTGTCTTCAGGTTTATAACAGATTAGTTTTCACATTGCAAAGAATATTTTCATGGCTTTTAAGGATTGGAAACCCCTCACCCCTTCTCTTAATGAAAGTGTAAATTCTGCAAAAATATAAGAGACCACCTAAGAAGAAATTGAGATTGAGGGTATCAGTAACTGCTGATTTAACCTAACCTTCATTCAGATTATTTTCTTGGAGGATTTGATTAATTATTCTCTTATGTTTACAGGTCTAATTACAACCACATCCAGAAAACTAGATCGAGAGCAGCAGGGAGAGCATATACTGGAGGTAAATAATTTCTTTAGTTCTCTGAAAAATAGTGACTGTAAGGTCATTGGTCTTTTACACAGAGTTTACCAGACTTGATTATATGACGAATTTAAGGAACTGGATTTCAGAAGTTTTCTTCTATGTTCATTATGTTTCATGCAGAAAACTACTGTAAAACTACTTATAAATGGAAGAGTAAAGGTACAGATTGAATGCAATTTTTTGGTTTTATAGCTGTAAACCAAGATTTTCTTTCAAACAGTACAAAGACACGATTGTTAAAAGGAGTGTGATTCCTTTTTTATCTTCCTGTGTAATTATTGGAATACCTATTTCAGCCTAACTTTCGCTGAATATAGGCTTCTGAAGAAGAAGTGCAGAATGTTTGGGTTTTTTAACCTTGAGAATACAGATTGCATGTGAGTAGCCCTATCTCCTGCGTAACATATTTACCAATTGCATGAGTTGCAAAATGTGTTGTAGAGTCAGAGTCCAAGACCATTACATTCATGACATAATGCTTTTATTTAGCTACATTTAATTGATTCCCTGGAACTCATGTAATAACTTTTCTCATTCTCTGGCAAACAACATGAAAGAAAAACACATAGATGACTTTAAGTTATCCAGTTTCAAAATGTTGTCAAGCAGTGTAACAGCATGGTACTTCACCTGTAATGAAGACTTAATATTTACAGTGATCCTTATGTACTAAGATTTATCTGGAACCTTTATCATGCCTCTCCTTCTGGATGACAGATAAAAGACTGCAATAGGAGTTGGCAAAACTAATGTTAAAGCCAGAGATACAAGTCTGGACTTAATCAAACTTTGTGAAATCCTTAGGAAGGTGTTCTAATAGGAATGCAATGACTGCATAGACTTGGAGATGAATGTATGCCCTGATAGCACAGAGTATCTTTTTTGCCCAGTTTGTATACGTGCAGTCTTCCTGACCCATTTCTATCCCTTTGGTGTATTGCAAGCTGGATTAATGCAGCTGTTGGACCAATTTTTTATCATTATTTTCATTTCTGTATCACCTTTGAAAAGAACTCTTTGCACCCAAGTAGCAATGAGGCAGAATTTCTTCTGCAGTGTATTTCTAGTAGTAACGGTAACAAAGTTAAGTAAGTGCCAAATCTGATTTAGTACTAGACATATTATTCCTCTGTATTGTAGAGTCATTATATCAGTCTCTTTTCAAATTGCCTCATTAAATCTGATTGTGTCAGTGTCCCAAAGCACTTCATTTCAGCTGTATTGCTGACCAATGTCATGTATATATTGGTTGTAAAATTGGTATATTGTGACTTTTACTTCTATACATATTATACTGGCTTTCGTATTAGATGTATGCAGTAAATAAAATGAGTTGTGGATTATTTTCTGACCCTGAAGCCACCTGACACAGTATGGCTTTGATTGCTTACACCTTATCCCTGGAACAGGTTGGCCGAGCTCAAGTTGCCTGTTGAGAATGGTGTCTGAATTGTGTGAATTCTCAGGCTGCAGCTAGGCACGGTGTTTGTGCTCCTTTTTCTGGGCCAAAACTTATGCCAGAGGTCACACTCACAGTGTAATGTTATGGGCAGTTGTCTGCTAGCAGTCACACTAATTTAACCTTAAGTTTTTAACCTTAAGCTAACATGTACAGAACGCAGAAAGTTTATTTTTAAGATTACAATGTCGTGTAATGGTACATAAATCCTCCTGGTCTCATCATTATAAAATAGCATTTTTATAATTTAATATCATTATTAAATAGCAGTTTAAACTCATTGCTCCTTAGTTTGGAACACTGGTTATTGCCTGTTGGTATTATTTATAATCCTTCATTCTTTCTTCATTTTGAACCCCAGCTGGTTGTTAAAGTTTTAACTAACTATGTGAAGCATCCAGTGGAAGAACTCTTAATTACAGGGTGATATTGACAGATAGCATGGCCCAAAGTAGCAGTTTTCCAGTGTGTTAGTTTTATGTTTACAATTTCGAAAATAGGTTGAAAAGAAACCCAGAAATGTGCAGAATGGTGCACAATATTATGAGCCAAGTGCTGAGCATCTGGCTAATTAATTGAGTATTGAAATATTGACCAAATGGGTTGGTAGGTTTATTCCTTGTTTGCTGTTAAATTTGATCCTCAATTGCACTTCTGCTTACATAATGGTAACTAATATGCCCCATTTTTTTTTAATCTCAGTTTGTACCTATTTTATGAGTGCCAATTGGCACTTTCTTATGCAGTTACTTTAGACTACCTTCGTGTTACTTTCTTATGTCTTAGAATTCTCTTTGTTAATGTCAGTAATGCCTTCAAAATTGATGTTGCATTCAAATCTTCTGCTTGGCTCAGGGCAATGTTAATTTTATATTAACAGACATATTACATACCCCTTTTGATTTCCTCATTTGGGATATGCTTTGGGTTTTTTTGGCTAGGTTTGGCTGGGGCTTTTTTTGTTAACTGAAAGGTATGTGCTGGTATTCCATTACAAGTACTAAAGGGAACAGATATTCGTATATGTGGAAATCATGTCATCTGTTAGAGATGAGCATGAATATTTGCATTTTGTGTGTTAAAATAGTAGCAGACTTAACTTTTGTAGTCCCTTCTGTAAATACTCATCAATAGCTTTATGCAATTGTCTTTAACTGAAGTTAGGGGATTACTTTACAATTGTCATAAGCAGTTGTAGGAAAATCTGATTTAGGAAGAGTGTTGTTCAAGGACCAGGTTTGAATTGAGCACTAACTGTATCCTTTTTAATAAAAACAGGTAACAGTAACAGACAATGGTATTCCTGCAAAATCAACGATTGCACGGGTGATTGTGAAGGTCTTAGATGAGAATGACAATAAGCCTCAATTTTTGCAAAAATTCTACAAAATTCGGCTTCCAGAGCGTGGTAAGCCAGAGCGAGAGAGAACAGCTAGGAGAGAGCCAATCTATCGAGTTATTGCTGCAGATAAAGATGAAGGCCCCAACGCAGAGATCTCCTACAGCATTGAAGATGGTGATGAACATGGCAAATTCTTTATTGAACCGAAAACTGGAGTTGTTTCATCAAAGAAATTTTCTGCAGCAAGGGACTACGATATCCTTTCAGTGAGTCAAAATCTTGTATATCATGAACATGCAAAGTGGTGTTGTATCTGTTAATTTCTTATTCAGTAGCTGGCAGATGAGTGACTGAAGCATCTGAAGGGAAAAAGCTTCAACAAATCCAGCAGTATTGTTTTGTGGGTTTGTTTGGTTGTTTGGTTTGGTTTTTGTTAAAAGGATGATTTCTGATATTCATATTTTCTTGTGAATCAAGAAATTTCTTTTCCAGAATTTGACAGGTAATGTATGTGATGAGGGAACACAAAATCAATTTGACTCACCTCCAGGAAGAAAGCAAAATAAAAGTGCATTTATGGTAACAGTTTGTGCTTCTGTCAGGTGCTGCATACTTTTTCTTCATTTGCTACCCAGATAATGAAGGGCAAGTGGCACTTTGAGGGACACTTAACCTTCTTGGATATATCTCACATGAGCAAACATGCTTGGAGTTTTTACTACTTTCTATTTACTGTGGCATAATGATTTATGTGATGCTGTAGCCTAAAAGATGTGTCTGTTTCACAGATTAAAGCTGTAGATAATGGTCGTCCACAAAAATCTTCAACTACACGGCTTCACATAGAATGGATTCCAAAGCCCGTCCCGCCCACAGAGCCTATTTATTTTGAGGAGTCATTTTTTTCTTTTACGGTGATGGAAAGTGACCCAGTTGCTCACATGATTGGTGTAATAGCTGTTGAACCTCTTGGAACACCACTTTGGTTTGACATAACGGGTAAGGATGCCTTAAGGGCCTTTATTATTAGAAACAAATGCATGGAGATACTGGAGGACTCATTGCAGCTTGGTTTTAATTGCTCTTCTAAGTTATCCAAGGTTTTGGCATTTTTAGCTGCAGGTGTAGATTTTTTGCCTTTTTTTGTTGTGAGTCAAAATTATTTAATTTTTATGAATGCCACTCTATATCTAACATTAAAATGAAGTTGCAAAATATCTGATGTGTTGCAGTTTTGAAAATGATTTCTGAATATTGTGTCACTGAAATTAAAACTAATCAAATAATAACTAATCTCAGAGACTGTAGGATAGGAAAAAAATATAATGCTAGTTTTCTGCAAATCTGGATAGTACAAAGAGAGATTATAGTGTTCACATTGATTTCTTCTCCTCTGGGCTGCTTCTCTGTTTGCTGTCCCTTGATTCAGTGCTACAAGGAAAGCTTGTAATCTTCCTAACCCCAGCAAACTTCTTCCTGTACATATTCTTTCTACTCTATCATATCTTAGCCTCTCCCACTGAAAGGGGAGTTCTAACCAATAATATGACTATACATTGATGTCATGGTGACAAAATGAATAGTACTTTTAAAGTTTAGATATAGTTGCTAGATCTGTGAGCACCAGTAATACACAGAGTGTTCACTCTGTAGCTGATAGTAAAACCAAGTTCTGTTGTGTGTTAAGTACTTTAGAATCAAGGAGAAACACAGTCTTACTTCAGGAGAGGTGCCTTGTACTGAACTGTTTCTAGTCTTAAGATAACCCTATCAGACTGATTTTTCTACCACATTCACAAGAGAGGGAAGGATCTTTTTCGCCTTGGTTACTACTGAAAATTTGAGCCATGATTGTGGTGTTAAGTTGTTGAAGAGAACATATTTTTAACTATTTCTTACAAGCTCAAGTATTTTAAACATCTGTTTTGCTTATATTGCTTCCTAAGGAATGCTGAGAACAGCATCAGTTAAAGTTTCTGAAACGGACACATGTAACAGGAATATGTAAATGCCAAATACTTTGGGATGTTCTCAAAAAATTTTCAAGCACAGGAGAACAGATATAATTCTTCCCCAAAATCATGCTTCATGTGTGAACAACCTGTGATGATACTGATAATCATTGCTAATTCATTAAATATTTACATAGAATTTTTTTGAATAGTTCTTTTAAATGTATTTTTGGGGGGGGAAAAAAGTAGTTTCCGTCCTGAAACAGAAAAAGTAGTCCTGAAACAAAAAAGTAGTTTCCGTCCGTTCAGCTCATCACTGAATAAAAAGGGTTTTCATTTAGACAGACCAAGGGGTTATGGATCTGTACAACTGTGTAGAGGGAGTAAATAGTTCAGGATGCTTTCTTGCATTCTCATTGGGGAAAAGCTCCCTGTATTAGGCGTATTTTGAGACTGAAGTTGCTCTTTCATTTTTCTCCCCAGCACATAGACACACATAGACATGGAAGTAGAAAAGCAGCATATATAAAAATAAGTGAGCAGGAAAGATGAGAAGGTTTTGTGTACTCCAAATTAGGGCTATCCAGTCAACAGCAAACAGGAACATTTATAGACCAAAGAGCATCCATTAGAGGAAAGGTTAAGAAAGTGACATTCCCAGAAAAAGGTGAGGAGTTCATGGAGGTGAGAGTAGATAGAAGAGGCCTCAGAGGTTTTGGGAGTTTCAATATAGTACAACAGTGATGTTTTCTGGAGTCTTTTATTAGCAAAATTTGTTAATCAGATTGGGAATGTACTTTTCTATTGTTGTTCTTAGTGCATTTCAACTGCTATGGATTCTGAATGGTGTGTACATCTAAATAGAATTCTGATGATAGCAGTATTTTGATTTGCTCCTTCTAAGCATGCACCACAGTCTGGACATTTACATATTTCTGCCTAATGCAGAAAATAGATGATTTTTTCCTGTTCTTTTTAGAAAGACGTATACAGAAAACTCGAAGGGGAAAGAGCAGAATTTCTCTGAGCATTGCAAAATAAACCATTTTATTTTTACTGTGTTCTTAGTAAAAGTGTATTGGAAAGTTTGATATGTGATTATATTGTGAAGTTATCAGCTACTCTTACAGGTGGTCACTTTACTGCCCTCTTTTACTGTTTCTAATAGCATGAATGAATTTGATTGACAGCTTTCCTTTGTGTTCTGTGCTTGCTTTCCATGCTTTCTTTCTTTTTGGCTGAGCCAGGAGACAAGCTTGCTAGTGAAGTATTTTACATCTTTCAGATGGCTTGTGACCTGAACTGTACAGCAGAAGGTATCTGCTGAGATCACATAATTTATTACCAGATTATGAGATCTGAAATGAAAGCGTACATTTATAAAATATTTATTTTATTAATCCTTCGGAAATCAAAGTGCTCACGGTTGCATTTGTGACAGGTTCGTTTTTGTTTTGTTTTGTCATCATTACATTTATACAGCATCAATTCTGAGCATCCAGTTTTGGCTTTGGCCAAAACTGTTGCTGTTACACTGTCAGTGTACCAGGTGCAGAAGTTTGGGTTGAGTTCTGCTTCAGCGGATCACCAGATACCACTACTGCAAAAGTTAGCCAAGGCCTTTATGATTTTTTTGATAAGGAAGGAAAAAGGATTTGGTTAGAGAGCTTGTCTTTGTGTCAGGGAAAGTTATTGAAGAGACTCATACCCATTCACTTTACTCTTTCCTTAAAATGTAGATGACTTCATTGAGACATCAGAGAAAATGGTTTTTCCTGCCAGTTACAAAAAGGAAAAGCTAGACCCACATTCTAAAGCTGACATATTGCACAAAGCCCATTAAAAAAAATCATGTACACCTGCTAAGAAATGAAAAAGCTGCCTTTCATGCTGTCCAGTTTCTGTCCATTTGAGTGATTCAGAAACTGCTGCTGGGCCAGTAAGAGGAGCTGTCTTTCAGTTAAACTAGAAAAATTACATGATGTTGGTCATTATCAAATATCTCAAATCCAGTGAAGCAGAATCCAGCCCATTTTTCCTAAACTGGTATGTTTGTCATACAGTGAAACCTTCTAAAGGTGGCATCCTTTTTATATGTGAATGGGGCCTCATTTCAATATTTACTGTTTTTTTCTTGGATTAAGTACAAATTTGCAATCTTTGGAACTTTACCCTCTCACTTCTAGCCTGGGCTTTCAGGGCTAAAAGACATTTAGTCATTTACAAAGTTTAGCATGAAAAAACTTGTTATAATAAAAAAAAAAAAAAAAAAGAAAAGAATAAAAGGCACTCAGATGATATCTGAATGCTGTCTGCTATCCTTGTAAAATACAATTAGAAAAACACAGGCATGTAATTAGGAGAAATTGGTTTGCCATATCCCACACTGGCTTGACCAAAATAAAAATTGCTTCTTCCATTTTTGGCAGTTTATTGAGAGGTCTAAAGCAATTGTGATTAAATGGCAATATTTATCATTGCTAACAATATTTGGACCTAATGGACATTGTATTCTCAGGACAGTCTGCTCTGGGTGGCATGATGATGATCAATTAAATGTTTAAACGACTGAGTGTAGCTATTGATCTACACAGGTATTTAACTATAGCTCAAAGAGTAACGTGAATGTTTCACAAGGGAAATTAAGATAATTTGCTTCAGAAAAGGAACTTGGCCAGATTTAAACACTGGGATTTTAAACATTTAGCACTCATCTGAATGCTGCCTATCTCAGTGGGAATGAGATAGTGAATACTTTAGATAGTCAACATTGAGATGAGAATTCTTCAGAGGTACTGTTGCTTTTTCTACCTTATCTATAGTTGTATATGAATATAGTAATTGATATTCTGCTCCAAAAGACGCAAATTTGACTGTATGTCTGATTTGGGATTTTAATGTACTTTGATACAAATAACTTTTTCAGTAATTAGCCCAATCTGCACAAAATGAACTATCACATTTTATCCAGTAATTCTCAATTTTCTCCTATTTGGAATCAGTAATATTCCCTTTTTTTTCTTTTTTTTTTTTTTTAAAAAAAAAGAGAATCTTGCAAATAAGAATTTACCTGCTGACTTTACATTAGCCAGACAAATCAGCTTTGTCCAAAACTACTCAGTTTTAAATACCTATAAGTATCAGTATATCACATTACCAGGAAAAAAACCTGAAGTGTTTAAAATAAATGTATGTATAAGTCTATGTATATATAGTTCCACCTTCATTAAGCATCTGAAGACAGAACATGATCATACATGAAAACAATGAAACAATTATGTGTTTTATTAATTTCTCCCTCTCCCAATTTCCTGAACAAGGTGGCAACTATGACAGTCGATTTGATGTGGACAAGGGCACTGGAACTATCATTGTTGCAAGACCTCTTGATGCAGAACAGAAATCAAATTACAACTTGACAGTAGAAGCAACAGATGGAACCAGATCTATCAGCACTCAGGTAATGGACTTTCTAATGAAGCACTTCCAGAAGAAGGAATTTGTAGCTGGAGGGTGGGGAGAGTGTTGCGTTTTACCATATTTTCATCCTGGACAATGAACATGGTTTATCTATATTAGAGATTCTGTCTAAAATAGAAGTGGATTTTGATATTCATAGAGACGTTGTTTGGTGGTTTAGGTGGAAAGTTGTGCATTACACTGCTGTAGTATGAACCAAGTTATATCATGTTCCTAAACCTAAATAAATGAAAACAGAAACTAAGCCCTTACATGAATACTGTCTCAAGAAAAGGATTAATAATATGAATTATTCCTCTTTATCCAGCTCCCACAAAATTGCTAATTTGATTACTGTACTTGAAATTTAAAGATGACCATTGTAAGGTTTTGTGGTTCTCCTGCCACTGCAAGATGTGGATACATCCAAATATCATACAATATCCAAATAATGTTTTATGAAACTGAGCTGCTTCCTTCTGCATAGCGTGCATACAGAAACAAGGTTTAGGTGATAGCATCTCTTTGTATCTTCCCAAGTACTTTATTTTAGCTTCGGTGGAGGTAGAGGTTGCCAAACAATCACCAAAAAGCAGCAACCTCAGACAAAGAAGTTTTTTAAAATTATCATTCTACTAAGGCTCTCTGGTGGTGGCAATTCTTTGCAGTTGGACTACTAAGTTCACTTTAAGATACAAAAGCTGGAAAAAAAAGATACAAAAGCATACTGGAAATAACTCATAGTAAAGTAGGTTAAAATGTATATCCCTTCTGTTTTTCTCATCTAGTTCCTTTCCCTAGCCCAGAGCCTGAATATATTTGAAAGTCAAGTTTAACTGAAGTTGCTGTCAACAGAACCATGAACATAGAGGAGCTCCACTTTTCTTCCATATAGAAAGGAAAGGATTTATTTACCGGTTAAAGACTGTTGGACTGGGACAGTAATGTGTCTGCCACCTATCCCTATCACTGACCTACCCCTCAGGAGCTCAAAGAGCAATAAGTGTGTTGCTGCTGTCTTTATATAGAAATCTGTGATATTCTAGATCATGAATCTTTATGGACAGCAACAATATTCACCAGTAGGAGCTTGCTAATAGTATAGTTGTGGTCCCATTGCCTCCAGTGCTCATAAACACCATAAAATATTTGGAGAATCTTGCTGTAAATTGATTGCCTACTTGTAGTAAAAATGCTGAGCAGATTCATTTGTATTGATTACAGAATGCTGGATAGAAGGCATGAATTACTTTGAAAAACAAAACAAGAAAACCAAACCAAACCAAAAAAAAAAAAAAAAAAAACCAGAAGAAACACAAACCCAGCTAAAAGTTAATTCCTTTTGCCAGAAAAGTAAAAAAAGACTGCAAGAGGCTTTCTGTGCACACCTCCCCCTCTCCAAAAAATGCAATTACAAATACCACCATGCAGTGTGTTGGGTTAGCCTGAGGGCTTGTAGAGGCTTAATATGTGGTCTCAGTAACTCCAAATATTCTATCCAATGCTGCTGCTTATGTAGGTGAATTTATGCAGATGTCCTGAGCTGTCACAGTTGAACCATAATTTGCTTTGTCTTTTGGAACAACCAAGAATTGGAAGGTCATAAACCTACTTTAACCCTCACCCCTTCTCTTCCTTTGGGTTATGTGCTTCATTCAGCTCTTCTTGGAAGTGCACAGTGTGCCTTTTGTCCACTTTCTTTAAATGATTTTTTTTTTTATTTTAGCATTTTGTAAAGCTGAGTGAGCATTATAAACATTTACCACAGCACTGTTCTGCAGAAGAATTTGAGTAGTAGTCTTAAATCTGTCATCTCTGTGACAGTTTTTTCTGTGATTTTTCTTTTGTGTCTTTCCTCTCTGTTAGAGTTGGCAGGATCAGAGATTGTGGTTTCTATTACAGACAAGCACAAAGACTTCCTTTGCATTGTTTTCCTTTTGCCCTGCTTGTGGGATAAGCACAAGTTATGCTGCTGCTGCTGGAGTCTCACGTTACTGTGGTGTATAGATTGACGAGTGTGGACTAGTTCAAACTCTGCGAGTGTTGGTGCATGAACAGACTCCTGATTTTTAGCTGATTCTTATATCTCGCTTGTAACCCCTGGCCCACCCAAATGGACTAATCTGTTAAGATAACCCTCAGGACTATAATTCAAATTCAATTTCATATATTTCATATATGAAATGTTGATACACAGTCAAAGTCGAAGATGTGATTTATGACTGCCACTGTGTATGTTCTGTTACTCATTGCTGAAGTAATGATGATTAAAGTTTGAGTGTTAATGTGATGTTGGATTCTTCTAAGAGCTGATAAACAGTTAAAATGGAATGACAGGCAAAAGAAGTTCTGAATTCTGAGGGCATGCAGGAGGAGCAACAATATGCTGTACGCAGCTTTTAGCTTACAGAGTAATTGTAGTGAACACTGCATATACAGTAAACAGTTTAACAGACCTTGATTAACAGCAGATTAAGTCATTTTACATTTAATCTGAAAAAGGAAATGGCATTTGCAAGAAATTGAGAAGGGGCACAAGAAATGAAAATCTTATTGTGTAAAAGCAGTGTATTGAATCTGACTTTAAACTGGAAGGCATTTGCTGGCCTCAGGCCATTAACATCTGTAGTGCATTTGACTCTTTCAGGACTTGAATTAAATAGCTTTTTTGAAAAATAAAGCTGTAGTAGGCGTGGAGGCTATTAGAATTTTGCATGCATCTAAATGCCAAATGCATGATGCAAAACAAGGGCAAACAAATTCCAGGCCGACAATGGTGTTTGACAGATGATGTTAGAGATGACTAGTACACACTAGGAAGGAATATAATTAAAAATGAAAATAATAATAAAAAAATATTAAAAAACACAAATCAACATACTTATGTACTGAAATAGGAAAGGTAATTCACAAGCTTTAAGTAGCAGTACATGAACTATTGAATTGGTTTGTGGGGGAAAACAGAAAGAAAGAAAACATCCTGTTTCTAGCTATAGCCACTTGCAGTCATTGCTATGTCTATCAATTTTTTTTCACTGAAAGTAATTCAGATGGTTTAAAGCTAATTGGAGCATTTTATTTATTGCTGTACTATTGCAGAATATTTAATCTTGCTTTATGCAAAATTTATATGGATATCACATTTTGGGAATGACGTGTAGAATATTCTTCATTTATTAAATATGCATTTTTGCTTGCAATCACCACACTACTCTGCAGAGACATTTCAGAACTGGAATGAAGTTATCTCTGGATAATACAACTTTTTGTTTATGAAAATTGTTATAAACATGTCAATGTAACTATAATGTAATTACAGGAGAGGAGTAGATTTTAAACTCCACATGGAATCAGTAAATGAAAAATGATATTAAAATGATCCAAAGGAACATTGTGTTTAAATATTCCTCATTGAGTATATTTTGTCAGTGGCAAATATCTCCTCTATAACTTCCTAGTAATCAATACATTTATGTGCAAATTTAGGTTTCGCCTGCCAAATTAATAGTAGATTTGAAGTCCTTCCTCAGAATAATCCTGGACTGCTTTGTTCTCTGTATGACCAGTTTGCACTGTTCTTAGTGAGAACTGTGAGCAGAGGGGCAGTTGTGCAACATAACCCTTGGATATCTTTGCAAAATGAGTGAAGTTTCTTTAGTCCCAGAGCATTTTGTTTCAAAGATCCATTATGGTCTGTTAATGGCAATTATTTTCCATATTGTGCCTCTCTAATGTGCAACACTTTCTTAAGAGATAATAGTAGCATATTTCATTTGCATTTAATTAATAATTTAATTGGGAAATGTTCAATAGCTGCTTTTATTGTACTGGTTATTTTACAATAACACAAGTTCTTTGTGTGCTTTATTCACAGGCACACTAAACAATATTTTTCTATGTGGGTCTTTGAAATTGCACTCCCAATTATTACTTCAATTGCCTTTCATTTAATTTGAAGGCCTTAACAGTTTACATGAAAATTTTGTGACCTTTTGCATTTAAAAGGAAACTGCACATCTCGCACCTGTCACTTAGACTCAATAAGAATTTCTGACTTGAAAGTAGGGTTTCCTTAGTAATTTATTCAATAGTTTAGACTGGACAGAGCCGCTGGAGTTCATCTAGTTAAAACTCCTGCTCAAAGCAGAGGAAACTGCAAAGTTGATTGAGTTGTTCAGGGACTCGTCAGGTTCTAAGTGCCTGGGATGACAGGGTGTAAGACCCTAGGCTCTGAGCTCACTGAAGGGGTTTTACTTTAAAAATATACCCACCAAATTTCTCAAAAGAGCCTTGAGTTCTCTTAAAACCTGGACACATAACACAAAAGAGAAATGCTGCACATGTTTTCTCAGGAGGTACTTCTGCTGTTAAACTACCCGTCCAGTCTCAAGCTACCAAAAATATTAAGAAAGGAGATTAGGAGAAGAAGAAGTGAAGAAAGAGAGAGAAAAAGAGTGAATTATAGCTACCATCCCTAGATCCAGCATAGGATCCTGTAGGTCCATCCTGAACCTACAGGAGTTCAGAAAGGTGGCAGGGTCCAAATGAAGAGCAGATATTGCTGCTTTGGCCCTCTGTGGCCACACCCCCTGTCCCAGGTGGTATTTTGGTGTGCCAGCCAATCCATGGCTCTGAGGTGTGGTGTGGGCAGTGCCCTCAGGCTGCCCTGGGCTGACAGCTGCCCTCCAGGGGCTGGGGTGTGGGACAGGACATCACCTCCCCTTTGTGAAATTTCACCTGTTCCTTCCACGCGCCACCCCCCCACACACACTTGAGTTGGTATGAACCAGTAATTAATATAATAATCCACTGTCTAACACAGGGCACAACACCTCTTCTTTGGATTTGTGTACCAATTCTCCTTGAAAATTTTTTTTCTTACATCTAATTGTAGTTTCTCTTATTAGAACTTGTGAATGTCACCTGTCCTTTCACTATGCTTCTCTTAGAAGAGTCTGGCTCTCTTTCCTGCAGCCTTCCCTTTACATAGTGGACAAAGAGCTTTTCAATCCCCACTGATTTTAATGGCCTTTCACTGAATTTGTTTCATTTTGTCACGATCTTCTTGGACTGCAGGGCCTAGAACTATAGTGGATCTACATTCCCACCAGCGAGTGTCAAATAGAAGGGGGTAACTCCTTTTCCCCTTTTTACTGCTCGCCTTACTAAAGCAGCCCAGCATGCAGTTGGACAAGTTACCAAAAGGGTGCCCATCAGTTCATGTTGTGCTTGTCCACCAGAATCTGTGCAGGGGCATAAAGTAACAACATCAGTGAGTTAAAAATGAATCCTAAAGTATGTAGCTAAAACACGTTTCACTTGAGTCTGAGGTTTTGGGTACATTTAAAATGTTTGCACTAATGCATCAAATTGTGTATTTGCAGTTGTGTTTACCACTGCAGAGAAAAACTGCATGCCTAAGCAAGCAATTTGACAAGTAATGGAATACCTGAGCAAACCATTTGTAGTGCCTGAGTCATGTTTGTTCCTTAGCAAAAATATTTTTGTTAATCATTCACATTTAATAGTGCTGTTCATTTTTAGGAGCTATCTCCTTATCTTAGCCCAACAGTACCTTCTTGAAGAATGTCTCCTTACGTGTCATTTTAACTGCTTCACTAGCTAATACCAGAGAGAGCTGCTGCCAAATTGTGATGGTATGATCAAGAGATCACTTTTCAGTTAAGGTGTTTTGTTGGATTTGTGGTTAGTCCCACAGGTACTGATGTTGGTTTCACAGTCACTACGTTCCTGGCACTTAACGTAGTACTTTGCATGGGGTTTTTTGCAGTACCCCATTCCAGAAATGCTGATTTTCTGTATTCATTTTGTGTAGTACCAGCAGCACAGGTGGGCATGTCTTCTGCTCCGAAGATTGATTGAACACAGTTGTTCTGCATTTACATACCCTCACACCTCCAATTTTGATCTAAGTTTCTTCATTTTCTTGTTTGGGGTGGAAATAGACATGAATTTGAATTTAAATTAAAATTGGTATTTATCAAATTTGGTACTTTATCTTTTCATTTGCTGTTATTTTGAGTCTCAACTTAATAGTCTTTTGGAGGTGGTAATTTAATAAAAACACTGGTGATGAGTTCATTTTGAAAACACAGTATCCATTAATGAAGTGTAATTATATGTGACCTTTAAACCTTTTACTTATAAAAAAATATTTTAATATTTCGATTTGCATTGAGTGTTGAGTGTTTGTGCTGGTGTTTTTGTTTATTTGTTTTAATTTGTCGGTCATCTTCATTTGGTATCATTTTTCATTTCCCTGAGCACCAGTGTTCAGTGAGCAGGTGTTTTTACTCAAATGCTTTGTAAGTGACTGTATTGCACCCCTCTGTCTTAGTTCTTACAAGAGGCATTAAAATGTATTTTATTTTTACAAAATTTTAAAATAAACCAACAGCTGTGCTTGTGTTACTTTATTGCATCCTCTTTAATCATGATAACATAAAAATATCACATTTTAAAGATAATAGTCATGATTGCTTTTCATTTTCCAGTTGAATATCTTAGTCAATGTATGTAAAAGCTTGTCCTAATATGCATCCTGGGCCACCTACCATTAATTTTCCTGCCCACTGAAAGTCAATATTTAGTCCATCTCTTTGTTTTTTTTCTTTCTTTTGTCATGGTTCTAATCCATGACAAAGCCAAACTCCTTAGTCTCCATAGCAACATCTTGGAAGGAATTCTGTCAGTGTGCCAAATGATTCCGTTTTTTCCTACTTCAGTTTTCTGAGAAATCTAATAGATTGTGGGAGGCGTTATTTTCCTCTGCAGTGATAGTCGGTATTTATCCTAACAGGCTGTTTCAAATGCTGAAAAACTACCTGTGTTTATGAATGTTTCCCTGAATGTACTATAATCTGGAGTATGTATATCCTGTTTATAGTGACTTGCATAGTAGTCTTACACTACATCTACTAAAATGCTTTTAAAGCCTGTGGACTTCAGTGTGTGCACACATAAAAGTGCACATGCCCCACTCCCCACCCTGACTGGTGGTCTGGAGGTGGAGCCCTGTGTTATTAACAGCGTGTCTCACATTAGGAGTATTACCATCTTTCTCTTTTTCAAGCAAAATGTGGGAGTGTTTTCCATCTTGTTATGGTGACTTGTTTCCATTTAGTAGCTTATTTCAGCACGACTGCTTTGCCAGAGTCTCAGTTTTTGTTTTATTTTTGTGCAGTGTCGTGCACCCTGTTGTTCTTGATGAACAAGACTGAGGCAAAATTGTAATCTGGGACAGACTCTCCTCCTTAATTTTTCTTTGTATTTCCTGGTGCTCTTGCTTACCAGGTTGTTTGATGGTTTCAAATAAATTTAAAACTTCTTTTTATTCCTTACCTGGCTTTTTATTCCATATCTAGCTTTTGACTCTTGAGATTGCACATTTGCCATCTTCATGTCTGTTCCTATATTCCCTTTTATATGCTCATTTGTTCTTTTTCATTATTCGAGTGAAATTCTCAGTGAAAATAGTCTTTCTGCTGATAGTTTTTTCAGCTGCTAGAGTTGGCAAATCCCAGTTTTTGGGAGGACTTTCCTATCTTATAATAAAAAGTTATCCCAAGAATTTCATACCCAGTTATTTGTGTTCTCTGATTCTCACTTCCATTAATCAGTCTGCCTGCTGGTACAGGACTACGTGACTTAGTTGCAGAAGTCTTTTTGTTGTTACTTAGAATTAAATCCTTCCAACAGTCTCCTAAACTCTTGTCAGCATTTGTAGGGTGTATTCAAGGACTGCCTATGCCTGTCTGGAAGTTATTTAAATGTTTTCAGCCTGTATTAAAATTTGCCATCAGGAAGAACTCGTTTTGGAGCTTAGGTGCTAGTTGCAACTTGAGTTAATAGCCCCACATCTGAAATAAATACTTTTAGGAATTTGTATGACTCCTGTTGATAATCTTAACATCTGATTTTTTTGGTACAATTTCTTATATAAGACTTCTGTATTGTAAGGTTAAAGTTTCCTCTTCCTGTAGCAAGAAGTATGGCATTTCCTAGTTATTTACCACCATCAGGAATCATCTCATCTAGTTTTCTACTACATGCTGTTTGGTACCTTTTCTAAATAATATCTGTAGACTCCACCAGTTACCAATGGAAAACAATACGTATCTTCAAAGAGAAATTTAACCCACTTATGATATAAGTCCCTGTTGGTAGCCCTTAACAAATTTATACAAGGCACCCTTTGGATGGTTAAAAGCATGGCTGTACGTGCAGCACACAAAGAGCTTGGATTTAATGGTGTGTTGTTGGAGCTTTGCTGTCTACTTTCCAACTTCTCTGCATTACAGTTACTCACTGATGTTATCACTGTTGAAGGAACAGGATGGTGGCTGACCGTCTCACCCTTTTTATACAAAAATTTGATGCTGTGAAAGGCAAGTGGATGTGCAGGGATCTTGTGTGGTTCCAGTGAAAGTTATTATTCAGACAAAGAGATCCTTGCCTGCACTGAACATAGGTGAAGTTAGCTGAACTTCTGCAGAAAAATGCAATTTAAAGCATCTAAGTTATTTTAACTGTAACTTCAGAGAAATTGTGTTGGTGACCCATGAGCTATGCTGAGATTGTGCTACATTGCTGGAGAAGAGTAAACAATACCTGCAGTTCTTTGAAATAATACACTTTTGCAGGAATCCCAGCACTTTCTCTTGCCTAGACTTGGAAATTTAAGGAGCTGAAAGAGGATTATTTTTGTGTGAGGGCAAGGAGGAATATTATGTATCTGCTGCCTTGAAAAAACATTGCTTAAAATTCTAAATTTGCACAAAAAAAAGGGGTTGTTACTCATTCTAGGATCCATATTGAGAATTTTTTTTTTTTTAATTCAAAAATTACTAAGGAATTGCTTTTTGCCTTAGTTTAGACAAAAATCATTTTGTCTCTAAGATATGTTACCTAAGACATTTCTGGTCATACAGAATTCTGGTTTGACTTTGTAAGAGTCTTCTCTATACCTATTGGATGTCTCCTGCTCTCAGAAAAATAAAATGGCCGTGCGGTGAAATTATTTCAGTATTATGGTCTGGTTTTTAATGAAACATCTTCCTTTCGCCTCTGTTTACCAAATATCATCAATACTTTTTCCTTCCAATTATATCATTTCAGGTGTACATCAAAGTTATAGACACAAATAATCACAGGCCTCAATTTTCTACTTCAAAATATGAAGTTGCTATACCTGAAGATACCATACCAGAGACAGAAATTCTGCAAGTCAGTGCCACGGACAGAGATGAGAAGAATAAACTGATTTATACCATGCAGGGCAGCACTGATCCCATCAGTCTTAAGAAATTTCGTCTGGACCCTGCAACTGGCTCTCTTTATACTTCAGAAAAACTGGATCATGAGACCATGAACCAGCACATTCTCACAATAATGGTAAATAAACACAAGATTTCTTCTATTTTCAGTGACAAACAGATACTTTTTAATGTCTTTTGAATTTGTCCCCATAATTCAAACATTTATTTGTATGTTTAATTCGTATGGAGTCTTTGACTCTGTGACTTGTACAGATTGAACCTTGAATTATTACTCATATTTGATGAACTACTGAAATAGCAGTGCTGATTACTAGTAATATGCCAACTGTTGCAGGTTCGAGATCAAGATGTTCCTGTGAAGCGCAACTATGCTAGAGTCGTCATTAATGTTAGTGACACAAATGATCATGCTCCATGGTTCACCAGCTCTTCCTATGAAGGACGGGTGTATGAATCAGCAGCTGTTGGATCAGCAGTACTCCAAGTTACAGCATTAGATAAGGACAAAGGAAAAAATGCAGAAATTGTGTACTCTATTGAATCAGGTATATTGACTTTCTTACATCTTCAGTTTATTTTGAAACAGTGCTTGCTGATACTTTGTTTCAACAGTAGATATGTAAAAACATGTTTGTAATAAAGGGGGGAGTGCAGGTTTATGGTTCATATTCTGAGAGATGTGTTAAAGATACAGCCTCAGAGCACTTAAAATATTCATCTCCATCCCTTAGCTATTTATGTTATCCTCTAGGTATATTTGGAACATTTTAGTACTAGGAGAAGGAAAGGTGTCTTTTAACTCTTAAAAGGGGTGTGTCCTTTAGAAATGACAAAAGCATTAAATTCAGATCTAAAAAATGCATTCTCTTTTTATAATGTTAAGTCATATTTTTCATGAAATGGGCAAAGGAGAATTTGATGAAAAGAGTAAGAGCCTGAGGCAAGAGCTTGAATGTTTAGTGTAATGTCAAAGTAAGGAGCTGAAAAATAACTTAGAAATACCCATGTACTTAACCCCTAGGTAATCTCAGATTTTAAGTTAAGCTTTCTGAGAGATGTAGCAAGGAAGGGATGCTTACCATGGTTCCCTCTGTCTGATTTTAGATAATGGGGCTGCTTGTTAATGGGACTCCTTCTGGCTTATTAAAATAGCTAAGAAATTCCTTAATAGTTGGTCAATTTGTCGTTAAGAGTCCTTCCAGACTGCAAGCCAGAAAAGAGCATTAGGTGCTGCTGCTTATTTTTAACCTCAAAGTATTTTTCTGAACTTGTCTATAACAATGTGATTCCAATTATATGGCAGTTTTGAATAATATGAAAACAGGATTACATTGGTTGAGTTCACTTGCCAGAGGGAAGTGTGATTTGGTTCGGTCTATTAAATCTTGATACAAGTTTGCCGTTACCAAGGTCCTGAACTATGTAGACATTGTGATTGGAAAGAAAAAAAAGTTACTTAATTTCATTACCTGTGTGCAGTACTACTTTCAAAGTAGACAGTAATTTAAAATAAAAATCCCAGTAACAAGCTTAAGAAAGAGAAATTATTCTGTTACTGCTGCATACAAAGTGACACGCACAAATTATTGGTGTTTTTTTTATTTGACGTAAATTGCTGTGTAAAGGATAGGAATTGTTTACTGTAAATATTTTCCTTTTCTTCTCCAAAGTGTTTTGGTTTTTTTTAATATGAAAACATACTTTGACATTGTATTAAAACAAAGCTCTGATTATAATTCTCTGAAAAGAATTAATGCATTTAAGTGTCTCATAAGTTGCTTAAAATATATATGTTTATTTTCTATTATTTCTGGAAATATGACATTTCCTAAGCAGGACACTAAGGTCCATGAAATTTTTTCTCTTGCCTTTCCCATTTTTGTTAGTGCTTGTTTTATGAATTCCAGAGAATGGCAAGAAAAAATAATGTGTGTACATGCTGTCTAGAATGAAGTTGCAGCCTGTTCTCTTCCTTTCTTTTAGCTTTTTGTAGGAGAAAATGAGAGAACTGTAAGGTTTATTTTGTAGGACTGTGATGTACTGGAAAGTTAAAGAGTTATAATTGATGTTCTAAGCATATGGAAGGAACATTCCTTAAATGCTTGTAATGGCTGCTTAGATTTGTAATGGGATATTCTAAGAATGCCACTGTGTTTAGAGTCTCCAGTAAAAAATAAACCACAAAAAAACTCCTCTTGCCTACTTTTCTGCGTAACTCAGAAGTTCTTAGTGAACTTTTCCTATGCTGAGAACATGGCTTTAGTAATGTAATTTTTTAGGGTAGTAAAATGTTAAATCTTACCATATTTAGTACAGGGGCTGAATGTTGCATGCAATGTAGTTCATCTAAATATTTGAAAATTGGAAGCAAGCAAGTGTATATTAAATGGCAGCTGTTTTTTCTCAGCAGGCATTATTTTTCTTCTAATATTATCACAGGGAATAAGTTGTCTGTGTATCAATAGGAAGTTAGGAGAGATAACTATCGGTCCAATTCAAAAAGATTATTTTTAAATCAGTGATTTTGAAAACAGTCTAGTTTTAAATTTTAAAATGTAACCTCTATTCCACTAATGTTAACTTCTGAATGTAAGTTTCTTTCAGCTATTATAGATAAAATTTAAGTTGGCTAAAACAAAATTTTAGCATTTATTTTCAAGGCTTGGATGGCTTCGTTAACTATTTGATGCAATATTACCACAAGTAAACTTAGAGTTACTGCTAACTCTTGATTACAGAAAATTTTTCAGTGAGACTAACAAATGTTTGTCAAACAAAACTAAGAAACTTTCAATGTGTTCTCTGTCTCTTTAAGTATAGAGCTAAATAAGTAGTCATACTTTAAATTCTATATACCTCTTTCTTAATTGCATTTCTCTTTCTTCACAGGGAATATTGGAAATTCCTTCCTTATTGATCCCATTTTAGGCATGATTAAAATTGCAAAGGAATTAGATCGTAGTAACCAGGAAGAATACAACCTGATGGTAAAAGCTACAGACAAAGGAGATCCTCCAATGAGTGAAGTAACCTCTGTGCACATATTTGTTACAGTTTCTGATAATGCCTCACCAAAATTCACAGCCAAAGAATATTCCACAGAAATCAGTGAAAGTGCCAGCATTGGTAGTTTTGTTGGAATGATTACAGCATACAGTCAGTCTTCTGTAGTTTATGAAATAAAAGATGGTAACACAGATGATGCCTTTGCAATCAACCCAAACTCAGGTGTCATTGTTTCTCAGAAGATACTTGATTTTGAAACTTTGCCTTTTTACACTCTAACTGTGCAAGGAACTAACATGGCTGGATTGTCCACTAATGCAACAGTTTTGGTACATCTTCAGGATGAGAATGACAATACACCAATTTTTATGCAGGCTGAATATACAGGACTCATCAGTGAATCAGCTTCAATTAACAGTGTGGTTCTGACTGACAAGAATATTCCATTAGTAATTCGAGCTACAGATGCTGATAAAGAATCCAATGCTTTGCTTGTTTATCAAATTGTTGAACCATCTGTCCGCAAGTATTTTGCCATTGATTCTACCACAGGAGCCATTCGGACGGTAATGAGTCTGGACTACGAGGAGACAAATATTTTCCACTTTTCAGTGCAAGTACATGATATGGGGATACCACGTCTATATGCAGAATATGCAGCTAATGTTACTATTTATGTAATTGACATCAATGATTGCCCTCCTGTGTTTTCAAGAGAGTTATATGAGACATCTGTTCTGGTTCCAACGTATAAAGGTGTGAAAGTCATCACTGTAAATGCCTCTGATGCTGATTCAGGAATTTTTTCACAATTAATTTATTCCATTATTGAAGGCAACATTGGAGAAAAATTTTCAATAAACCCTAAGACTGGAGATATAACAGTACAAAATACAACTCAGTTAAGAAGCAGATATGAATTAACAGTGAGAGCATCTGATGGCAGATTTGCAAGCACTGCATCTGTAAAAATTAATGTGAAAGAAAGCAAAGCAAGCCAGCTGAAGTTCACACAGAGTTCTTACTCTGCAACGGTGCAAGAGAATTCCACAGAGGCAAAAACAATAGCTGTTGTTACTGCTATAGGGAATCAAATAAATGAGCCTTTGTTTTACCATATTCTAAATCCAGACAGCAGATTTAAAATAAGCCCAACTTCAGGAGTCCTTTCAACAACAGGAATACCATTTGATCGTGAACAGCAAGAATCTTTTGATGTGGTCATAGAAGTGACAGGGGAAAATAAACCATCCCTTGTTGCACACATTGTAGTTAAAGTCACAGTGGAAGATCTAAATGATAACGCTCCCTTTTTTGTCAATCTTCCATATTATGCTGTTGTTAAAGTAGACTCTGAAGTAGGCCATGTTATTCAGCGTGTCACTGCAGTAGATAAAGATACAGGCAGAAATGGAGAGGTGCATTACTATCTCAAAGAACATCATGAACATTTCCAAATTGATCCTGCTGGTGAAATCTCACTGAAGAAGAAGTTTGAACCAGACACACTAAATAAAGAGTATCTGGTCACAGTAGTGGCAAAAGATGGAGGAGAGCCTGCTTTCTCTGCTGAAGTTATAGTCCCAATTACAGTTATGAGTAAAGCTATGCCAGTGTTTGAAAAGCCTTTCTACAGTGCAGAGATACCAGAAAACATTCAGCTCCATAGTCCTGTGGTGCATGTACAAGCAAACAGCCCAGAAGGACTTAAGGTGTTTTACAGCATCACAGGTGGAGATCCTTTCAATCAGTTCACTATCAACTTCAACACTGGAGTTATAAATGTTGTTGCCCTGCTTGACTTTGAGTCTCATCCAGCCTATAAACTGAGTGTTCGAGCAACAGACTCCCTAACTGGGGCACATGCTGATGTGTTTGTAGACATAATAGTGGAAGACATCAATGATAATCCTCCTGTGTTTATGGAGCAGTCTTATACTGCAACACTTTCTGAAGCATCTGTCATTGGAACATCTGTTATAGAAGTGAGCGCTACAGACGCTGATTCTGGAACAAACAGGGGAATTTCCTATCACTTGGTTGAGGATAATAGTGAAAGTCATGACTATTTTCACATAGATAGCAGCACTGGACTCATTCTCACAGCAAGAACCTTGGACTATGAACAACTTACACAACACAAGTTACTAATAAGGGCCATAGATGGTGGCATGCTGCCCTTGAGCACTGATGTCATTGTAACTGTTGATGTAACCGATCTCAATGATAACCCCCCTCTTTTTAGCCAATTGCTTTATGAAGCTAGAATTAGTGAACTGGCTCCTCGAGGGCATTTTGTGACATGTGTGCAAGCCTCAGATGCAGATAGTTCGGATGTTGACAAGCTGGAATACTCCATTCTGACAGGCAATGATCAGAAGAATTTTGTAATTAATAGTAAAACTGGCATTATCACCGTCTCAAACCTACGCAAACAGACACTGAAGCCACATTATAATCTTAATGTGTCAGTTTCTGATGGGGTCTTCAGAAGCTCAGCCCAAGTCCATATAGCTGTAACCAGTGCCAATATGCACAGTCCTGTTTTCAACCAGAATGAATATGAGGTTGAACTAGCTGAAAATGCTCCATTGCATACTTTGGTGACTGAAGTTAAAGCAACAGATGAAGATTCTGGTACACATGGCCACATCACTTACCACATTGTGAATGATTTTGCCAAAGACAGATTTTATACAAATGAGAAAGGCCAGATATTTACCTCTGAAAAACTTGACCGTGAAACACAAGCAGAAAAAGTAATTGCCATTAGTTTAATGGCCAAAGATTCAGGAGGAAGAGTTGCTTTCTGTACTGTTAATGTAATACTTACAGATGACAATGATAATGCTCCTCAATTCCGAGCCACAGAGTATGAAGTAAATATTGGATCTGATGTTCCACGGGGTACGTCGGTCATTAAAGTCTGGGCATCTGATGCTGATGAGGGTACAAATGCAGACATCACATATACTATTGAAGCAGAGACTGAAAATGTAAAAGAGAATCTAGAAATTGATTCATTGTCTGGTATAATTACTACAAAAGAAAGCTTAATTGGTCTGGAAAATGAGTTTCTTACTTTCCTTGTTAGAGCAGTTGATGGTGGATCCCCCCAAAAAGAGTCAGTTGTTCCTGTCTATGCTAGAATACTCCCACCAGAAGTGCCTCCTCCAAAATTCTCAGAACCATTTTATTCTTACACAGTTTCTGAGGACATTCCAATTGGGACTGTGATAGATGTCATCAAAGCAGACCATAATCAGACTTTAGTATATAGCCTGACTAAAGGGAACACACCTGAAAGTAACAGAGATGACTTTTTTGTGATTGACCGACAGACCGGAGAGTTGAAACTTGAGAAGAATCTTGATCATGAAACAACTAAATGGTACCAGTTCTCAGTTCAAGCACAGTATGCAAATGAAGATTATAATGTTGTTTCCTCAGTGGAGGTAAGCATTCAGGTAAAAGATACAAATGATAACAAACCCATTTTGGAGTCCAATCCATATGAAGCATTCGTTGTAGAAAACACACCAGCTGGAACAAGAGTCATCCAGGTTAAAGGAACTGACTTAGATTCAGGACTCAATGGGCAGGTTACTTACAGCTTGGATCCTTCTCAAGAGCTAGAGGTTATAGAGTCTTTTGCCATAAACATGGAAACTGGCTGGATTACCACTCTTAAGGAACTTGATCATGAGAAACGAGACAAGTACAAAATCGCAGTGGTCGCATCTGACCGGGGTGAAAAAATTCAGCTGTCTTCTATGGCTGTGGTTGAAGTTACTGTTACGGATGTGAATGACAATCCTCCACGATTTACTGCGGAGATATATAAAGGAACAGTCAGTGAGGATGACCCTCCTGGTGGAGTAATTGCCATACTGAGTACAACTGATGCTGATACAGAAGAAACCAATAGACAAGTCTTGTATTACATTACAGGTAAATCTTTTTGAGCAATGTTAGAATAATCATTTGAATGGTCCTGGAGTGATGTGAGATAGAACTCAGTCTCTGAAGTAATTAGGGAAGTATTTGAAACCATATTGCTACAAAGAGCGAATGTGTGTGTCTTAATATGAATATTAAAAACTACAGTAGAAAAATTAGTTTCAGAAAGCAGGTCTTTGGCTTTGTTTCATGTGTGCCTTGATTAAAATGCTTTCTTATGTTTATTGTTTACTTATGTATCAGATTTTATTTAAAAAATAGACTAGTGATGTAGTTAACAAATGAAAGAAGTTTCACAAAATAATAGGCTATTAATTTTGAATGGAGTATTGTTTTTATTTAGCATATCTCTTGATAAGATGTTTTCTATAACGCTACATGAATTTCTACATTGATTTTTATGGATTCTGTTGGCCATAGTCAAATTTGTTGTATGAACGTATGCTGACACTTTTTATCTGGGAAATTAAGCTGTTTCCCTGTAAAGCCACAGAGAGTGGCGGCTGATTTGCATTTACTTTCTTTTTTTTTTTCTTCCTTTTTGGCTATACTTTAATTTTGGTAAAGTTACAGTGGCAATGTCCATCTTGTCTTTAAATAAATATTTCTTTTCATGTTTCAGGAGGTGATCCCTTGGGACAGTTTGCTATTGAAAATATACAGAATGAATGGAAGGTCTATGTCAAAAAACCTCTGGACAGGGAAGAAAAGGATAATTATCTTCTAAATATTACAGCGACTGATGGGACCTTTGCAACAAAAGCAGTAGTGGAGGTTAAAGTTCTTGATGCTAATGATAATAGCCCTGTTTGTGAAAAGGTAGGCAGAGCCTTGTATCTTCTGCATCCAGCTGCTTTCTTTCATGCATAAAATCTGCCCTTTCTCTGAAATTGCTTCTCAGGAGACTGACAAATAACTGTTGCTTTTAAACCAGTAAGAAAATTTGGACCATTAAGTTAGAATACTGTCAAAGAAAAGATACTTCACGGACACCTTTTTTTAAAAATCCAAAGACAAATCATTGATGGAATTTTGACACTCAATGGGTATTTGAAGAATGTAAGGAGAATTGTAGTACATTTCTCCTGTGTTAATGCATGCTTTTCCAAAAGGAATTGTTTTAAGCTGCAGCATGATAGTTTATATGCTCTATTTTATGAAAGAAGCAAGGTCTGAAAGAAGGCTATAGCATTACTTAGTTAATACATGTGTATATTTCCTGTAATAAAAGGGTTGAAAAGACTGGAACATTATCTTGCAGTTGCACTCAACAGCACCAAAAAATCTGTAATCCATAGAAATTTTATTGCTCTAAAGCTCTCTACCAGATTTGATAGTCTGCAAAAATGGACATGAAAAATAAGGGGGGAAAAAAAAAAAAAAAAAAAAAAACAGAAAGGTGGCCCCTGCAAGAAGTGTAATTGCCTTACAATGAAGCCCAGATTTTTTTTTTAACTTAGCACATTTGAAGTTTGCATAGTTGAAGTTGCATAGTTGGTATTACCAGGTGAAAATCTTACCTTGTATTAGGAAGGACAAGGATACAGTGAACATTTGGTTTCTTTTCTTAGTTGATGTTTATGTTGGTTAGATACAGACTGCCAAGTCAGTGGTTTTAGCTTTTTTCCTTCTTTTTTCCCTTTGTTAATACTGATGTTGTAGGGCTCAGTGCTTCTAATTTAATGTACATTCCTGAGATGGCTCAGCTGTAAGAGTGCTTAGTGCCCTTAAATTCTTAATTATTTTTCTTTTTTTTTTTTTTTATTTAATCTAGAAGCTTTTGTGTCAATACAAGAAAGACAGATAACAGTTTTTTGTAGGTTGAGACAGACATAGAAAACTGATTCACCAAGAGGAAAAAAACAAAAGTAAGAAAAATTTACAACTCCTGTTTTGGGAACACATTTAATTATTGGTTAATCAGTTACAAGTGTTTGGAGTTCTTAGCAATGCAGTGATGTTCAAGAGTCCCTATAGTTGCAATATTAAATACCTTTCTGAATAATCTAATAAATATGAAGTAATTCATTAGGAAATCATAAGTTCTTTTCATTTTCAGATATTTCATCCTCTGGTTTACTTCATATGTTACCAAACATTCAAGCAGAGTGTTTCCTCTGTCATTCCTTCTTCCCCTCACCTTTCCAAGCTCTGCTTGTTTTAAATGTTTAGTCTTTCAATGTAACCTTAAAATCTTGCAGACTACATACGCTGATTCCGTTCCTGAGGATGCCCTTCCTGGCAAACTGATAATGCAGGTATCTGCTACAGATGCAGATATTCGGTCCAATGCAGAAATTACTTACACACTGCATGGCACAGGAGCAGAAAAATTCAGACTTACTCCAGACACAGGTAATAATACTTTATACACTATACAAGATTCCAGTCATCACCTCATTTTATAAAATGTTTTACTATTACATTAAGACATACATAAATGTCAGTACTTAAAACTCTTCACTAAGGGTTGCTTTATTGTACAGCTGTTTAAAATGTAAGTTTCTACTACACAAATACTAATAATACTTTGAATAGAAGTCAGAAAAAAGCAAGCATTTTAATATATGAGGAACTAAAGAGTAAACAGGGTAATTGCCTTGCAGCCAGAAACTTTCATGCTGAAGTGATTGAAGTAAAAGAAGGCTATAAAATTTGGTTTTTTTATATTCATTGTAGTAGTAGTAATAATGGTTTATAACTGAAAATACCTTTGCCATCATCTGTTTTGGTAGTTTAAATGGGATGAGGTATATTAAATTTGAGGGGCAACAAATTTTCTTTCCGTGGTAAACACCAAGAGTGCCTTCAGTTTCATTGGAAGCATTATATAAATGAAATTAACTTTTAACTTGCGGGACTTTGATTTTCGTGGCACTTGTGTGTTCTGGCTTGTAGTATAGGTCACAGATAATGACAAAATCCTGTACTATTCAGTGGACAAGCAGTAGGGAATAGTAAACAATATAGAAAAAATGAAATAAGATAAGTACAAAGATGTAATGGAAATACAGATATTAGAATACTTCAGTGACAAAATAAATTACAAAGACCTTACTTCTTGGGGGTTTGTTGTTTGTTTTTTTTTTTTAATTTGAATGTCAGCTGTGTGATGTGCTAGTATGTTGTTACAAAAAATTCAGAATTCATGAGGCTAGAGTAGTCTTAAACAGTATTTCGTAATACCTTTTTGAATTGGTTAAAAGGAGACAATCACATAATGCCTCTCCTTTTTTCTGTCCCCTTGCAAAGAAAGTATGTGTTAAGACTTCTACATGTTTGTCTGTAGTAGCAGGTTATATATGATAGTGTGAATATCTCTCTTTAGTCAGTGAATGTTAGAGGAAGAATCATCAATAGCTGTGGAAGGAATACAAATAACACAGAAAAACCAGGCATGGATTTAACCTTGCATTTTTTTAAAGCAAGAGTTCTAATATTTTCATTATCTTTTCACAAACACATGGGTTAGTGCATGTATACACATTCTTTCTCTTTTTCCACCATCAGATAGTTTTACTTTAGCCAATTTCTGTTTCAAGAAAATTGGAGGGGGAAAAAAAAGAGGATTTTAGTGTTTAAACTTTTCAAGCTGAAAAGGCAGGTGGCTTACATGCTTTGGCCAAAGTAAAGCTGATTAGTGCAGTACAGCTGTTGACTTAGGCACTGATAATATTACTGTAAAGAAGAAAATTGTTTCGTTTTTCTGATTTTAGGGGAAAACATGTTAGACTTAAGTCTTACAACTTAACGTCAACTTATGTGTGTTGTTTTGTTTGTAGGTGAACTGAAAACATTAATGGCACTTGATCGTGAACAGCAAGCAGTTTATCATCTTCTAGTGAAAGCCACAGATGGAGGAGGAAGATCCTGCCAAGCTAATATTATTCTGACTCTGGAAGATGTGAATGATAATGCCCCAGAGTTTACAACTGATACTTACTCCATTACAGTATTTGAAAACACAGAGCCTAAAACCCTTTTGACAAGAGTGCAGGCAGTGGATGCAGATGCAGGTATGTGTTCGTTGACCAGTACTTTTGCCATGGTCTCAAAGTTACAGTAATGTTTATTAATCTTATCCTGAGAGGTGTCAAGTGTTTCAGTAGAACTGACAGATGTTCCATAGCACTCGGGATTAGACTCCTGAAAGATACATTTAGGTCTACTAAATCTTGTAACACCTTACTTCCATGTGTTAGTAGGTTGGAAGTCCTCCCTTTTGTGTGTCTGCAAAATGAAGAGAGCGGAGAGAAACAAAATGTAGGATATTTTTCGTGTGGTGATGTATTAATGTTATGATGGGTTAGGTTCATCCTTTTTCTCCTGATGTAAAGTAGGACTATCAAGCCATGTCTGTTCATGTAAATGTGCATTCATAGATTTTTGAATGTGTGTTTCTCAGGCTAGCCATTGATCATTATACCATAAAGAGAACCCTGGTCAGTTGGAGCTTTCTGTATATGTTACTACATTAAGATTTTTGCTGTCTCTTTATCTTTATTATTCAGTTACAAGTATTTAAGTGAACATGAACTGAAGATGACATTAGAGTTTGTTCATAGGCTTTGTTGTAAGGAATACAACAACATAAAATATTTTTAGATATGTATAATTTCTATATATCATCAGTTTATTAATCAAGTGGTATTAATGAATGCTTGTCTCAGTCTTGTGAAAATCTGACCTGTGTGCAATGAGAAGGTTAACTTGCTCACTTGGAAGGTAACAGACAGATGTTTTCACATTTCACTAGTCTTTGAGGCTCGGGAGGACTGAAATACTTGGTCTCAAAATCTATATTTATTTTGTTTGTTTGCTTGTTTTATGCAGAAAGGTTTCCAGAAATTATGTTTCTGCTGATTTTGGGGTGTGGTTCTTAGATAAACTTACTGGTATTGAGTCTAGTTATTCGATGTAACCTAATTCTCCCATATCCTCTTCTGTTATTTTAAGCCTGCAAAGTAGATGATGTTGTTCTAATGTTATAATTAGATTTATATTACTAATTGTTTCATATTAGCTAGTACTGTGACTGAAGCATGTTTTCTCTGTGACAGAAAATCAGTGCAATGCAATGTTAATTTTTTCTGGAAATCATTCTGCCCATCACCAGAGCCTTTAACTCTTGCTAAAACTTATTTTTTACGTGAATGATAATGTTTAGCATGTTTTATTTCTGTAGCTATCAGAGCAATTGTTATGTTGATGTATTTTAACAGCTGCTTTGTACTTGAAAATTTCTTTTCAAAATGCAGGGTTGAACCGTAAAATCCATTATTCACTGGTGAACTCTGCAGAAGGTCAGTTCTCTATTGATGAATTCACTGGAATCATTCATTTGGAGAAGCCTTTGGATCGGGAATTACAAGCTGTGTACACACTAACTTTGAAAGCTACAGATGAAGGTTTACCTAGAAGACTGTCTTCGACAAGTAGTCTAATAGTTTCTGTTTTGGACATAAATGATAATCCACCAGTATTTGAGCATAGGGAGTATAGTGCAAGTGTATCAGAGGACATTTTGGTTGGAACTGAAGTTCTCCAGATCTATGCTGCAAGCAGGGACATTGAAGCCAATGCTGAGATCACATACTCAATAGTCAGTGGGAATGAACATGGAAAATTCAGCATCGATTCAACAACAGGTAACAGATTACAACTGTGAATTTAATAAACTAACCAAGCACAATACAATACTGTGTTCTGCACTAGTTCAGTCAAATAGGTTGTGTATACTCCATGTGCATCCTGGCTGTAGTTGCTGCTACTCTCACCCATTTTGCCAGCATGCCTACTAGAGGATTACAGTAGAATGTAGAATAGGAACTTTATTCGTTGCTGCTTGGATTAGATTCATTTAGATGATAAGAGTAAGGGTTTCCTAACTGGAATATTCCCTACCCTGGGGGCAGAGGGGGTTGAAAAGACACAGATCTGCAGTAATAGAAGCATAATAGTCTTTTTACAAAAGACAGTATAATCATGTAATCAGAGTGAATGGCCAGACGTGGTAAAAGAAGGATCAGAAATTACATTGACTGTGAAAACCAGTCACTGGTACACAAAGACAGTAATCCTAGTGGAGTTTCATATGGCATTAAAGAGGTTGGAATAAGAATATTTTGGTCAACTGTATATCCAGCATGACAGTGGAGACTTTAGGCTTGCGTGATACTCAAATATGATCTCAGAAACTAGGTTCTGTAGGGAATTTTTTCTTTTTAATGACCATTCTCTGGTAAAAATCAATACACGCCTTAATTCTAATTTGGTTTTCTTATATAGTTCTTTTTCTAGAGCTAATTTCGTGTAAAGTTTGTTGGTTTTGGATTTGTTTTTAATAATATTTCTACCCAAAAGTTCATTGTAGTTAGTTGTATGAGTGTAATTGAAATTATAATTCTTCCAGCTGCTTTTTCCAGTGTGCATGCTGGTACTATAGAGTAGAAGTACTTTGCCAGATAAACTCCATATTTTTGAAAGGAGGAAAAAAGTTTCCAGAAAAACTTCCAGCAGGAAATCAATGTGTATGCTAGGGTCTGCATTATCTTAACTAGTCAGTTAAAAACTCACATTACAAAATGTAAATCTGGTGGGTTTAAAGCATGAGTCTTTTGTAGTAATGGCAGGAACCTCTCATCTCTTTGTTTACACATGTAAAGTGTGATCATTTCACTGTGTAGCTCCAGCTTTACAGTGACAAATCAAGCCCTGAAGAAAGCTGAGTATTTGTCAAGCCAAAACAAAAAGTTGCAATCCATGATACTGCAGCAATAGCAGCGTTTGTGTGAGGCTGTTTTTCTTTCTTCTTCCCTAGGAGCTATTTTTGTCATAGAGAGCTTGGATTATGAAAGTTCTCACGAGTACTACTTGACAGTGGAAGCCACAGATGGAGGCACGCCTTCATTAAGTGATGTTGTAACAGTGAATATTAATGTCACGGATATCAATGACAACACTCCAGTGTTTAGCCAAGACACTTACACTGCAGTAATCAGTGAAGATGCTGTGCTTGAACAATCAGTTATTACAGTACGTATTGTTTTTTTCCTTTGAAATACTCTGTCATGATGATCGAGCTTTCCAACTTGAAGGAATAAGTATTGATTTAAAGGTGAACACAAATGAATAGATGCTTGCCACTGAGTGAACTGAAAATTTTCTTTGAAAAAGTTTCGGAACCAGAGACTTCAGATGCTCAGGGAAAGTAGACGATGTGTTGTGATATATGTATGTTCTCCTCATGAGAACATAACTTAATTTTCAGAAGAAATTTGGGAAGTTAAATTATGTTGGTATGTTCTATTTGGATGACATTCCTCTTAAAATTGTGAAATGTGTTAAAACAAAGCATCTCATCTTCAGGGTGAATTTATCTGAAAGGTGCTAGAATCTCTTTCAACCTGTTTTAATGAAACTGTAATGTCCCTTAGGTTATGGCAGATGATGCTGATGGACCTTCAAACAACCGCATTCACTACACAATTATAGATGGCAATCAAGGAAATCCATTTACAATTGACCCTACCAGGGGTGAAATAAAAGTGACTAAGCTTCTTGACAGAGAAAAGGTAAGTTTGTCATGCTTTTTGAGCTGTTGGCATTAATTTAACTACACATAATTACATTTTTTATTCTATTTCTAAATTACCATTTCATGTTTAAAAATTAATGTAGCTCTCATAAAGTGAAGGCTATATATTTATATCAGTTCTTTTGGGGAACATAAGGAAAGAGAAAGGATAAAACATATGAAGGCAAGCTTTACTAGGGGTTTGCGCTACAATATTTCTTCCATAAAACAAAAGCTGAGTTTGTTACTTTTTTGCTCTTTAGTGAATGTTTGATTTATTTTTTTTATTTTTTAGATTTCAGGATATACTTTGACAGTTCAAGCTTCAGATAATGGAAGTCCATCTAGACTTAATACAACCACAGTTAATATTGATGTTTCTGATGTAAATGATAATCCTCCAGTATTCTCAAAAGGAAACTATAGTGTTATCATCCAGGTAAATACAGATAAGGGAGTACTCAATAATATTATTGGACTGTTGTGACTTGAAAAATGTTGAAAGATACGATAAATGTAATGTTGCAATTCTATTTTTCTTTATTTTTAATTATTTAAAGTTACCAGTGAGACTGCTTACCAAATAAGTGTTAAGGGTTACAATGTTCCTGTTGTGGATATTATATAGAAACTTGCATTGCAAGTTCACAGAATCACAGAATGGGTCAGGGACCACAGTGGGTCATCTGGTCCAACCTCCCTGCTCAGTCAGGATCATCCTAGAGCACGTTGCACAGAATTGCATCCATTTGTTCTTGAATATCTCCAGTGAGAGGGACTACAACTTCTCTGTGTTCTTTTTCATGTTCATCATGTGTGTACATGTGCATATATATTATACATTGCATTTATGTTTGTAACATTCTTAACATCATACAAGGATGTTAAAATCCGTAATAGTTTTGCTATTTCTTTTTAATCCTAAGAGTTACTGCTTAGAAAAAGATCTTTTAAGTACCTATTACTGTAAAGCTACTGTCATGCACCATGGCACATAGTTTAAGACTTAATTCCCATTGGCCTCCTCTGGGATCAGAAGCAGTTAGAACAGGAGTAATAGTTCATATTGCTGCATACCAATCCTTCGACTAATTTTGCATCTTAGAAGGGTAGCAATGGGCCAGATTCTCAAGTGTCTGCCATGTACTTGTCTGACTCAAAAAATTCTACTTAAGCAAAGACAGCAGGGGCAGCATCTGTTCTGTACTTCTTGTCTTCCTGAATCCAATAGAGAGTAAATGGAAGGCAACAAAGGAATTGCATTAAGACCTTTATCTACTGGAAGTGTAAATGAGCTCAATCCCTTGGGCCTTTTTGCTGTTGCTGGTGCCTGGCCTAATACGATAGATCAGTGAGGATCAGGCAATGTTATCTCCTGCACTGTGTCATCCTAACATACCAATTCTGTTTGAGATGGTGTACATGATCTGTAAAGGCAGCTTTCCAAAATAAGACAGAGTGATTAGCATCTACCCAATATACATAGAGTATGCAAGTGAGATGTTCCGGATCTTGTTTAAAAAACAAGCTAACAAAAACAAACCAACCAAAAAAACACACATATTTGTATGTTTGTGTGCTGTCAAAGGTATTTTCACCAATTACAGTCTTCCTTGAAATTGTTCTTGAATGTTAATTAATGTATCTCCTAAAACTACAGACAGCATGGCCAATGTCTGTAATACTTCCCTTACTCAAACTAAAAGGAAGACCTCTTGTTCAGTAGTTCATTCATATAAGCCTGCCCTAGTATTAAGGTAGCAGAAAAAAAAGCTGAAGGAGTTGCCCAAGAATGCTGGTGTGCATTTCCTTATGTATTGGAAATGGACTTATTTGGACACAGTTAGAAATGTCATTAGCTATTATGAAAATCACATTACTTTAGATAGCCAAATGTAAATATTTGTATTTTAACAATGATCCTTGTCTGTTTTGCTGAAAGGGAAAAAAAGGTCAACATTTGATAAATAAATTTACTTATTCTATCAGGAAGAAAGAGCTTGCTTGTCATTAGTTTTTTGCAACTGGGAAAGAATAGCATTTGTACTTTAAAATAATGTTTCTTTTTTTCCTTTTTTTTTTTCTTTTTTGCTTTTAAAATATGTATGTATATAAAAATATCTGTCCAATACAGTATAGCACAATTATTCTGGGAGAGGTGTTACAGGTGTTAGATAAGGTTGTATAGCACAATTATTCTGGGAGAGGTGTTACAGGTGTTAGATAAGGTTGTATGTGTGCGTAAAATACACGATAAGCCAAAGAATTTGAAGTGTCTGTAAAACCTCAGGCATCCACATGATGCAAACTTGAAGGGATTTTGTGATGCAAATTCTAAAACCTGGATTTCATATTTTAACTGGATTATTTATGGCTGTAGCAGCCACAACTATAGTCAGAACACTAATTAGGGGCACAAGGGGTCAGATGGAGGAGTGTGTTTTTCTAGTCCTCCCAACAGAGGCATTGGTTTATTCTTAACAGGTGTTTTAGCAAAATTTGAAATCTTTTATGACTTGGTAATTAGGCTACAGTAATATTAATTCAGACCAGAAGTGGAAAACGTAAAGTGTCGAGGCTGAACTACCTTTAAAAGTATAATACAAAGTTTAAAAATGTACTGCCTTTCTCCTTTTACTGTTTTTTTATTCTTATTCTCAGACGGTAGTAGTTTTTCTTAAACAATATTCTCATTCTGGTTTCTCTTAATACTGATTAACTGGTTTGACAATAATTTGATTTTTTCTTCTGTTCTGAAGAACAAATCAGTATCAGACTATCCTCAATTTAACAAAAGCAATGTGTATTATGCATTTATAGGAAAATAAGCCTATTGGATTTAGTGTGCTGCAACTAGTGGTGACAGACAAGGACTCTTCTCACAATGGCCCTCCTTTTCTTTTCACCATCCTGAGTGGAAATGAAGAGACTGCTTTTCAGATTAACCAGCAGGGAATTCTGAGCACAAGTGCTACACTGAATCGCAAAGTGAGAGATCACTATTTACTTCATGTTAAGGTAGGATGTTCCTCCTCTAGCTGTTTTGCCTTGTAAGTATTTGTAGAACTTTTCCCACTCATGCCCAATCCACTACTTGTCTTTCTGTTACAAGATCCTGACATGCCGTGCAGTCATTTGAGGCATGTCCCTTGAGGTAACATTTTCAGGGACCTAGTCAGTTGTTTAAATGAAAATCTATACAGGTGTAATGGGAAGTTTAATTTAACACAGTAAGGTTTAAGTGAAATGGTAACTGGGTAAGTGGTCTTGATAAGCCCTTTGCCTTCCGATTGGGATGCTGGAAAGGCCAGCAGGGAACAGGTCCCGTGCGCCACCCATTATTAACTGCAGAATTCCTCTTGCCTCTATCACTTCGACCCTGGAAGCTGTGTACTGAACTACACTCACATGATGGCAACAGGGATATTGAAAGTTGCACAACATAGCAGTACCGAAAAATTTTTCTGCAGCGCCACATTCTTTTTCCAGTGAAAATTGAAAACATGTTTTTTTAAGTTTGGAAAACCAGGTCAGTGCAACTTTGTCATAGCATTGAAACTTAGAGTGCAGTAGTTTGAGATCTCAGGATCTTGCAGTCGAAAACACAGTAGGAAACTCAAAAAATTACCTGAAATGCTATAATATGGATATGATATACATTTGCCATTTTTGTGCAAAAAGATCAGACCATGTCCAAGGTTACCCAGCTAAGTTCTCTGAAATACTTTTTGTAAGCTAGTGTAAGAAAAGTTCAAGTCAATTTTTTTAATTTTATGTAATCCTTTCTAATTCAGTTGCAAATTAAGCAGCTGTGAACAGAGGACTTAAAAATTGGTAGGCTAAAAATATCTGGCCTTAATTCTTAAACTTCATTTTCAGATCTGTGTTTTAAGAAAAATTCTTACCTTTATTTTTACATGACAAATTTCTTTCAATCTCCAAATTATTCTTATGCATACTGCAGATAATTTATAATATATATTGCAGATAATTTTTGAGTAAATATGGACTTGCAGAGTTTTAGAGCAATACTGTCTGTAACAGTGTATACTGAATTCTGTCCACATTGAGATAATTCCAACATATTTATACAAAGTCTGTTTTCTTTAGGGAAAGAAGAAAAAATTCCCACAGATACTGTAATTTGCTGGCTTAGTCACTAAAATATGTCACCAGGAGCCATCAGTATAAGAACTGATATAGTTTAATTTAAAGGTAGTTTAGGGTTTAAGAGTTGAGATGAAAGAGGGGGCAGGTATATCAGTCCTCTGTTAGCCATTTTTTTCTCAATAGTGATATGCCAGTTCCCCCAAAGTCACCTTTTTGTTTATGGAAGAACCAGCAATGTTTTCAATATGTGGAATTACTGTAGTACAAGATTCATATGTTTTATTTTAAATCTTCTCTAAGCAGTAGCTAATTTCTATTTATTTTCTTCTAAAACATATCCATGTACTCACAGGCAGGTATGGCTGTTCTGTGTAGGCTGTTTCACTGACTTCGTCACATTTCATGATTTAGCTGCGCACTTGGCCCTTTCTAACATTAAGTGTGAGACACCTATCTAACATCTTCTGGGTGGAATCATGCAATTCTTTCATTTCTAAGTCAATTCCTGGACTCTAGGCTGCTTGCAAACAGCCTGTCAGTACTTCAGCTATCTTGTCTTTAGCACAGCACTTGAAAAGTGCCTTTTTTCCAGGGAATGAATAACAGCTGTTTTTAGTGGCATCCAGTAGGTAAAAAAAGTGTCTTAAAACAAAGGTACTCATTTAGAACAAAGACTTCTCAGAGACTGTAAATCATTAGAGCAGACTGTACCAATGTGCATTTTTTGTGTGCTGTACTATCCAATCTCAGTATTTGGGACCTGTCTAATATGTTTACAAGTTTCCCAACTGGATTCTGGAAATATGTCACCATCTTTTGCCATTTGTCATTTTACACTGTGCTAGCTTTTTTTCCCACAATGTTTGTGGGAAAAAATATTCTTCCCCTGCTCATTTAAACCAAAGATTTTTCAAAGGTTGTAGGACGGCATTTTCTCAAGTTTACACTGTGTTTAATTTCTGCACTTTAATCTTGCAGATCACAGGTTAATGATGTCTCAATACCCCTTTTTTCATTTTTTAGCTGACCTTCGCTGGTGTGCTTTCCGGTATTGACATCTTTCATATAATTTGTTTTCTGAATGGATTGTTGAGGTTTTAAGTTACAGGCATGCTTTAATTTGAAAAAAACTAAAAACAAACAAACCAAAAACCTCGATAAAAATATACAAACAACTCCTCCCATATGCACTCTACACACCAGTACTTTCAGACTTTACTTAATATGAGCATTTCTTTTACTTTACTTTGTAGTTTCAACAGAAATAAGGTTGGGGGGTTTTTTCCAAGGGTCACCTTACATGTGCATGCCACTCACATTTGCTTTCCTTCTCTCCAAAGGAAATAGATTATCCATTAACAAATGTCTCACAGCACTAGTGTGCAAAATCTTCAGCTATGAGTCATGCTGTCATGAGTCCTTTGTGCCACACTCTGCAGTCTTTAGTTTAGAGCCAAAACAGATTTTTAAATATCTGCACTATTGAAAATTCATTTCTCCTGGGGTTCTTCTTTCCTACTTGCTGTCCATTTGTTATAATTTTGCTTGTCTGTTTGTTTTGAGTCTTTTCTTGTTTCCCTTGGGCGTTTCTCCTGTAGCTAAACTGCCTGCCTTGTCTTGTTTCCAGGCAGAAATCTAGGCAAAACAAACTTTGCCAACTTGAGTGCTCTCTCTCTCTCCCTCTCTGTCTCTCTCTCCCGCCCTGTCTCTCTCTCCCCCCCCACCTCCACCCCCTTGTAATTTGTGTTTGAGTAACTAAGAGGGCAAGTTTCTAGCCATGCCTGTCTTTTGGAGTTAACAGATGAAGTTCTATGAGACCTTTTAGAAAGGCCATGATTATGTGCACATCTACAAGATAATTTTGTGCCTGGAGTTACTCCTTTTTTGTTTAAATCTGTATGGAAAACCAAAAGCAGTTTCTGTGCATAGATCTTCAAAGGGTATCTGTAGTCTCTGTCAAATTATTGCAAAATCTTTTGAAAAATACAGAATATCTTCTATCTTCTGAGCCCTGTGTATCCCCTCCGTACCTTCACATTTCTCCAATTCATCTTTACCTATTTTTATTGCATCGCTTTCAGTAACTAGGAGAGAGCTCTGGGAAAAAAGGTAGACAGGAAACAAGAGCTGAGAAAGAGAAAGCAAGTGAACCCAAAGGAATGCTCTTTTTGCACTTTGCTACTCTTTATTTTCTCTCATCTTTACACAACAACAGTGTATGTTTTTGTCCAAAAGAGGTGAAGAACAGGATGTTCAAAAAGGCTTTAAAATTGAATTAGACTGATTCTGTTAAAGATAATTACCTTAATTGTCTGAAGCAAATAGCACTATAGGTGGGTTTTTCCCTCTCCTTGATCAAAAATCATGAAAGACGATATAATTCATTATAACTTTCTGCATGTATTGTTTTCCTTTTGAAGTACTGTTTGGCATATTGTATTTAGTTTGTCTTCCAGACCACCTCCTAACTGTGATGAAGCATGTTGTACATTTCTAGTGTATGACTCATTTCAAGTTTGTAATATATTTCCATGCTTGATATAAAAAAGCTTCAAGCACCATCTGCTGTCTGAAATCAGTTACTGTGCATTTCCTCTGTATTTGCTACCAGTATTAGTAGCTTCCTGGCATTTTCAGGTAATATGAGCATTTTAATCTTGGAAGAACTAAAAACATGTTTGTGTGAGCCGCTTATATAAGCTTTTAAAATTTTCAGGTGTTTTGTAGTTTTTTTGTAGAAAAATACAGCTCTACTGTATACAGTACAAATATTTGCAATAGACTTTGAGATAAAGCAACAATATAAATCTATCCTCATTTTTCCTTTAGGTGGCAGATAATGGAAAACCACCGTTGTCATCTTTGACTTACATTGATATTAGAGTTATTGAGGAAAGCATTTATTCTCCAGCAATTCTGCCTCTAGAAATCTTTATCACAGCCTTTGGGGAAGAATATTCAGGTGGTGTCATTGGAAAAATCCATGCAACCGATCAAGATGTTTATGATACTCTGACGTACAGTCTGGACCCCAAAATGGAATCCTTGTTTTCAGTTTCCAGTACTGGTGGCAAACTAATAGCACATAAAAGGTTAGATGTAGGACAGTACCTCCTAAATGTCACCGTTACAGATGGAAAATTTACAACTGCAGCTGATATTACTGTTCACATCAGACAAATCACACAAGATTTACTAAATCACAGTATTGCAATACGCTTTGCTAACCTGTCCCCTGAAGAATTCATCGGTGATTACTGGCGCAATTTCCAGAGAGCATTAAGAAACATCTTGGGCGTGAGGAGAAATGACATCCAGATTGTTAGTTTGCAGCCTTCTGATCCTCCTTCAAATCTTGATGTCCTCCTGAATATTGAAAAGTCTGGTAGCTCTCACCACCCAATGAGAATTTTACTCCACAAGATAAACTCTTCTGTGCCTGACCTAGAGGAGATTTTAGGTGTCCGGATAATTGAAGTGTTTCATAAGCTCTGTGCAGGCCTAGATTGTCCTTTGAAATTTTGTGAAGAAAAAGTAACAGTGGATGAGAACATCATGTCAACCCACAGTACAGCCAGGTTGAGTTTTGTCACTCCTCGTCATCACAGAACAGCAATTTGTCTTTGTAAAGGTAAGAAAAGCAGTAAGGAAAACCATATTCTCAAAAAAGATTGTTCTGGTTTTAAAAATCCATAATCCACAGGTGGAAATTTATATTACAGGACAAGATGAGGAATGTTGTGTAACCCTCACTGCAGCATTTGCCTAATTTTGTTCAGAGTAAAGAGTATTTTTTTTTTATTTCATTACCTCATTTTAAGAGTTTACATAATGTAAGCTTATGGGAGCAGATTTTTATTTTTTTATAGTTACACCTTTGTTTTCCATTTTATGAAAGAAATTAATTTTTTTCATTGTTGCCTATTCTATATTGATGGCCATTTTCAGTCTTGTGTGCACAAAGGTAAAAGTACCTGGATACTTCCTTGTTTCTGCTTAGGGAAGTGGCCCACAGAGCTTCCAAACTTGGCTGGAAATGACAGAGTGATGTGGGAAATGAGTATTCATTAAAACACATTTAAGTATACAGATTTGTAATAGAAGATTAATTTGTCTTTAGCTCAAAGGAAAACAACACTGCTTTTTAAAATCAAGACAACATTGATGGGTGTACTTGCACATATGAAGTAAATATTTAAAGCCCTTTCCTTTTCTGTCTCAAATACAGACATGCTTTTTTCCTGCTCTCCTCAGCTAACTCGATCTGTGTTTATTATATACATGTTGGTTTTTATGGTGAATTGTAGTAATGGTAAACCTTAAACCACAGCACCAATTTCCCAGTTTTACCAAATGAATTGAGTAGTCAAGATAAGGATGAACATCAGCCACTCTAAATGCCATTCGTCTATTCTGTGCCAGTCATGGCCTATAACTGTTACTTCACTTCCCTGTCTGATAGTTAGGAATATCATTTGGGTTACTTTCAGTTACTGTACTTAAGAGTCCCTTTTCACAAAACACCATTACCACCAACAGAGAAGAAATAATGGATTTTGTTTTACAGAAGGGAAATGTCCCCTGGTGAACAGTGCATGTGAAGGAAATCCATGCCCTGAAGGTACTGAATGTTTAGGAGATCCAAAGGAAGGAAAATACACCTGTGTTTGCCAAGGCAGCAAAGCTGGACAGTGTCCTGGTAAGGAATTAACTCTGAAAAATTCTGTAACTATATTATTTTCCAAACATAAATTCAATTCCAGTCCTGTGCTAATACATTTTATGCTCTTCTGTATTCCTAAGCACCAGACATTTCTGCTGTGACATTTACTGGGAGCAGCTATGTGAAATACCGTCTCATGGAAAATGAGAACAAAGAGGAAATGAAGCTGACAATGAGACTTAGAACTTACTCTGCTCATGCAGTTGTTATGTATGCCCGAGGAACAGACTACAGTATCTTAGAGGTATATTAAAATCTCCTAGTGCATCTCTCTTCCTTTCTTCCTACCATCTTCTTACCATTTTTTGTGCCAGATTAAAAGATTGAGTCATAACATCTCTGTGGAATTGTTATCATTGATAACTGCCTTTAAGGTAGGGTGTGTCATACATCCAGGTGACAAACTTGTATAGAATTTTTTAAACATGTAAAAGGAATTTGGTTTGTTTACTGTTTTTAAAATAAACAAAAAAGCCTCACAAATCATCTTGTTTTAATCAACAACTTTACTTTCTATAATACTGAAGTCCATACAGAATTAATCACTTAGAGAATAAGATGAAAGGTGCTGAAGTATTGTAATCTTTTGATTATGATCTGTGACTTCTTTACTAGAGGAAGAAAATGCACAAAGTGTATGTTTTAATTAAAAGAACTATATAGAATGAGAACTATATAGAATGAATCACAGTCTCTGTGACTGTTTGGAAAACAATGTTATTAAACTGCCTTTTTTGAATACCACCATCATCCCATCTCTCCAGCAAATGTAAACTTTTATAGGCATCAATATTTTATACTCTTTAAGTATGCAGATTATTTATTGATGTTATGGCTTTCATCTGTAGATTCATCATGGAAGACTGCAATATAAATTTGATTGTGGCAGTGGACCTGGAATTGTCTCTGTTCAGAGCATTCAGATAAATGATGGCCAGTGGCATTCAGTATCTCTTGAAGTGGACGGAAACTATGCACGACTTGTTCTGGACAGGGTGCATACTGCATCTGGTACTGCTCCTGGTACACTTAGGACACTAAACCTAGATAATCATGTGTTTTTTGGTGGTCATATTCGTCAGCAAGGTACAAGACATGGTAGAAGTCCTCAGGTTAGCAATGGTTTCAGAGGCTGTATGGATTCTGTTGTACTTAATGGACAAGAGCTACCCCTAAATAGCAAGCCACGAAGTTATGCACACATGGAAGAATCTGTAGATGTTACTCCTGGATGCTTACTGACTACGACAGATGGTTGTTCAAGCAGCCCATGTCAGAATGGAGGCATCTGCAATGCATTGCCAAATGGAGGTAAGCTGTGCTATATCCTTCTGCTTTTAGTTTTCAAAAATGCTTTTCAACTTCTCTGCTTTGAAGGACAAAACAACTCTGTGCATAATTCTTGCTTTCCCAGACAGTTGTAGAAAATTGGTTGTTGAGCAGGTAGGAAGGCTGTGTCTGCCTGTGTTATAGATTCCGTTCCTTGGGATATGAAGTAGACAAAGTTCGCCATCTGGCAAACTGAGGATAAATCTTCAGTGTCAACACTTGAGGTCCGTCCTCTTAACTGCCTACTTTAAAGCCTTCCTTTAAAAATTCTGAAATTAGCGTGTCAGCTTGAGTCTTGTGAGAGAAATGGAAGTTATCCTTCAGTCATGTTCAAAAAAACCCTTACTGTTAGACTTTCCTTCATTTTTCAGTAAAAATATTTCTATTCTTTCCCATTCTCTATCTCTTTGAACAGGTAGGTGGGTAGAGAGGAATTTATCTTAAATCTGTTGGTTGCCTAGGAGAATTTTATTTCAAATCCAGTAAAGCCATGTGACTCTTTCACAAAGACTGTATTTGATTTCAGGTTACTACTGCAAGTGTGCACCTCTGTTTATGGGAACTCACTGCGATGTAAGTGTCAACCCATGTGCTTCCAACCCCTGCCTTTATGGTGGGACTTGCATCCCAGTCAGTGATGATTTTATCTGCCAGTGCCGAGGACAATACACAGGTCAAAGGTATGTTTGTATGGTGTTTTGTACCAATGAACCCCTTAGAGAACAGGCTACAAATGTAACACTTTTTCTATTTCCTTTTTTATCCGCTTCCTCCTTAAAGCTCAGACTTTGAGATCCACTGGAGTTAGTTGAAGTTACTGATAGCCCTTATATTACAGCCCTGAATCCTACACTATATACTCCCTTGAAGTAAGGTAATAGTTCATTCATGCATTTTTGTTTGTTTTGACTTTGCAGGTGCCAACTGGGTCCGTATTGCAAAGACAATCCTTGTAAAAACAGTGGCAAGTGTATTGACAGTTTGGATGGACCTGTTTGTGAGTGTGATGCAGGCTTTCGTGGAGAAAGGTGGGTAGTGCTCCACATATATTAAATTTTAATGGCATTACTTAACAGTTCACACGGGTTGAAATTGTGGATGTTGCCTGATAGTGTGCAGTTCTCTACATTAAATGTATCCAAAATTGTTGAGAACAAGGAGATTACAACAAAGACTACTGATATAAACTAAATATGATTGCTCTGCTCTGTTTCTGATAGGTGCCTAACTGATGTCGATGAATGCATAGAAAACCCATGTCTTAATGGTGCCCTTTGTGAGAATACTTACGGCTCATATCACTGCAACTGTAGCCATGGATTTGGAGGAAAACACTGCACAGACATTGTTCTTAATAAATATGTTTCAACATCTTGGAACATTAGCTTAGCGGAAGTGATTGGGATTATTGTTTTCATCGCAGGAATCTTCTTGTTAGTTGTGATTTTTGTCGTTTGCCGCAAAGTGGTTAGTAGAAAGAAGAAGCACGAGCCAGAACCTGAAGACAAGCAGCTGGGAGCTACAACAGCCTTCTTGCAAAGACCGTATTTTGATGCAAAATTAAATAAGAACATCTATTCTGACATCCCACCACAGGTTCCTGTTCGTCCCATTTCATACACTCCAAGCATTCCAAGTGACTCCAGGAACAACCTTGACAGGAATTCTTTTGAGGGGTCTGCTATCCCTGAGCACCCTGAGTTTAGTACTTTTAACCCCGATTCAGTACACGGCCATCGGAAAGCTGTAGCTGTTTGCAGTGTAGCACCAAATTTGCCACCTCCACCTCCCTCCAACTCACCTTCAGACAGTGATTCAATACAGAAACCCAGCTGGGATTTTGACTATGATAGTAAGAAATATTCTTATTTTTTTTCTTTTCTGTTAAATGTGTGTGCTGGTAGAATTTTAATGTGAGTGCAAAGCCTATGTCTATGCCTGTTAGGGTACAAGATATTATGACTTTACTGGGTTTTGAGTGTGATGAGACTTCATGCTCTATTAAAATTTGTAAAAACATGTAGATCTCAGCCTTAAATTCTCTTATAGAATTAATAGACTCTTTACAGTCTATTAACTGTCTTGCTTGAAACTTTTTCTTTCAGCTAAAGTGGTAGATCTTGACCCCTGCCTTTCTAAAAAGCCTCTGGATGAAAAGAATTCCCATCCTTATAGTGCTAGAGAAAGCATGTCTGAGGTCCAGTCTCTCAGCTCCTTCCAGTCTGAATCATGTGATGACAATGGTATGTAAAATGCAATCATTCTGTACTTCCGCTTAGATTCATTTGTTCTGTCTTTGCATCTATATCTCTTAGTGTCACTAGGACTTACATATATTGAATATATATTAAATAGTAGTTTATTTAATATATATCTGTATTTACTTATGTTAATACCCAGATTTGTTAATTTTTTAAAAATATTTTACCTATATTACACTTCATGTTAATGATTTTACCTTAAAATTATATATAATCATTCTGCTGTTGGAATATTACAGTTAAAATGCAGCTCCAGGTGTATGGAGCCTTGTGTTTAAAAGGTGTAACATTTGAGTATCTCTTTTAGGTTATCATTAGTTATCACCTTATGCAAGAATACAGTGAATTTAAAAAGTGGCCTCTGCACAAATATAACTTTCATTTTGCCATTCAGCTCTCAGTAAAAAGCTTTCTGGTGTTACAGTTTCATTTGTTTCCTTCTCTTTTTCTTGCTGCGACCTCAGCTCCCATATGGATCAGATCAGTTCTGAGTGAGAGCAGAGTTTAAGGGACTACTTGTAAGTTTGATTACTTTAGTAATGAAGGAAGCTGCACAAAAGGGAATTTTGTTATAATAGAACAGTATATTTGGCTTTCACCATGATTAAAATGAATTAATAAAAACATTTTATACATTTAAAAAGCCAATATAAAAATATAATTATTTTAATCACAACTCCATCAAAATATAATCAGCATACATATTTGTGGGTTGGATTATTATTAATTGGAAGTCTTTTCTATTGTGATGACAGAGGCTTTTACAGTTGATATGAATGCATCTGTGTATTCAGAAACATTTGATACTGATTGGACAAAGCCACAGTTGTCTCATAACTTAATTCACTAAGTTAAGGTGTTTTGATTCTTTATGCCAATTTCTGCTTTTTTTCTCTGTGTGGTGAAAAGAGCTTGAAATTCCTTTAGCTTAGGAGTAAATAACATTCTGCTTCTCAATGAAGTAGTGTGATTTGTTATTAACAGCATAAAAAAAAAAAAATCTGTGTTAATGATTGGTGAAAGTAAAATGGTATACTTGCAGTCCTCATCATTTTATCAGTAGACCTGATACCAATTTTCAACCTTTATCCTGTGCTTTTAAGTGTTGTGTTGTACATGTTGTTCCCCTCTCCTCTCCATCCTGTATGTTTCATATATTCTTACTCCCATTTCTTAACATCTATTGATTACTCATTGATACATCATTTTAAGAGAAATACCTTAGCATCATAGATATTGTTCCTTCATTCTGCTTTGGTAGATTCAGAACTTAGTAGCTTGAAATTTAATCCCTGAGCCATGCAAACAAATTCCATGTGCTTACTTCATCCTACCCTATAAGAGTAAATCCTCCCTACCAAAAGTGTCTTGGGAAAGGGAAGACGTTAAAAAATAAGTTAATTTTAGTTGGTTTTAAATAAGAGTGTAACAGCCTGAATTTGGTATTCCTATTGTGACATCACTGTTCACACACAACTTAAGTATGTTAGCAACAGAAATTTTGGGTAGATATTTTTCATATTCTAAACTTTTAATTCATTTCAGTGAAAATTTCTTTCCCTTACCTCTCACTGGGGGAAGGGAAGGAATTTGCATTTTTAAAGGGGAAAGTCTAATGCAGTACTCCTTAACTCACCCAACAGAAGCCTTTTAGAAAAGTTTAGTTTTGCTATGTGGATGAAGTACTATGCAAATGAGTATGTTTAGGCAACATCTCAGAAATTCTGATGCAACTAAAGCAACTTTGTGCCCATGCAAAGTTTGCTTCAGGAGTAGTTACAAGTATTTCTGCATGTTTAGCAAGAATAAAACTGAGGTTTAGAGATGTATTTTGAGTATTATATGCAACTGCTTTCTAGATAGAGAGTAAACGTATATCTTCACCAATAATCTTGCTCTATAAAATCGTAATGGACTGCAATTTTCAGCGTGTTTTTTGTATATCTATATGCTATTTAAAGTTATATTAATTCTAGGTTTGTTTTAATTTGCTCCTTTTATACCTTTTACAAGCTTCCATAGTGACTGTAATACACCTTGTCAATGCTGTTGTTGACTCGGTGGAAAAAGAAGGTATATACACGTTTTCATATTTATTTACTGCTTTGGCAGAATAATGCACGTTTGTCTTCTAGTATTGTCTTCTAGTAACGTAGCCCTAGCAGATGTGCATTATAAATACTTAGACTTTCTGATAAGTTTTAGCAAATAATGTATTCATATTGTATATTTGTTAATACTTTCTTGTGTATGCTGCAGCTGCCCTGTGAACAGGTTTCAAAGTGTGATTTCTTGGTCAAAAAAAAAAAAAAAAGTATTGGTGTAGAAAGATCTTGGTGCTTACTGTCTTCTGAAAATACTCACACTATAGCTCCCAGCAGAATTGAGGCAGCATCAACGGCAAATACATACAGTACTGTAGGTGAAAAAGCAGCTGCCTCCTCTTCCTTTTCCTCTCCCACCCACATGTGTGTTGCCCTGTCCAGATGAGCAGAATCGGAGTAGTCTGGTATCAGTACCCACTTCCCCGGTCTTCAGATCACTCTGTCTCTTAAGTAGAAAAAAATTATTTCTGATATGCAGCTGAGGTATAGAGGTATGCACATCCCTGTCAGTTTAAGTAGTTTGTTACTATCCAGCCTTACAACAGTATCTAAAAGGTATGTTTGGGTGTATGTATGTACACACGTGTATATTTGTGTGTGTGTAGTAGTATTGGAAGTTAGAAAGGGGCAAAGTTGACTTTTTCCATGGACTTTTATTTCATTTCTGCTAACATTTAAGAACTAACCACTCTGAACAAACTCATTACAAAATAATAGTAGTAATAAAAGTGCCAGTGAGTCTATACAAATGCTAACTATTGACTTAATACTACTTTCAGTTCTAGTAATAGGCAAGTAATTCACTCCATGACTATGAGTCTGCAGAGATTACTTCTGAAATAACATCCACAGTGGACATTTCCTCTTTCTTGATGCAGACTAGGAAACCTTACTTTGTTACTAAGTCCTACTTAAAATAAAGCCATTTTAAGAACATAAAATTGACTGTACTAGCTAAAGATTCTCTTTGGTGCATTATCTGAAGCACATACTGTTTAATTTATGCAGACATAGAAAAAAGTAGGCAAATGCAAAGACTTCTAAATACATGAGAATATTTCATTCATATGTACCTATAGACTGTAGTCCTCAGGCTACAAAATTGCAAGGCAAAGGACTTGGCAAAGGGAGAATTACTTGATTAAAAGAGGCAAAATCTATCAGTGGAAATATTTAATAATTTGTACATTTTTATATATATTTTAATTGATAGAAACTAAAAATTATGGATGTAGTTCTCAAGTCAAAGTTAAAAGTATTTCTTGGTGGTTTAGTATCACTGTAAGATAAATACAAACATTTTATGCATTGTAGTAGTAGAGAGATTAAATACGTCCTGCTCAGTCGCTTCTTAACACTTGAAAGTTTCTACTCTTAATAAGCATTTCTTCTTTGAAAGCATTTTAGGTAAAGAGTTGTGCTTTTGAGCGCCCTCAGGAGGGTGCAAGTTCAAGCAGCAGAGATCCTTGCTCAAGCTTTCAGCAAGATCAAGTTCTGGGACAGATGGTCTTTACCTTTTTAGTCTCCTCAAGTGTTTCTGTCCAGGAGGTATTCTGAAAGCATGAATCCCATCCTAGAATAGTTTTAGGCTAGCATTCTCTGCACTGCTTTTCAGGTTGTAGCTCAGTGCAAATCAGCAATGCTGAGTGCAAGAGAAAATATAGCTCCAGTCTAGCAGATTGTCACCTAGAAAGATGGGCACATCAAGTTCTTGTTAAAGAATTTTTGCCTCAGAAGAAGAGAAAAAACCAAGTGCTTCCCATTCCTTGGTAAAAGTGTCTTAAATCCAAAGTCCAAAGTGTGCCTATTTGGTTTAGTTTTGCAGCCATTTTCCATGGAAAAATAAAGAATGTTGTCTTTTAAGCAGACTAGTGGTCAGCACCTTCAGGCCAGGGACATTTTAGGAGTCTCAGAACTCAGTTGGATATCTCCATTAGTCTAAAGAGTATTTTTCTTACCTGGGCTATGCAAGGCTATAAAAAGAGGAACTTCCTACCAAAGAGTCAACCTCTGTCACTTCACTCTTCCAAGAATAGATGAAAATATGAATTCTTAGGAGAAGATTCTGCTATTAGGATAGGCATCGTTCACCCTTACAGTTTTGAATAGGGAATATAGATTCCTGAAGAAAGAAAGGTTTAAAATTGGTCAGATAATGCATGGGAGTTCTCTGCTGAGTGTGAGTTTTTGGAATTGCTGTACAAAGGCAGGCGTGTTTCCCAGTGCTTTCTCTGTGGAAGCTAGACACTAATGGGACAGTTAGTTTTTTTGCATGAGATACTTTCAGATGTAAGTCCTAGTAGATGCAGCCCTGTATCAAAAAACAGGGGGTGATACAAGGAAAGAAAAAAAAAAACAGGTCAAGTCTTGTTACCGTTTGTAGGAGAAATCCTAAATCTGCTGTTAGGAGGATTTCAACAAACTACAGATGGCAGATTTTGCCACCACTCAGCCATGTCCCAGGTGGGCTGTACATTAACTCAGGTGTCCTACAGTTCAAGTCTTAACAAATAAGGAGCCCAGGACTAAAAAACAATAGCCAACTTTAGTATTGCTAAGTAAACTGGACAAAAGCAGCATGAAAGTTCTAGTGACAGCCATTGTTTGTCTTTAATGTCAGTTCTACTATTTGATTCCTAACTATGGATGTTTTCTCCTTTTTCTTCTCATTCTGCCACCTAAAGAATCTTTTGCTGTTCCTGACCTCAGCAATTCAAGAGGTGACTTCTGCATGCAGTTCATTGATGTCCACCAAAATATTTCTTTTAATATTTGGTTTTAACACAGACTTACTATCAGTTGCTTGCCATGCTTTTGTCCACAGTGATTACACCTTACTAGATTTGCACTATATTACAGATGTGTATTATTGCATTATTGGTGTTCATATGAGAGCAATGATTGGTTTTTAATGAGACTAGGCTTACATCTAGTTTCCAGCAGAAACATACAAACTTATTCAAGGGGAGTTTGCAAGAGGGGATCAAGTTCGGTCTTTTATGCATGATTAAGCTTGATTTTCCTGTTTTTTTCTTGTATTTGAATGTGGAATGCCTTTACTAATAGTCAAAGATTTTTATCAGAGGTATGACAGTTACTGTAGAGCTAACAGCATTTTGTAAATTAACTTTATAATTCACTTACCAGGTAAAGTCACTCTAAATGGTCTGAATACCAATTGGAAATCACTTCTTTTATGTAAGAAATTCATGGGGTTCATATACTAAATATATTCTTAAGAAAAATAGGCTGCTGTTATCACCCTAATCACTCAACAACAATTGATTAAGAATTTAACTGCACCAGGGAGGCTGCTGATTCTTTGCTATCCAGTGAACTATTCTATACCATTGTGACAGCACATTCCATAGGTGACTGCAGCTCTTCCCATGTTAGGTGCAATATCTGAGAAAATAGAAAAGTTCAAGTGTGAATGATGCACTATCTAATGCATGGCATAATGTAAAGTTGTGTTGAATGTCTTTTGTGGAGCCAGGGCAAACTGCTCTCTAATTAACAAGTAGTGTCCTAATCACAGTGATTGCATTGTCTTAATACATGTATTTCAGTGTATTCTCCGTTCAGACTGACTGGAATACAAGATAGTTAATACTACCTTTCTTTTTTCTAAATTAACTTTTCAGGTTATCACTGGGATACATCAGATTGGATGCCAAGTGTTCAGTTGCCAGGTATCCAAGAGTATCCAAATTATGAAGTGGTTGAGGAGTCAGCTCCCCTCTACACAGATCCAAATGCCATTGATACAGACTATTACCCTGGCGGTTATGACATAGAAAGTGATTTTCCACCTCCACCTGATGACTTCCCTGCACCTGATGAGCTTCCACCGTTACCACCTGAATACAGCGACCAGTTTGAATCAATACAGCCACCCAGAGACATGCCAGCCGTAGGTAGCTTGGGTTCTTCTACGAGAAGCAGGCAGAGGTTTAACCTTAACCAGTACCTTCCCCATCACTACCCTGCAGACATGTCAGAACCTCAGACCACAACCAGTGGTGTCAGCGGCAGTTACAGAGAACCTTACGCTCCTTACACATTAGGGTACAATCAAGACTTTGAAGCACCCGCTGTAGACAACATGTCCATGTCTGTGTATGCTTCCACAGCTTCCTGCTCGGATGTGTCGGCATGCTGTGAAATGGAGTCTGAAGTCATGATGAGTGACTATGAGAGTGGAGATGATGGTCATTTTGAAGATGTGAAAATTCCTCCGCTTGATTCCCAGCAACATACAGAAGTCTGACACACCCAACAAAAGTGCCTGGACTCTAACAAACTTTATCAAATCTAGAACAATTTTCAAGAGCTTTTTTATTTTTTCTTTTTTTTTTTTCTTTTTTCCCAGCCACAGCAAATGCTTTTGTTTCAGTGAGCTAAACTGGCATGGCAGCATTGGATCATGCAGTTCATTTCACTAAATCAGCCTCTTTCCATTTCCTGACCTATGATAATTGGACAGTTCCAAGATTTCCACTGGCTGTGCCATTTCTGAACATCCTTTTTGTACTTACATTGTCTATGTTTTAAAAAAAAAATCACATACCACTTCTCCATGTTAGCATGATGCATATATTTATATAGTTCTAACGTAATTAATTTTCTCCTACTTTTTGTAAATGTTATGTACAGTTTTGATTTTAATAGTTTTAACTAGATTTTGTAGATATTTTGTGAATTTGTTTTCCACTGAAACTAGTGGTGTTAGTGTGCCATTAAAAATGAGCACCCTGACTTATTACAATCAGGGCATCACTGTATGTATTACCCCAAAACCTAAGGTTTGACATTTCATTCTAAAACATTCAACATATTCACACTATTTCAATTGTACATATGTTAGGTCTGATATTTTTCTGGGTCAGCTATATGGAAATGTCTTAAATGGGTTGCTGTATTTTAGAACTGTAAACATTTTTTTCCCTTCTTGGAAAGTGTGTTGGGGACCCTCTACATACCAGTTTAGAAACAAAACCACCATGACACAGTTTTTATAGTGTCTGTATATTTGTGATCCAATGGTCTTGTAAAGGTTTTTACTGAAAATTACCATTAGCCAGTCTTTCTTACTGACAATAAATTATTAATAAAATACTTTAGCTTTTCTCTGTGTATCTCTATTATATAATATACCATTGACAAAGCATTCAGTGCAGCATTTTTTAAGTCTGTATGTTTTGTACTGTATTAAGTTACTTGCTCCAAGCAACTCATTTTCTTCTCCTCTGAAATCAGCCTGCAGCTGTGTTAGAGATGCTCACGAGATGGCAGTGTGTGTCTGCTTAATGGTGTTTTTAAAAGTAATCGGGCCAGTATGAATAAAGATTGATGGGTATCAACCTGCAGTAGCCTTCTCGGTAGTTTGCATTTTTCTTTAAACATATAATATCAGCTATGTAAATTACTGAGGATTTTTTATGAAGTCACAAAAATATACAAAAAATTTCCAAAGTTCTTTAAAGCAGTTTCTCCCCTCCTTTATCATCTGAATAGTTATTTTCATGGCCAGTTGTCCCTTGATTGTGCACCTCCATGCTGAAACATCTGTGCCAGTGTCTGAGTTTGTGCTAAATACACTGGTGTTTTTATGCAATTATTGCCATTTCTTACATGAAGTTCATGCTAGAAGTTTACCTTGAAGAAGTCAAAACAGGATACAGTTTGCCTGTATCACACTGCTTTTCTGACTAGAAAAGAACAAAGCCTTTAGCAGAGTTCTCTGGCATAAATTTGCCCTAAAGGTAAGCTGAAGTAATAACTACCACATCATCTTTCTCTTGCTTGAGGAATGCTTTTTAAGTTCAGAATAGATTTCCTGGCACATTAGTACATTTTTAATATAGCCCAGAATCCTTTCAGCTCCACCTCTATTTTGTTCATACTGTCATAAAATGCTGTAGCTTGAAAAGTCCAGTATTAGATTATCATAAGCCTCAGCTTTCCACCATCTAGCAGAAAAGGGTACTGGATTTGTATTTGGAGTGCTATTTATGTACAAAATGGAACAACTCCCAGCTTGGCAGCTGTATAATGGAAATGGATGGCTTACAGGACAGAGCCAAAAAGCCAGGCACAGACATTCCTCGGTGTTAACTTGCCCATATGCAGATAAGAATCTCAGGACTTATGTAAAAAGGCTAAAAAAAAAAAAACAATGGGTTTAAAACTGCATTCTGACTTTGTGCTGCAATATTCATCCTGATAATTAAGAGCTTTTTGTACATTGTCATGAGTGTTAGCATGTTCTTATTGAATAGAAGAATCTTACAGAATTATGCATAGAGGGTATCACACACTGTAGTAATTCAAATCACAGCTTAAGGCCATCTTGAGCTATGAAGCTTAAGTGTAGTGGCAGTTCTGCTCAAGATTCCTTAATACCTGCTTCTCAGTAGGAACAAGCCACAGGAGTCAGCAAGAGGAAAACACTACACAGCTTTGCATCATTTCTCAGTTGATAAGGATTCCCAGTAAAGATGAAAGCTTGCCCTACATATACATTTTCTAAAGTTACTCACTTGCAGAAGAAAGGCCTGAAAACAGATTTTTAAAATTTAAGTGTGAAGGACAGGAATATCAACACTTAAATATACTTTTATTCATAGCACTGTAAACTGAAGGCTAACATAGATCATGCTAAAAAGAAACAATGTTTCATCACTGTATAATGAAATTCCAAGTCAGCATAAGAATAGGTTTTGTTGAAAGTATCAGAATATCTTTTTTTTTTTCCCCCCTCTTCATGAGAACTGTGCTGCTAGGCAACATGCAACACCCAGGTTATACTTCACAGCAGAAGACAAAGCAGCATCATAACAGTGGCTTACAGAAATAGCAGGCATTTTCAAGTCCACAACAGCTTTGCAGTTGGTGAGTAAAGCAAGACCACGTTAGACAAATGCTCCCTTTGTAGGGAGCTTTTATCACCTAATTCATGTCCAGTAGGTCCAGTAAGTGCAATTAAACCTGTATTTCCACACAGAGCTACAGCAATACACCAGACCAAGCTGGTGACATTTTAAACCCAATTAAAACTGATACAGCAGAGCATTGCTCTGACTCAATAGTAATCCAAGACATTCAAAAGCGTTGGCCATGTGATTTAATTTATAAGCCTAATATTTAAAATAGGTAATATCAGGGAAGTCACACATCCACTATTCCAGTATTCATCTGTCCTTCCGGTAAGAAGTTTACATTTAGATGTAGTTTCATGTGTTTCATTTTGTACTCATTGCTTCTTATCCTGCTGCACGGTGCCACTGACAAGCTCCTCTGTCTTTACATCTTCATCTCAGGTATTTATAAACACAGTAAGTTTCCTGCTGAGCTTTCTTTATTGCCCAGACTGAACAGTCAGTTCCCTCAGCTTCTCATACAAAAGAGGTTCCAGTCTCTTTATCATCTTACTGGCCCTTTGCTGAACTGTAGTTAACTCCTCTGTGGAAATAATTTTTTCTATTTTAAAATACTTGTGAGCTAGTAGAATTTAAAGTTTTATTGAGTAGATTTGAGTCAAGCTCATTGCTGTTTTGCCCATTCTGTATTTTATTTACAGTGTATGAAATGTCACTTTGCCTTGAAGCAGAGAACAAACTGAAATTTTACCTGATTAGGTGTAATTGAGGAAGAAACAGCAACAGGCAATGCTATAAAATTTCCTTCATTTAAGATTTAACACCCACACCTGGTCTGAGAGCTCCAGGATTGAGGTATATACACTTAGTAGAAGGAACATGACCAGAGTACCAAGTTTTGGCTTCTCCTTCAAGATTATTTACTCAGTTGTTTTCCCACTGTTCCCTGTTCTGCCCCTTGCTTTCATGAAACAAGTACTGTACCAAGCAACTGTACCACTTCTAAGGAGAGCTCCTGCACTGCCAAAGTCATACAAATCTGAATCCTCTCAAGCCAAGGAAGGTATGAAAGCCCACAAGACACAAAATCCACTTTTTATTGGAGTAGGGGGGTAAGAAGGACTACACTACTTCCACCTTGAATCTACCTGTAAAACCCTTGAAGGAAGATAGTCCATGACTCTTCAAACATTATGGAGTGTGGTTTGGCAACTACATCATCCAATTTCATCAGGACTCCCATAGATTTATGTACATTCAGGTTCCTCAGGTGGTCATGAACCTGACCTTTACTTACAGTAAAGACCTTGCTCTCCCAGTCCCCATCCTGCTGTCCATCCTCTAGAGAGGTGTAAGAAAAATGGTTCCCATTGAAGACTAAGGCAAAACAGTTGCCGAGTACCTCAGCCTTTTCCTCATCCATTGTTACCAGTTTACCAGCCGTCTATGACAGATTGACTACATCAGCGGAGAAGGGAAGGGCTACAGTTATAATTTGTCTGGACTTCTGTAAAGCCTTTGACATGGTCCCCCACAACATCCTTTTCTCTAAATTAGAGAAAGATAGATTTGATAGGTAGACTGTTAGGTGGATTAGGAATTGGTTGGATGGTCACATCCAGAGGGTAGTGGTGAACAGTTCAGGGTCACGAGGAGCATGATAAGTGGTGTCCCTCAAGGGTCCATACTGGGACCAGCATTACTTAATATCTTCATAGATGAAGGAATCAAGTGCACTGTCCCCACATTTGCAGATGACACCAAGCTGAGTCATGCAATTGCCACACCTGAAGGATAGGATGCAATCCAGAGAGATTTGAACAAGCCCCAGAAGGGGGCCCATGGCAATCTCATGAGGTTTTACAAGATCAAGTTCAAGGTGCAGCACCTGGGTCAGGGCAAACCCTGGTATCAATACAAGCTGGGGAATGAACATATCAAGAACAGCCCTGCCAAGAAGGACTTGGGGGTGTTGACTGGGTGAGAGGTTGAACATGATCTGGCAATGTGCACTCAGCTCAGAAGGCCAGATGTATCCTAGGCTGCATCAAAAGCAGCATGACCAATGTGGGAGCCGCAGAGTGCTGCACTCCAGATGCCTGGAATGCCTGGAGTAGTGAAAGGTTGGGCTGGAAAATCGCCTGTGGTATGATTGTGTAGAAAGAGCACGTCTTGTGACTGGAATCGCATCCTGTGTGAATGTTTTGACAAGGCTCCTGTTTGGCCTCATAGCTCAGATCCATATCTGTATGCTATAAATTTAGAAGAAATACAATACAATTGCCTGCTTGCACCACAGAAGCCTGCTCTCAGCTTTTTCTCAGACGCTGCAACCAGTCGACAGAAGTCATTCTGCCCCTTTGTTCCACTCTGGTGAGAACCCACATGGAGTGCTGCATCCAGCTTCTGGTGCCCCCAGCCTGTTGGATCAAGTCCAGAGTGGGGTCACTAAGATGATTACAGAGATGAAGCCTGTCTCCTATGAGGAAAGTCTGAGAGAACTGGGATGGTTCAGCCCAGAAAATAAAAGGCTTTGGGATGACCTAATTGTGGCCTTCCACTACCTGAAGGGAGTCTACTAGACAGATGGAGAGGGACTATTTACAAAGGCACATAGTGACAAGACAAGGGGGAATGGCTTCAAAATGAAATTGAGTAGGTTTAGATTAGATGTTAGGAAGAAATTCTTTACTGTCAGGGTGATGAGGTACTGGAACAGGTTGTCCAGAGAAGTTGTGACTGCCTGTCCTTAAAACCACAACAATGCCCCATCTCTGGAAGTGTTCAAGACCAGGTTGGATATAGGTCTGAGTAACCCAGTCTAGTGAAAGGTGGCCTTGTCCATGGCAGGGAATTGGAACTACATGATCTTTAAGGTCCCTTCAACCCTAAACATATGATTCATAAGCTCTGTTCAGATAACAGCTCTGCAGACCAACAGTAACTGCAAACTGCCACACCAAGGTACCATCAACCTCCACACAAGTAGTCTATGCATTTCACTGAAAGTTCTGCACACATTCTAGACACAAAAGTCAGACAACCAAGAGGTGGGTGCTTCAGTTTCTTTTCATAGTTCTTAACAATTTTTAGCATTAGACAGCTTTCAAACCTACACAAGCCTTCATAAAAATACTAAAAAGATGAAGTCCCCATTAAACCAAGCATGCTGAAGCAGACATAAATTTTGGTGGCATTACTCATTGTTCCATAACTGTAGTGGGAGAGAATAAAAGAGAAGCACAGTGCAATACCCAGTACAGCTGCAAAGCAGTAAAATGAGATCTTTGCTTTGATCTTAGGGAAAAAAGTTTAAGAGAAAGATAATTAGAATTATTTCCCCTCATGTAAAGGAGAAGCTTGCTTATTAATTATCAATGCCCAACATCCATTGCTAACCCTGATCCACAGAAGCATTCCAATCATAACACACATCTAAAATTTCACACGCAAACAAGTTAGCGGTGGGAAGCAGCCAACCAAGAGTCAAGGCTATCAGTAAGAACATAACATTGTTATCATTAGAATAAGAACAGTCTCATTTAGCCTTATCAAAGCTGAGCCACATGCCTTTCTAGACTTTCTACTGCAGATGGTCATTTCTCAGTTTCATATTTTCTTATATGCTTGGAATTGAAACCTTCAATATGAGGAAAAGCACTAAGAAGCCCAATTTTGTGAATGAGTCATTCTATCGTTAATCCCCAGGGTCCCAATTGGAAAACATGCTAAGCAAGATGAATTGCTTTCAGAGCTCACATTTAACTTTGAAGAAATACATGGGGAAAGATTGTGCTGCTGCATCAAAAAAGTTCACTTTCTAATTTCATCTTTTTCTAGAGAACTTGAAACACTGCCAGTAACTTATAACATGAAAGATCAAAGGCCTCCTGTTTAAACAATCAATACTTCACTATGGCCACATAGGTAACAAGAACTGCTGCTTTGAGTTTCACTGCAGAAAAAAGTAGCTCAACTCACAGAGAAAAAGGCTAACAATATAATTAACCTGGCAACTGCAGCTTGATTGTACATATTGAGGTCTTTTGTTTATTTAAAGCCAAACACTGTTATGTCCCACTAAAATTTCACAGAACTCACCTCCAAAAGCTCAGTGTAGGTGTTCAGAAACACCTAGAAAGCAGGAGAATAAAGCTCACTTTGGCTGAGTTTGATTAGACAAAGTGTTTAAATCCACATCTTTCACTGATTGCCCACCTCAAGAGCTGGAGGAGGCTGGGGAAGCCAGAAAGCCATCTAACCTGGGCAACAGGAAAAGATAAAGACAAAAGATGCACCTGGTGTCCCATGAAAACAAGAGCAACAAAACAGTTACAGAAAAAAACAACGCACTAACACCAAACCACCAAACGACCCACAACAACAGCAACTTATCAGCTCAGAGCCAGGGATGCAGAGAAGCAAAATGTGAGGAATTTTGAAAAGCAGAGGAAAACAGCTACTAAAAGTAGAGAGCAGCTGAGGCAGAGAGAGGTTTTGCTTTAAGCTCAAGAAAGTATATACTAATAACAGTTTCAAAGTCTTTTAGTAGGCTATCTTAAGTATTTTAGACACTTAAATTCATAGCCTAGAGACTTCCTCTGATTTAGTTGGGCTTATTCTTGCTCAGTGTGGAAGCTTTTCTGAGAGCTAGATGTGGGGCTGTGTTCCTCAAGTTAAACTCCCATCCTGTTTGGGAGATGGCAAACCTTTCTAGGCTGTCCTCAATAGCCTTTCTAAGAGGAAAATATTTTCCTTCTTAACAAGGCTACTAGAATCCATATGCATCACTACTGCTGCCATGACTTTCTCATTGGCCACCCTAAAAATATCACAATCAGTATTTTGACACTATGACAGAGCAAGGCAGACTCAAAACTAAATCTCCTCGGCCTCATGGGGACAGCAGCTCATTTCTCTTCCATTTCTTCAGTCCTAGTTGAGGTTAATAACTCCTGTTGTCAAAGCTCTGCTAAACGGTCTACAGCACACTCACACAGGAGAGAGGGCTGGATTTATATCTCCAGAAGGCAATGGTACTCACAGTTACCATTAAAACAAGTGGAGAAAAGGTCTTGCATTAAGGGGCTGACATTCAGCCCTGACTGTATCTGAAATCAGATATTGAATCACCTCTCAAACAAGGAAAATGTACAGTTATGTTGTACTTTTAATGCCAGAGATTATTTCCCTTTATCTAGAGTCAAGCATTTTATGTACCACTGATGTTTAGGTTGTTTGTATGGGAATTTTTTGTTGAGGTTTTTGGTGGTTTTGCTTTGGGGGTTTTTGGGGTTTTTTTTTTTTTGTTTGGTTAGGGTTTTTTGGTTGTTTTTTATAACTAGTCAATTTTCTAGTGAAGAGGCAGAAGTACTTTCCCCCATATTCATATTTGATTTAACCACTCTGCCAAAAAATGTGCTCAACTCAAATCATTTTAGGTGTAATAATTGACAATTAATTATTTAATTTCTCATTGTTTCCCATATATTGTTCATTGTCACAAGCTTAATTCTACAACATCTTGCCTCAAGATGAGTGGCGTACCTATCCTCCCCCCAGTTCCCACTTGCATGGTTATTTCACACACGCCCACATGACATACATCTTTCAGCCTCGGCCCCGTCAGTGACCCCTTCATTGCATAAAACATGCCATGAGTCCCTAAGAGCCAAATCAGCTCTTCAGCTTGTCCTTACACACTACCCAAAGAGTACCAATACTGCTGAAGACATAGTATTTAACAAAAGAGTTTGAAAATGAAGCTTTGTAGGAGATCAAAAGTCAAAACTTCTCACTGCCATGATCAAAACCATCCAAACAACACAGACATGCACAAAATTTTGAGAGCAAAAAGAGGCAGCTTAAAAGGCAGTTCTTAGCACAGATTGTACAAAGATGTCATATTGGCAAGCTTGTACCATTTATTTCAGACAGACTTGAAAAACAAAAAGGAGAATGGCACAGTACAACAGGAAAGCAAGAAAGGCTATGAACTCCAGGAGGTTCAAATCATACAAAAGTGAGAAAAGAAGGAACAAACTCTGGCAAGTACAGAGCAGAGTAAAATTATTCATAAGTGTTTCAGGACCAATTTGCAGACATCAAAAATGAAAGTTCATTTTAAAATACACTAAATGCAGAAAGTTCCACCAGAGAAACTATAAATATAAAACCAGTGGAAAATCAAGGTCTAACAGGAACCTGAGAGAATTCCTGACTAGCAGATATTTTCCCTGTTGCATCTGTGTCCTCTGTGAGAAAAGTTGAGATGATTCACTGCTTTTCAATGCCTTAACAAGAAAATTATAAAATAAAAGGACATTAGTGAATGAGAATAAACAGTATCAAAGACAGTATGGCACCAGCTCAACAATTCTAAATCACTTAAGGATCAGAGGCCCAGGTCTTTTGGGGCACAGCCAACTAAAAACTCAGGGCCACATGACTAACCACTGACAAAGACAGGATACCAGCAAGGTAAACCGGGTACCAGTTTCTCATGGATGCAGCATTTAAGAAAGAATGCAAATCCTAATAGCAGAAGCAGCAGCAAACAGACAAATTGAGATTGTTTGTTTAACAATCTGGTCCACTGCTTGTAAAATGACAACTGTATTAAATCACATGGCACCAGTTTGGGCATTCACAGAGTACAATATTTTCATGTATTCTTTGTTCCTACACATGAGGCAGATTAGCAATCGTCAACATGACCATTATTAAAAACATTCATCCAAACAACTTGGTCTTATCTAACATAAAAACAGATCTCCTGTGACATTAAGAACATAATCAAAGGAAAACAGCTACACACTTCTGTTGTCAACCAGACAGTTATAGATCAGGGACAGAAATTCAGGTTCAAGTAAAAATATTAGGTTAGAATTACTACCTGAACATAACCAGATGAGTATTTCCTGAAAGAAAGGTTTACAAAGCAGCTATCTCTGACTCTGAAAGTGAAAAATGGAAAAAAGGAAAGGGGGTGGGGAGGGGGGGAAGGAAAGTCTCCTTTATGTAAAGCAGAGGTTTTGCCAAGATTTCCCACAAAAAGAACAATTATTCTATTCAGTGCTTCAAACTCCTAGAAGTGTAGAGTAGTTGTACTAGTGCCTTCTCCCAAATTTTGTGAATTATTTCAGTTCTATTTGTTCACTTTAGTTTATTTGTTAAATAAACTAAACAAGATGCTTTCAAGATGAACTAAAATTTTGCTTGACCCAAGGGTGTTTTGGGTTGGGTTTTTTCAGTGTTCTTTTCAGCAAGGCACAGAAGCATTCATACAGCTATACTGAATCAAGTTTTCAGTCTGGTGTCTGAAACAGGGACAAGTTATTTTTACTGCCCTGTTTCTGAAATTGGTTTTCATCTCTGCTACTATATGGCAATGCTGTCAGCTGTGTCATACAAGGAAGTTCCTTATAAGCTTTTCTAAGAGAATGTGACACTGAAATGTTATTTACTTCAGAAGAAGAAATGCTTTGCAGAAATCACTGCTACCTTTTGCAGTGCATTCTTGCATTCTTTTTCAATATCTTAATTTGTGGTGCCAAATCTTAGAAGAAAGTCATGGGCAGCAAAATATTAGCTGTAATTTAAAACCCCTGCTACCACTTCAGGTATTAGTTCTAATCATCCCTTCTACTACCCCTCCTTCATCTAACTTTAAAGAGAAAACATTACAAAAGCCAATAAAACAGGCAAAGTTTGATATCAAAGTTAGTAATGCAGTCTCTCAAAAGCAGATAAACTAAGAAAATACATAAAACTGAATTTGTTTCCCCTTTAAGGGAACATCATAGGTGAAAGGAAGAGTTTTCTTCCTCTTAAGACTCTTTCTAAGTACTTGTATTTCTACACAGTAGGAATCAATCCAAACTCAGTGAAGTGTCTTTTCATTGGGATTTACAAAACCTCTAATAACATACCTTCTAGTCAACTAATAATAAATAAATATTATGTTAAATACATTTATGACTCAACAAGATTTTTCCATCAACATTTTTATATTTTAGCTTCACATTCATTCAAAGGAATGACATATAAAGGCAGATCAACACCAAACAGCCTCACGGGGCAATGCAGCAGTACTGACACCACAGGTTTGGAAACCACTGGCAACCCTAACACTGACACTTAAGCCTGAGGAACTTCCTACCTTTTCAAATTCTGGTTCTTTCATGATTCCTCCTGAGAGCTTCATAAGCATCTCACACACCACAAAACACAGAGGTGCATTCACAGTATGTGGAGAAATATTTACTTGGTAAGATGAAATACTTCTCCAACATCACCTTCCTTTGATAAAGAAGCAATACGATATGGCCCTCCTATAAAGTACACTACTGGACCATTAAAACCACCACCAACAAAAAAATAAAGCCATCAGGAACTTTGTAGATTTTTCAAGAGTTCAGTTCTAGTTGTGACTCCACCTGTGCACTCTCGGAGGTGTCAGGGCCCCAAAGCAGCACTTGCTACTGGCCAGTCACTGCGTTCCAAAATATTTTCCTTTATGAGACTAGATAATCTTAGAAGAATGTGGGTCTGAAGGAGGGTAGGTTTAGGTTAGATATTAGGAAGAAATTCTTTACTGGAACATGCTGCCCAGAAAGGCTGTGGATTCCACATCCCTGGAGGTGTTCAAGAACATGTCAGATGGGGAGCTGTGTAACGTGGTCTAGTGGAAAGTGTTCCTGACTATGGCAGGGAAGTTAAAAATAGATGATCTTTAAGGTTTCTTCCAAACCAAACCGCTCTATAATACTGTTGCTCATATTTGTCCTCTGCAGAACTCCAGTACTGTCTCTCATTTAGGTCCTTCACTTTGCTAATTCTACCTCAAGGCTCCTGTCCAGAGTAGATCTCGGCAGGAGCTCAGCATGGCAGGAGCAGCCAGTGGTCTGGCATTGCAGCCAGACATATTTCCGAGATTTCCTCTATCACTTCTTCTGCTGTTCACTCTGCCTCATACTAAAGCAGCTGTTGTCCTTGCAGGTAGAAAGAAGAGCCATCTCCCAGAACTCCATCCTGCTTTCCATTCATCTGCAGCCCGGGGAGCCTGTTTAACCAGCACTGCCCGTAGGGAGACTAACTACCAAAAACTCCCTGCGGTCACAAGGGGCCGCTGTTAACTGTTTTAATCCACACGAAAGTTTGGAAAACACTTCATGCATCGACATGAAGCAAAATGCTCAGAGCAATGAAACCGAGCGTTCAGAAATGCATGAACTGCTCCTGAGCTAGAAGACATACAAGTTTGTTCCACGCAAGAGGTGCGCTTTTTTTTTTTTTGTTTGTTTGTTTTTAAACAGGATTTGGATTAATGCTACTGTTTTCAGGGAACAGAACCAGTGTACCACTACTATACTTATTTAGAAGCTCAGAATTACAAGTAACACTTGAACTGACCTTTAGATAGTGCAGATGACATGCCAGCCTGAATTAGTTAGACTGGATATTGTCATGGTTGCCCAGTATAAAAATTCATGAGGAAAACTATTCCCTGGGGAAAACAAGCACAAAAAGACTTAAAAGTAATGTGCGTGCAAGCTGCAGTCATAGCATCCAACACAGGATTTGATGCTGAATGACATCGGACAGATGAAAGACACCCAGGGGACCACTATTTCAGATCTTAGGAAGCAATCAAACTGCACAACTGAAAGCTCATCATCTAGTCTGAAACACCTAGAGCAGTGCTACCTTTATGATTATTTTTATGACCAAAACAGCAAGACAGTAAGGGAACTGCAGCCTGAAGCATCTAAAAAGTATTTATTCCTAGCTAGAATTAAAATATAAATGGATTTCAAAATGACCACAATTTCTCTTTAACTTACGATCACACCAGCCTGGTTCCTGGTGCTTAATGGATCAGTTCAAAGATGTCTCTACTATTCTGGTTTTACTGATAACTCAGGAACTTCCCCAAATGAATTGTCAAGCTGAAGGAGCCTGCACCCAGACTTTTGGTCTATGTGTCTAGTTGTGTTCAGTGTTACTTGGGTAGGAAAAATACCCAAGACAGCACTCACAAGAACAAGGATTGCAGAACACTGTTTAGTTTGAATTTTAGTGTGTGTTGCTGTTCACATACCAATAAACTTCTGGTACAGCTGTAGAGAGGGGTCCCTCCTTCCATTTGAGAGAATCAGGCACCACTAGGGGTGAAAAAAAGTGACCACATTATTCCTGCAAGGTAACAAGGATCTAAACTAAAAAGCAAATTAATAAAGACTTGTCATAAAATTGCCACACAGAGTCCTGACTGCTGTCCAGATTGACTGGAGGTGAGCATTAGAAGGAGCTGTAGTCAGCCCAGATTCTGCTTCATCAAACAATAACGAAAAATATAGCGACATCTCTTCTCCAGGACAGTAATAAAACAAACACAAGAAAGTCACAGTGAGACCTGGACTAATATCCATTCCTTCATCATGCTGACACACAACTTCCCCACCTCCTTTTCAGAAAACTTGAATAGAACATAGAGATTTTTACTCCTTGGTCAGTCTGACCTCTCATACAGGCTCACCTCCATTCAAGTCAGCCCCCAAAGCAGCTCTGCTCTTCCCCAGGATTCCCACTTCCCAAATAGCTCCAGCCAGACATACAGACTTTTTCCAGCTCACCTTTGCTGGAGGCATTACTCCCAGCAAACCCTCTCCCCTCTGCTTGTTCCCAAATGAAGGCGGTGCCAACCTTCCCATCTCCATGCCTTAATCCTACCCAACTCTCAGGCGCAATGCAAGACACTGAGGACACACAATCTTATTAACTCCTTCATATAAACATACAATATTTCATGGAAAGGATCATAGGACTAAGTTTTCAGCAAGGATCTGAAGAAAATCCACATGGCAATCTGGATAGGGCAGTGGGGGGAGGAAAGGCAAACAGGATTTCAGGGGTTTGTGGTTTCAATTACAAAGAACACAAACAACAGGCCTTGTACTATTAAGATGGTGCACAAGCAGCTCAGAAACCACTGTAAGCTAAAAGTATAGTCCTTTGCTTTATTAGTCATCTAAACAGATAGAAGCTGATGTCAGAATGAGGCAGACTAATTCCCTTCCAAATATATACACTGCAGCTTGCTTAAAGCCTGTATGCATTTGCTTCAACCATGACCCCACTGTTCAAATTCGCACCCTGGCTAATCTCCAGCTTGAACACTTCCTTCTTGCCAGTCTGTATTTGCAGTCTTTACAGAACAGTAAGCAAAACCACATTATCCTTGAAGATTTACCCCCCATAAATCTCTTAGGCTCATCTAGCTTGTTAAAGAAATTCTCTTCCTATGTTTACTTCAGAGGAATTTGGGTCAGCAATAGCAACATTTTTTAATGTACATATCTGTTCGTTTAGAGTTCCATTTGTTAAATTGTTCCCCTTTGTCTTTGTTTACTCACCACTATATATACTGACTCTCAGAATCAGGTTGAAAGTTCACAATTTTCCAGTTCTGTCAGCCAGTAAATAAACCTCTAAAATCCTAACATCAATTCTCTTGTCACTGATTCAGCTTCCAAAACATACAGTTCATTGGCTTTAACAACACATTTTCTTTCACACCAGATATGTTGCACAGTTGCATATGACACCAAATGCAGAGCAGTTTTTCTGAAATAGCAAACAGAGTTGTAAACAACATAGTATTTGTATGGTACGTGTTCTGAAGTTGTTGCTTTATTTAGAAGACAAAATATTACACAAAAATATTTCTCTAGGTTTTTTTTTCTTCTCCATGTGTATTTTTTGTGTGTGTATGATGATATTTCTTTGCTCTGTAAATAGGTCAAACATTCTGCATTGCTCAGTGAGAGGTACCTCAGGTTTTCATTGGCTCTTTGCTGTAATTGCTAATACTTTGTTCCACCATGAAGGATACCTGTTTACTGTATTGTGACAGCACCCTTAAAGGTGCACAGTGAATACATATTTAGAGAGAAAGAAAACTACTTTGAGGTGGAGGAAAAGCTATATTAATAAAAGACAGTCCACTAAAAAGAGTTAAATCAATAGAGAAAGACAGAAGAATGGATGAAGTTTCTAGAGCACCAATACCTGACAACATGTAGTTCCAAGGGACAACTACATCACGTAGGGGATGTACAAGGGGTTTTTTTAAAAGCTTTTGTTATTGTATACTTTCTTTACAGTTACATTGTGCTAAACTGGCTTTGTCTATAAGAAATAATGTGGAAGAAAAAGGAGACAGCCTTGCAAAATACACAGATGCTACATTTTCAGGAATACCTCAAAGCCACCAAATCCACCCCCTCCCTGCCTCATAACTGACCAAACAAAAACAAACCAGACACAAAAAAAGCCGTACAAAAACAAAAAGAAATAAAAAATCCCCTAACAAACAAAAGAAAAATACAGCTCTGAATGTGGCCAGACGATGTATTCAAGAAAATGTGAGACCTCCTGCCACCAAACATACCTAGTGCACTATGCATGTGAGACCTCCTGCCACCAAACATACCCAGTGCACTATGCTGGAGTGCCACAGCCAGCCGCAGCCAGCGCTGGCTGACTCTGCTGCCCTTCTCCTCACCTCCCACTGATAAATCCAGCTCCTCACCTCTCCACTGCCTTGTGCGTGTACAGCCTTCAGCATTGCAATGAACCAAACTGAGGAGCCCATGTGAGATAACAGTTGAACTTGCTGACAACAAGCAAGTACTCCATTTCCCAAGACAGTTTGCTGCTTATCTGTGTAGAAACAGACAGATCAAATGAACAAGAGTAATCAGAGGGCAAAAAGCTAATTCCCATTTTTTCTTATGAGGAACAGTATTGTGTTTGTGGCACTCTCTAATTAACCAGTGAAGCATCGCTATGATTCTGTAACCTACTGAGATTTTATGTTTTCCTACCTTTAATAGATATCTGATTAGAAAATATACATTCTCTTCTCCATCCCACATCTACCTTATTTCAAGCACTCGTCCTTCCTTCTAACTTGGAACCATTGAGAGGTCACGTTCATCTGCTGTGGAGGAAGATATCCTCCTCCTTACACACGACATCTTTGAATCATCAGTTACTTCACCATAGTCAAATCAGACATTACCTGCCCTTTGCAAGCTAATAGGTGCCTGACGTGTGACAGGAGGCTTCATTAATGCAGAAACTTAACTACAGTAAAACATTAGGCCACTCTAGACATAACCTGTATGCCTCTAACAGGCATCATTCCTTAGAGCCTACCAAATCCATGCCTTCTCCTTCCTCTTCTACTGCTGTTTGCTTAGCCCTTCTTTTTAGACATGCAGATACTCCACCTGGGCAGCAATTACAACAACAGCATCAACCCAAGAGGATTCAGGTGTGTATTGGATGTATTTGACACTTCTCAGAGAGAGGCACTCAACCTGGATACCCTTCCCACTTAAGTCTGTACATTCCCACTGTACATCTTATATTAACAGCTCTCATTGAGAATTTACATTGGCTACATCTGCTTTGCAGAGAACTACAAATTTCAAAAGGAATCAGAAGGAAATTTGTGTTTTACAAGATAATATTTTTTACAAGATAAATGTTTCATAACGTTTTATAAATATGTATGATGATTTTTTTAATTTATTTCTGAGAGCTAATTACTATGGAGCAAGTGTATTTACCAGACAACAAAACCTTATTTCCTTATTAACAGGATTGAAAGAAAAAATAAGTTGATGCATGTTATTTTTCTTTATGGGCACTTCTAACTACAAGCTGCCATTTATATATGTTCAAACTGCATTTGGTCTTCAAGCAGACTGAAAATAAAAGTCTACTGGTGTAGCCCATTTCAGTAATATATCTATGACTTCAAAGTATTCATGTTAACAAGTAGCCTGTAACAGCATACAGCATATTACACCAAAAAAAAACAGTTTAAGAGAAGCATATAGAAAACCTCTCCAGCAGAAATAGTGTATTTTCTAGTACATGTCATAATAAGGTTAAGGCTTAGTTTGAAGATTTTTTTAAGCATTCTGTTATGTGTATTGATCCAAGTTTTAAGGTTCATCTGCTGTGCTTTAAAATTCCTTCCAGAGCCCTGGAGGAAAACGCAAAGCCAGTAACATACAGAGTAATAAAGAGTTGGAAAATGGAAAACACCTTTCTTAGGGATGAAATATTTATACTAGAGTTTATCTCCCTGATTCAGCTGTTTACTTGGTGTAAGCAGCAAGTCATTTTCCTTGACTCATCTACTTATTTTTCTTAAAAAATGCATCAATACAATAGCTATCCAGAGTGAGACTCAAATGTCTCTGGTATGTAAACTGCCTCTCACACAGCATAGGATCTTCTTTTCCAATTCAGCTATCTACCTCTTTGTTTTTGAGTTCCCATGGTGCAAGAGGGGCTTTAGAGGAGAGGATTACAAGATCCATGTTCCCAGTGTATCCAAATGCCATACATCTAAATTCTATTTGAAAAATACTTCATTCTAGTCAAAATCAGAATATAACTAAGGAAGTCTTAACAAGGCTCTCACACTGGTAACAGGAACTTCCCTTGCAATATTGACATCAGGACAATTGACCTGACGGAGCTGTGCCAGGGTCTCTGACAGCTCTCCTGTCCAAGCAGACCCTACTCTTTGGAGCATGACAGGGATGGCACATTTTGAGATGAGGTCTGCCTTCTTTTCTCTAGAGTAGTAGTGTTAACAGGAAAGTCACCCTAAAGTCCAGTCACCTAAGCCATCTTACTTTCTCTTTTTTATTGTTGCACCTGCTTTTATTGAGCATAGGTTTATGCTCATTCAAACACAACAGGAACATATACCACAGCTGGCAAGTCTGAAGGGGCTGCAGTAATCAGAAAAGTAAAAGAGAAAAGGAAGAAAGAGCTAGATCTTGTCCAACAAATGACAAAAATTTTTGTTATGTTATTGAGCACTGTCTTTTCCATACCCATTTGAAAAGTGTTTGTCTCTCAAAAGAAAATTATTATATGCCAAAGTGATTTCAAATGGAAACACAAGGCATATGACAAAAGGACGGAGGGCACATGTGAGAAGAATGCTTTTCCATATTTTTCAACCTGTCACTCCAGGACAGACTTCAGACAAACAAATGACCTTATGTCTCAGTTCAAGAGAGAACTAAGATATTATGCTGGCCAAGAAATAATTCCTCTCCTTTAAATTTAGAAAACAGAACTTTAATTAGTGAAAAATATATATAAAGAAAAGGATAACAGTTCTTAACCACAATATATATATATCCAGAAAAGAACCAAACAACAACAATTTGTAATAAACCCTTCACCCCCCAAATAACAAGGCAAAACAGTCAAAAAGGTCTTTTTTGGCTACCCCCAAAAAGGGAGAATGCAATTATATCTATGGACAGCAGGTTGCACTGTGGCACCTCTGCTGCTGGCCACTCTCTCCCAGGGGTTGCAATAATATTTACGGACAGCAGGTGGTGATGTCACACCCGGCCAGCTGGGCTCTCTCAGGGTGGTGGCAGTTAGTTCTCAGGTTGGTTCCCGTGAGAAAAATGGGAAGGCAGAAGCAGCAACAATCCTGTTTCTCAGGGGTGGGAAACGGGGGCGTTCTCTCTCTTTTTCCTCACAGTAATTTTGTGGTGTTTATAATCGCTCATGGATGAAAAATGGTCGAGTTAGAGAAGGGAAGAGGAACACCATCTAATATCTAGCGATGCCGAGATCAGAGTGTCTGTTCCTCGCTCCGCCGAGAGCTGAGCTCCTGCCTTGCGCAGAAAAACCAGAAAAAACCAGTTCCTTCCCCCAACTGCAGCCAGTCTTTCTCCTCCCAGACTGGGGGAAAATCAGAACAAAAGGCTGTGCTTAAGGCAGATGATATCAAGATATGTGCATTCTTTGTATCCT
>JAWWMO010000138.1:42018931-42032741 GCA_035047845.1 Dendrocincla fuliginosa | reverse complement strand
TCTTTGTATCCTCTGTTAACCATCCCCACCACACCAGGGTGTTGGCTCCAAGCTTTTTGGAAGGAATTCCCCCTTAGGGTTTGAAACTCTAACACCTTAAAAAGACAGCTTAACTTGATGGAGATATTTCTCATGTCCATCAAGCCCATCCAGCAAAATGAGAAGACTCAAGCAAAACTGCCAGGCTCTGGCACTAGGTCTAGAAGAGACCTTGCCTAGAAGCACAAGCAAAGCATCTAGAAATGCATTTTTTCTATTTCCATGCAAAATTTTACTTAGGAACAAAACACGCACTCCTCCTGAAATCTTGACGCTGAACACAGATGTTCATTCCTAGAATGAGGACACCGAATTTTTTGCTTCAGTGTAGACTCTGAGTCACCTATCACAACAAAGATGTGGTTGTTGAGTTCAGGGTGTCAGAGTTCCCATACAATCCTACAGCCCCCCTGTGAAGCTCCATAAACACAATTTTTCCCATTAATAGAGGAAGGCACCAGGCTTTATACTGACCTGGCAGTGCAGGGTGTCTGGGCTGTCTATTAACTCCTCTGTGTAACCCTGATCTCCTACCACCAGCAGGCTCCACACCCTGGTCTGCATAAGCCCAGGGTTCCCTTCTCCTTGCTGATCTGCATCTATGTCCAAATCTTAGTTGCACACTGTGTTCTTACTGTTTAAATTCAGAATGGAGTTTGGAGAAAGTAAACATACACAAAACAATAAAAATCTCTTCTTCCTCCAGCCTTCTGTAGTTCCCATTGCAGACAGTATGTATTCCTTATTTTCTCAACAGACTGGAAAGTTATATTGTCATCCTCATTACATATTTTGATTCCACTATACTGGAGTCCACCTTGCACCTCAGTGACAACATATTTTCTGAGTTGCTTCCTCCATCTTGTCTCTGAAATAAGCCATTGTTGTGCAACTACAGCTCACAATGCATAGTCATTAAAGGCAATTCTACACATACATCCAATGTGGTCATGCAAATACAGGTTAACCTGAAAAAAGTCACAGAGAAAAAAGACTGGTGATTCAATTAAAAAAAAAAAAAAAAATCACTGCAAAACCCCTTATCTTCAAGTGTGGAATTTGATCACATGTTAGAACATGCTTAACAATGCTGGAAAAACACACTCATTACTTCACTAGGCAGTGTCTCCTACGCACAGAGAAAAATAAGGCACAGATTCTCTCTGGGCTCACCAGTAGCAGATATGCCTGTAAGAAAAGTCTAACAATTTTGCCCTCACTATTCTCTCAAGAGTGTTCCATTTCCTCTTCCTGTCCTGCATGGTAAACATTCACCTTACATTTGGTGATTGCTATTGCTGCAAAAGCTACATGAAAAACATGGTAGGGGAAAATGTTTCTTCTTTCTCCCTTAAGAGCCTCTCATGTTTTAGCTCCACTGATGTGATTTAGTGATTGATTCCCCCAAATTTTCTGCTTTTGCATGCAGACTTCATTTGATGGTAAGCTCCTAACTCAGGCTTCAAGATTCAAAAATATTTAAAGAAAAATGTTCTCTTTCTGCTACTGCCCACTGTTTTACCTGTCTGTAAGAGAAAGCATGACAATGTGAGAGACACCTGAAAACAACTGTACTAACCACTGAAAGGGTGACAGCAAAATCTGGAAGGGAATTTTCATTTGAAGAAAAATTACATTATAAATGACAGATAACTGAAATGAGAAAAAGCACTATGACATATAATTTTCTGCTACTCTCAGTATACCTGCAATCATGCAACAGGCACATATCAACAAAATAAAAGAATCCAGAACTCTGCCAAGGATTTTACAAGCCACTCATTCAAATTACAGCTCTGTTTCCACTGTTTCTTTGGTTTACTCCTTAAAAATTTTTATATATCAAAAGTCTGGCAGTCCCTACACTAAGATAGCTCAGCGCTACATAGTGAACCTTCTTAGTGACTCTTGAGGCATTAGTAGCACTGACAAAAAAATTCCCCAACAATGCTTAAGACAAATGCATAGTGAACTAAGCCTGACACTTGTTTTATCTGGACAATAGCTATATCAAATTAAGGTAAATTATATAAATAAAAGAAAAAACTCACATCATAACTTTGTGAATGTTGTTGTTGTATCTTAGCAAGAACATACATGGAAAAAAGGTACCTTCAACTTATTATATAACTTATTTCAGCAAGACAATCAGAGAAAAAAGAGCATCTTTTTACTATGGATCTGCTCTCTATAATGACAGTTACTGGTAATTATACCAGATTATATTTTTTAATTAATTTCCTTACCTGGGATACTTTGTGACAGACAACCAAAATTCCTCATAAAACACATGCCTAAGAAATACCACCGAGGCTGAGGTCTGAATGACCATGTCTGGAAAGAGTCAAAGCAACAGATACAAATAATTCCTCTCATATGCTGGGAGAGTCAGTTCTTCATAGGTAACAGATCTGTATGTCAAGCACAATATGGATATATTTCTGTACGATAGGTCAACCTCTCAATCCATTTTCTCATATAAGAAAAACCTACAGCACCTGCAACATGTCAGACAAAAATAGAAGGGACGCTTAACAGCAGTGAAAAAAGCTCAGGGATTATATATAAAGACACATGAATTCATCATGAAATACTTTAAAAGAGTGACTCAACCAAAATAATCTTCTCTCAGAAGAAAATAAAACCTCTCTCAGAAAATAAAAAAAATGCACAATTTAACATTAAAACCCCCAGACAATCAAAAAAACCCACAGAAAAAAAAAGCCACACAAATCTCTAAACTTGTACTGTAACATTTATTTTATTTAGTTTTGCTTTACTCAGCAGATATCTTTTTTTTCTTTTGTATTTTGGGTCATTCCCTCAAGATGAATTTTTTTAAAAAAGTAATCTAATGTAAATAAAAAAACTAGCCAAAAATACTGACTTTTGTCACAAAAATATTTTGCTCCAATTATTCCACATCATTTGAAGAGTGAGAAACTTTGCTTTCAGATTGCTGTTTCTCCCGTAAGATCACAAGAATTCTTCAGTTACAACAAAAGAGCTCATCTCCCTCAATTAAAACATTTTAAGTACTACATCTGAGTTCTTTGTTAGACAGTTATTCACCAAAGATAATTTTAAGTGGATTCAGTCTACAAGTAAATTGCTAGGTCACTATACATAGAAGAGAAAGTTTCTCTACAGACCAATTAAAAATAGTAGTAACTACCACTCACACATGCCAGCGGTAACCTTGAGTTACACTCCAAGATGAAAGAGCAAGCCATTTCCACCTCCATTGCTGTCTTATTGCGTCAGATGAATTTGCTACAAAATGTTAATAAAAGGGGATTTTCTTCTTTGAACATGACTTTGATCCAACTAGTTTATTTCATATAAAATACTGGATAGTGAACATTTATCAAATAAGTCAGATGGAATAAACATAAGGAAAATAAGTCTTTTAAGGGGATTATATGTTTATATGATGTCACAGCTACTGGAGTTTAGAATAAGCTTCAGTGTTTAATACCACTGAAGTGTTACTATGTATTTCCCCCTCACACACACTTCATATATTACTAAAAAACATAATACAATTTTGGAAATCTTTTCTCTTGTTAAAGGCTCCATTATTTCCTCATCTCTTGCAAAATTAACAAATACAGCTTGCCATCATTGGCAATGGGCTACAGACCAACTTCTCACCCATAGACAGAGGGATATCACAGGAATCAGAGTCAAAATGTTGGTCACCCATTTTCAGCAATGAAATTGCACATTTGTTCCAAAATAAATCCAAAGGATGCATGCATCTGTCTAAGAAATCACAATGATATATAGCTAAAACTAGTTATGAAATTCTAAAGTAAAAAAGCTTCCCTGAAATGGATCGTAACACCAATTGCAGTACTAATTCAGGTAAGTTCCATAAAGTCAATGCACATATTGCATAGTATCATAACCACAGCACTTATTCAATGTCTCAGATCACATAGAAAGTATATGAAAACTATGTATGATGTTTTACTATATTTAGATTTGAAAACAAGCCTAAAAGCAGTTTATCCTTTTTTTAAAGGTGATTGCATTTATATGAAAGTTGTAGAGATCCTACCAAGGGCAAAAAATTCCAGCTTTGGAGAAGAACACACCTGCAGTAGACCTGGTAGCAAACGACTGCTGAAATTAATCAACCTTGTCAACAAAGTAGCTGTAGATATAATCAACATAATTGAAATGGATGGTACTAAAAATTGCTGGCTAACATGTAACTGTAATTAGCACAGGTGACTCTCAAATGCAATAGCTGCACTTCCAGATGTAGGTTATTGCTGCACAATTTTTCATAGTTGAAGTTCCAGAAGATAAAAAAATTAGATACAATGAAATTGGTAGCACAAAGCTGATCAAACACTTCACCCAGTATATCATAGAATGGTTTGGATTGGAAGGAACCTTAAGGATCATTAAGTTCCAAGCCCCCTGCCATGGGCAGGGACACCTTCCACTTGAGCAGGTTGCTCAAAACCCTATCCAACCTGGGCTTGAGAGCATACACAACTTTCCCAGACAGTCTGTTCCAGTGCCTCACTACCCTCATAGTGAGGAAAATTACTAAGAAAACATCCATTAGCACTTTGTTTATGTGTATACCCTGAATTTAAGTAATTCCTTAAGTTTTTTATAACTTTGATTTAAGGTTTTTCACCAAGAGCTAGGGCCTGTTCATGTGCCTTTTTCAAGAGCTGTAAAAACCCATCATTCCACCACATCAGACCAATAAGTATTGTATTAAGGTTGAGCTAAAAATATTATAAACTCCTATTTTATATAAAACAGTTTATAAGAAATTAGCCCAGAAGCCTTGTGCATATAAGTATACTCTTGTGAACAGTTTCTAGCATTTTCAGGATTAGAGACTATCTGGGCACTTTTTCTTAATAAACTATTAAGAATAAATACACTTTACAGTAACTATGTCAATTCTCAAGAAGCAAAGATTTTTATATTACTTTTGACACTTTCCTTATTATGCATGCCGTCTTTTCAGGCTGTTTTGATTTGCATATTGTCACTTTTTTCTTTTTGTTTCAAAATGCAGAACAGTTTCAGCAAATCCAGAAATATTTTTCTCAGAAATTAATCATGGATTAGTGATGTCAGATTTCTAAGCTAAGATTTAAATGGTATCTCCTTAATGAGAGTATGTATTGAAAATGGTGCTTATTGACTGATTAATCAATAGATTTATTTTACTGTCTTCTCATTTTTCTTCACCTTTTCTAAGAGACACTAGAGGTTTCTTGTTGGAAGAGGAGAGTAATTACCAGAAAAGAGCATCCTCTGAAAGGGTAGAGATCACAAGTTAATAAATACCTCTGTCTTATCATCCCAGGCTGAGGATTCAAGGATAAAAATGAAATGAAATCTGCAAGTGCTAAAATTACATTGCAGGTTGAAACTGCCTCATAACTGAAGAGAATTTCTGTGGCTGAGCATGAGGACTGGGACAAAGCTGGGCAAACAAACTGGATTTCTCAGCAAAAGGATGGGATGTGTGGAGGGAAGGTAACATAAATATTAAAGCTGCAAGATTGTTACCTCTTAGAAAAGCACGTGTCCACACACAGATCTTACCATGAAGATGCACAACCAGCAGATCAAATGCATACAATCAGCCCTGAACAGGACACGTGAGAAACCACCAGACACAGTTGATGTTGCCTGGAACGAGGTGGACCAGCTGTGACAGAATGATGCAGTGCTGGCCACTGGCTTCAGTAAGAACTTATGTCCTCCCATAACCACTCCAGCCTTTTCCTGAACAGATACAGGAAATGAGACAGTCTTACTTTACATGTTCTGAATAATATTAATGATCTCAAAATAGAGGGCATCCTGATTTGCAGTTTCAGAAAAAAATAGTAAGTTCTTACTGTGAAGGCAGAATTGCCCTCTCACACATCATTGCCTCTTAAGTATATATTCACTACAAGAGTAATAGAGATGGCATTTCTATTCCCTGGGTGTATTGCACCTTTTCCACATATAGAAGACATTTCTCAGAGGTGTTACTTGTCTCTTTGAAGAGCACTGTATTCAAAACACCAAAGTGTTTTTTTGATTACTGAGCAATTTTAAATGTGTTCAATCCTTTCCAAAGGATGTCTGGTGTGTTACTTGTTTAGTCATTTCAGGAAAACATCACACTTGGTGACTTTGAGATCCCTGAGAAGATTAAATAACCTTTGCTGACCTCATGGCTTATTTTGTGGCTAGGTTTTCTATTGACGCAACTCCTACCTACATGAGGAGTTACTAAAACTAATATGGATGAAGTTTGTATACCACAGTGAGAAGGAATTAACAGACTGCAGCAGAAATTGTCACTAAACCCATTTTTGTTTATTAAAGAAACTCAAAGAATAGAAAGTAAAAATAAATTAGATAAAGTATGAAATAACCTATCGAAAACAGCAAGAAATAATATAAATTGCTGCTGAGCAATTACACAATTGCCACCTCAAATAAAATTACTTATTTGGCCTTTCTAGTCCCTATTTCTTCATAAACATTCTGTCCTTCTAAAATTTAAGTGTACAGACTGCTCACAGTGGTATATCACCTGAATGATTAAGTGGAATTTTGGTAATTTTCATATGCAAATAGGGAAGGTAAATAAACATCATGAGCCCTATTCTTATCTCCAAACTGCATCTGAGCCTACTCTGAGTATCTTGTGTGTGGGGGGGAGTATGAGTGTGTTTGTGTGTACTGGTTTAAAGGTAAACCAGTAGTAGAAATTAAACCAACTCCAAAAGAGACCACAAGTCAGAATTACAATTTAATAAAAAAGATCACAAGTATGATGAGGCAGAGGAAAAACCTATTTGACCCACAAAGAACAGATGCACAACCCAGCACTGTGGGGCACAAACAGAATCGAGCTTTCCAGCCCCTGTGCTGAGCACCATGTGCCACCCCCCCCCCCCCCCTCCCCGCCGCCACATATAAAGTAAAAGGAAAGTAAAAACCTGTTGATGAGGATGATGGTTGCAGTCCTGTTGAGGTCCTGGCTGTCCTCTGGATCCCACCACTGGTCCCAGAAGTCCTAAACGCCCAAGGTTATATATGCTTGGGCTCAGATGGGAATGCCCAGCACCTCCCCCAGGGCGAGGAGTTTCACAGTGGGTGATTTACTCCGTGAGTCATGGGATACTCCTTGATGACCCATTAGCAGACATGACCCCTCAGGCTGGGTGTGAAGGTACTAATGACTCCCCAGAGGGGAGTTATCACACCTGGGTTACCGGTGTGAAGGCAGGGAAACTTCCTTATCTCCCAGAGTTCCTAAATGCCCAGCTTGTAGGCTGAGGGGTCAGGTGTGCTCTGGGCAGCTGCTGCAAATGATCAATTTTTAACAGTCCATGAGAAATGACAGAGAGGGTGTAGAATACAAAGCCCTGGCCACACCCACACAGTGACAAACTGGTCCCAGTCACTATAACCAGGACACTGTGGAAACAGAGACACACAAAAGAAAAGCCCACAAACCAAGAAGCTGTTATTAGTAAGCTCAAGACTGAAAAGGTTTCTGGAAACACTGTAGACAAGGCAAACTGTTTTAAGATCTCTTCCTTGCTTTGCTGATTATATTCTAGTTGAAGAAAATGGCTCAGTCCATATTTGCTGAAAAAAATTTAAAAGCAACTATATTGCTGATTCCTTTTTTTTTTTTTTTTTGGTGAGATTCTGTATTATCAAAACCCCTCAGTATTCAGTACAGCCTGTGATGATTTCAAAGATTAAGTCCTGGGTGTTTTTCCATCACTTCTAATTGAACACGATTTCACATTTCTTAAAGGGGCCATTGTGAAGTGAGCCATAGCATTACACCATGGAATTGTGCTGTTAGAAATAGAGTTCAGGTTTTGCTGAAGCCAGTTGCATGGGTAAAGAGGAGAGGGTGAAGGAGGGGATAGTTGAGTTTGTGGCAGTTGGGACTTGGGGTGGTTTGAACCTGTTTTTCGCACCTTTTTTGGGGGTGGGGACAGGTAGGCGGATGGGGCCAGGCTGTGAGCTTCCTAGTACTGGCCAATAGTAAGCAGGGACCCCGCAGCCGGGACAGGGTATAAAAAGTTCTGGTTCTTACGGGTCTGGATCTGTCTCCTAGGCCAGAGGGGACACACCAATTAAGCTGAATTTGTTAAATAAAAGTTTAGTTTTGCTTTGATAACTTTGTCCCCTTCTGAATTTCATTGGTAACTGTGAGCATTTCTCACAGTGCCATCACTATTTCAATCAAGTTTCATTCCACTGATTTCAGTAGAGTATTAACAGTGTAAAACTAGAATATTGACTACACGCAACAATCATGTTTTTCCATTTTAAGCATTTAACCTCCTCCAATCCCACAGATGCAGCACCCCACCATACCCCACCCATGGCTTGTTCTCATCTAGCTTCATGCCAAAGACTACCAATCTCAACTCTTCCCATTCACTTCAATCATTTCCATTTTAACTTCTTTATGCAGTTGCTGAGGCTTTATGGTTTTTTACTGCTTTTCTACGCTTGGTAAGACCTGCACTGGCTGGATTTTAATACTTGAAGTTTCACCACAATCAGTTCTTTTGTAGCCCCTTTCCAGTTCAGTGATTTCAGTTCAACACGTCCTCTCTCTTCCCCATATTTAAACAAAAGGAAATACAAAGAAAACATTTGCTCAGGTTGACAAAACACTTATCTAAAAGAATACAAGGGAATATTGAAAGGTTTTAAAATTGCTGCCAAGAAGGATAAACACGTAGCAGCAGAATATTCAAAGACGAGTATAAAAATATACAACAAGAAAGTGAACGTTTAAGTAGACAGGATGGGTTTGGTCAGCACAGTGAGAACACCAGAAAAATGGGTAAGCTGGAAGCAGTATGAACTTCAGAATTTGCTAAAAAAAAAAAAAAATCCACTGTAACAATATAAAAACAGGCAACAGCCTTGCAAGAAAAGAATACCAGCTGACAATCTGAATGTGCAGGTACATTCCAGCTTTTCACAGAACTTTAATTTTATTGCAGGAGTATTTAAACTTTGACAGTTAATGCAAGTAAACGGTGTGTACCAGGAACTGTGGAATTGTGCCCAGAGGGCAGGGCAGAAGAGTGACATGTTGTCATGACACCATGAAATTCTAGTGCCATGGAAATCCCTATTCTTAACATTTTAAATTTAGACTTGAAAGAAGAAAAAAGCAGTCACAAATAATAAGAGTTCTGTTTCCTCAGTGCACAAGTATGCAGTAATAGAGTGTCACCTATCTAGCAGTTTTGCTTCTTATTGGACTGCTAACATTTGGGAGCAATCTACATCAATCAGGTCTCAAAAGTAGTTGTTAGGGACCATTGTCCTGAAGAATCACAGGACAATGAAATGGACAAGGCAAGGAAACAGATCAAAGGTACAGTTTGAGGTAAGTGACCTCACTCTATAATTATATGTAGCAAGTTAGGACACTTAGTTAGATCTATCACTAGATACATGGATTTAATATAGTATTGGAGGCACTGATAAAAAAGCTGAGTATTCTTACTTACCTCAACAACTTTGGTGTCAGACTATGGGCTTCAAAAAGTATCAGTTTCTGATAAGGATTTAGTGCCCTGAACCTTACATATCTCCATCCCCCAAGCTCAAAATGCAGCCCAAATTCATGTTTAAAACAAAAATTAAGAGGTGCTATGCTTAAAACAGTCAGTTACAATAACAATAAGGCACATTTCTACCTTGAAACACAGACCAGCCAAGATTAGTTATCTTTCATGTGTGCAAAGTTTCAAAGGTAATTTTCGAACTATCCTGGAGAATGCTGTAACAATTATATAATATGCTATTCTACCATGAGAAGTTACTATTTCTTCCTTTTGAGGCCATTTCATATTGCAGGAGAAAAGAGTATTAATGCAGAAAAGAGTCCTAGAACATAATCCCATTTCTAAAGAACATTTGTCCCTGTCCTAGCCATGTGGTGAATGGCATCTCACCTTAGAAATCCCAAAGTCAAAAGCAGAAGCAGGCTGTGTGGCACAAGAACTGTTAATAACAGCGCTCCCTGAATGCAAAAACTGTGTTCTAAGGCAATGATGAATAAAGAACTAAAGAGCTGACACATAGCCCGTCAATCTCTTACATCATGTGCCTGAAACCAATACTCATTGAGAAGATGCAATTCAGAGTTCTTTTACAACTTACAAGATGTAGGTAGGAGACAACACAGACCGTAAGTGAGAAAAAAAACCACTGAAATAAAAAAATTGCCACACAGATGCAGCAGGGAAAGAAATCTGCACATCACAAAATAAAAGGTGACAAAAGTTCAACACTCACAATCATTCCTTTACAAGACAGAAGGAACAACAGCCAAGTTCATATTTAGTGTAGCATCACAGCATGAAGTAATGAAGAATAGATATACTCCTATCACAGGATGAGCTGCAACAAACATGCAGTTTTACTGTTGAGGAAGTGGAATTGCCCCATCAGTGTATCTGCAAGATTTGTGTACTAACATCAGCTGTCAAGGCAAGTTTGTGGGGAAAACGAAATGACTGTGTCAGTGTGCTGAGAGAGCAGCCCAAGAGGCTGGCAGATGTGATGGTGAAAATGCTTCAGAGTACCACAGTGTGGAGCCATGATTTTCTTTCCTAGAGTACCCAAGAACCATCAGCATCATAACTGTTCTTCAGCAAAAGAGAGGAACTCTGAAGGTCTCAAAATAATAAAGAGCAGAATCAGACAGAATCTGCACCCACCTAATTTAATGCTGTGCATTCAAATAAGCAGCTGCTTCTACTGTCCACACTACTGCTTGCCACAGAAACATGGCCACTTTGTTCACCTCATCCATTTCCACCTCACTTCTTAAGATAGTTTAAGATTTTCACTACAGAAATACCTATTGTGATAGAGCAGAATAAATTCTTCCTTTATGTATTTCATGCAGCTCCTGGACTTGTCTGAAGGAGAGAAAGTCACCGGAACATAAAGGATATCAAAAGCTGCTGCTTCACTGGACAGGCACAACAGCTTACCTACTTTCTTGTTCCAGTACAGGCCCCCAAGGCCTTTCTCCCATATTTGTATGCAAGACAGCCTCCCCCAAGATGTGCTATCTGTCATCAGCCTCCACAGCTATTCCCTCTGATGAAAGAAAATCAAACAGTACCATGATGAAAACTCCAGATGGAGCTCAGTGTTACGCCTTTTGTGCTCCCACTCCATTCTCTGCCAGGCACCAATACCAACATGTTCTCAGTACTTGCTCCTGTTACTGACCATCTCAGTCCCATCTGCCATTCTCTTATTCAGAGAAACAGCTGAATTGCTAATTCTCATGCTTTCTACATTTTCATCTATCTTTTCGGACAGATAGTGCTCCCTCAACTCATCTAATATCCCTTGCTGGGTAGCAGTAAGAACTTCTCCACAGGAAAGGCAAACCAGGATCCAAGGAAAACCACAGCCCAGGTAGCGCCCACACCAACCAGCACAGGGTCTCACAGGACTTGAAAGCAGCAGGCAGACCCAGATGCTGACAGCAGGTTCAATTGACAACCTTAGGACAAAGAGAAGATTCAGGCCCAGTATCCATTCAGAGAGCCCAGGTTGCATCAACAGGAGATGGGACCAAAACCAAGACTACGGCATCAGTTCAAGGTCATCCAGGAAACTAGGCTGGAGAAAAAATGGTTGATAGGCGCACTCCAAACATAACTCAAAGACAAATCAGGACTCTTCTATGTTTCTTCATGTAATAAGATCTCTGCCAACTTTGCTGAGTACAGTGAAGTCAATCCTAATTTGAATTATTATAATATGGGGTGACTGGCCCTAGTGATTTGCTTGTTCTTATGCCTTGATCTTATCTTACGCTGCTTTCATAATTTAACTTCACTTAGTTATACTTTAAAAATGCCTATGTAGAAAAAGGGTAGTAAATGTGAGGGCAGAGAGAGCAGAGGACATAACAGACAGTATCAAACTGCCTCTAAGACTGACTGAGTGACTGTGAATGTTGTTGGGTGTGAAATAACTTGATGTTGTTAGATCTGCCCCTCTGCTGTTTTCACAGCTTGCTTTTTTTTGGTGGCATCTATTTCTCTAACTCTCCAAAATGTGAGTAAACACCTGCAAAAACCTTAAAGGGTAGCATTTTCTAGTATGAGTCTCTGTCAAGGTGAGAGAGAGGAAACAGAAGGTTGTCCCATTCTCTGGAGTGGAATGGTAAGGAAGGTGGTTCTTGCTGGAGCCTGACTCACATCCTGATGCTCATCTCCCACTCTCCAGGAAAAAAGTCAGCACATGGAACAATAGCACAAGACTTCTTTCTCAATGTGTCATGGCCCTGTTGGTGCTTGAGTCAACCTTAACTGTCATAGGGTTTTCTGGTAGAACCTCTTCAGTTCCCTTTCAGGAAGCATTCCCTTCCCTGAGCATTACTTTCACCAGCACCAGCAGCATTTGGTCCTGGATACACTCTTGACACAAAATTAAAATGGCATGGATGGAATAATGTCTCCATTCCCCTGTGGGTCTAAATTGCAAACATGTCACTGGACATCCCAGAAATGAGACAAATGACAGCAGTCCCTGTATGGAACAGATTCCCTTTCTTTGAAACAAAATCCTGGGCTGATCCCCATCATCGCTCTAAATTCTGGTTAAAAATACTTGACCTTGTGAAACTTTACAGTTCTCTCTGGGCAGTCAGCCCCTCCCTGACAAAACACCTCCTGAGGTTTACTGAGGACCAGGCAGTACTGTGTCTCCACGTGTGCCTGCCCTTGAATTAATGGTCCCCTGATACTGGCTCCTCATATTTTTAATCTTCCCCCACAGCTTGATAACCTACTTGTTATGCACCTACACGGACACATGCGCTGACCTGCAAGAGGGATGAGGGGGCGGTGTGCTCACCGCCACCCTCCACCCGGGAGCTGCGGCGCCGCGCCGGGAGGGGTTCCTCCTGCAGCCTCCCTTGTAGTGCGGGCTGCTGCTCTCTATTTCCAGTGATCGGCTTTGCTCTCCTCGGGAAGCAGCTGGAAGGAATGCTCTGCAATGCTGACATATCTCCCCAGATCTGCTGTTTGTCGGGGCGGGGGGAAACACGCTGTCGAATATGGAGCATGAAATAAGTCAAGAAGTGATCAAATAAATCACGCTCCTCCACAGAACAAAAGCGGTCTCATTCACCAGCGAGAGCCTGAGCCGCTGTGCTCCGCGCCCCGCCGCCCGCGGTGGTGTAAGGAAACACTGGCTGAATCGGAAGCCCGGGGTTTCCCTGGCACTCACCGCCTTCACAGCACAGCACAGCACAGCCCAGCGGAGCCGTGCGGGCTGGGACTGCGGCGCCTGCCGGGGCGGGAAGCGCCTCTGCTGCTGCTGCTGTTGGCGCTGCAGCCGCCCTGTCTTTTCCGCGCCTCTCCGCGGTTGCGGGCCGGCTGCTCCCGTGTCTCCTTGTCACACCCGCCGCCGTTATGTAACCGCTGGTGACAACGGTGGCTTTGGTTACCCTCACCTCGGACTGCCGCTGGATGCAGCACCGTGACCCCGCGCCGCCTGAGCGGAGGCTGTGGCCGCAGGAACCCCTCCCGCCCCGCTCCGTGGGGTCATATTGCCTGCGTTCCGCGGGGGCACAATTGCCTGCGTTCCGCGGGGGCACAATTGCCTGCCCTCCGCCATTCCAGGAGTAGCCCCGCGCCCCCGCCGCGAGCTTCCCCATTTCCCGTCCCCCTTTTCCCTCCGCGGTTCCGGGTACCCCCAGTCG
>JAWWMO010000138.1:42000511-42018831 GCA_035047845.1 Dendrocincla fuliginosa | reverse complement strand
TAGCCCCGCGCCCCCGCCGCGAGCTTCCCCATTTCCCGTCCCCCTTTTCCCTCCGCGGTTCCGGGTACCCCCAGTCGCAGCACCCCCATAAGCGCTCCAGGCGGGATGTGCGGGGTCACCCCTGGCCGCCAGCGCAGCTCCCAGCCCTGCGCTCAGCGGAGACCAGCGCGCACTGCTTGCAGCCGGTTATCCTGAATGGGAGAGTAATTCCCACGCCCAGTTTGTTCAGAGATTTTCAACAGCTCTATACCCCGTAAGCGGAAAGATTCAGCCAGAAGAAATGCCTTTTTTTTTTTTTTTTCATTTTTTTTCCTCTTTAAACCGTAACGCCCACCGCACTTGGGAGCGAAGGGATGCCCCATTCACTCAACCGGGTCCTCCTCATGGCTGGGCAATGGCTCCCTGTTCCCTCTGCGCTGCTTTGGGGACACAGCGGAGCCAGACCTCACCAGGCTCGTAGGGGTGGCACAGGACATCCCCGCTACCCTCCTATGTTCCCTGTGCAGCTCGCCCCCGCCGCCGAAGTGCCGGGGGAGTAAGGAGGGCTGCAGGGGAGGAAGGAGGGCTGCTGGGGCGGTGTGTGTCCCACCCCCCCGCCGCCCCCCTCGCTGTGGCAGCACGTGGTGCTCCCGGGACACGGGTCCTCAGACGCTCCCCCAGCCCAGCCAGCAGCATCGCGAGGAGCTTTTTATAGCAGCCCCGACACGCTCCCCGATGGGAGGTTTCTCGCCGCGCTCACGTTACCGTGCGGGTGCGATGTTAAATGAAGCAGGGGGGAGGAGGGGAAGGGAGTTCGGCGAGCGCCTAATTAAGAGCCGGCGTTAACCAGGAGAGCTAAAAATAGCGCCGAGCGCCGCAAAACACCCATTCGCAGACAGCGAGCGCCGTCGATGCCTGCCGCGCCCCCGCCGGTGAATGGAGCGGCGGCGCTGAATGGAGCGGCCGGGAGCATGAAGGGGGCGCGCGGGGGGGGGGGGCGGCGCCGCCGGGGGGCGCTGTGGGGCCGCGCGGCGGAGCGGGAGCCCCCGGCGGCGCACGTGCGGGCGCGGGGGCGGCTCGGTGTCACCTGGCGGCAGCGGTGGCGGCGGGCGGGGCGGGGCGCCGGCCGGGGAGCCTATAAAAGTGTCCCGCCGCGGCACATGCATGCTTCGGGGAAACTTCCCAGCCGGAGCAGCCGCCGCCACGGCGGCCATGGGAGGTGAGCCCGCTCCCGCCAGCCCCCCTCCGCCCTAGGGCGGGCAGTCCCCCGGCGCTGGGCGGCTGCGGGCGGGCCCCCCGGCCCGACCTGCCCTCCCGGCAGGAGGCAGTACCGGTGAGCGAGCCTGCTCCGCCCGCGCTCGGCTGTGCCCGCGGAGGCACAGGCGGCAGCGGCAGGATGAGACTCAACGGGAGCGAGCTGAACAGCTCCGTCCTCCCGCGGGACCCGCCGGCCGAGGGTGCCCCGCGCCGCCACCCCTGGGTGACCTCCACTTTGGCCGCTATCCTCATCTTCACCATCGTGGTGGACCTGCTGGGCAATTTCCTGGTCGTGCTCTCCGTCTACCGCAACAAGAAGCTGCGGAACGCGGGTAAGGGGCGGCGGGGCGGCCCGGCGGCGCCGCCCGGGCGGGGTGCGGGGGGGGCCGGGGCCTCTTCGTGCGCGCCTCAAACTTTCCCTGGGCACGCAACTCCTGGTCTGGGCTCTGCCTGCCTCCTCCGCTGGCTGCTACAGGCTGTGACAGATGCCAAGGGCTTCGTCTTTCCTGCCGAGTCGGTAATCGAGCGGGAAAGGGTATTTTTAGCTCCCGCCACCGAGTCGTGGTGCTATTTTTAGCTCTCGGCAATTCCCACCTAGCAAAAGAGAATGGCAAGTAAGCCGTACTTAAGAATGAAATTTAGACACGGTACCGGGGATGCTGCCGTAGCATACAGTGTGTGTTTGCATGCTGGATGCTAGTCTTCTGATTGATTTTCTTTGAGTTACAGAAATGTCTCCAGTAACAAATGCTATGGTTGGAGCTTCAAATCAAGCAAATATGAAGTTCTAAACATTGCAGGATTCAGACAATTCCCTCATCCTGTTTTGTTCACCTCCTACGTGCTGTCTAGATCTTTGGGGAATGGGAAACATCTAGCAGAAAACAGCTGTAGGCACGTTTTTTAAGAAAAACTCCAATTTTGACAGGATAGAATCTGTGCTGGTCTAGTGAGTAAATCCCTCTTAGTTCATGGATTATTGGTCAGACAGGCAGGAACTTCTTCAGATTCATTCTGCTTTATCATGTCAGACCAGCTGCTGCGCACGTGTACCAAATCTGTGCACTCCCAACCCATTACATCTTTCATTGAAAAAATACAGGAGCATGCGAAGAGAGCTGCACTGTTAATGAAAGCAGAATTTCACTCCATGACAACTGAGAAACTGCTTTTATTTTTTTTCTCAGCTCAGCTGTCAGGGTCTTAATTATTACTCCACTGAGTTCATTACCTAGTGGTTTAAGGTTCGTCTGAACAAGAACTTAAGCTCAGGCTTTTCTATGAGCTAGCCTAAGAAAGATAGCTATTATTGGACTCTGGCAAAGGCTGGTATGCTTAACTCTCTAAGGTTAATTCAGGTAATTCAAATGTATTATATATGTCTGTTTTATTCAACCATAGTGGAAGGCAACACACAAGATCAAAACAAAGAGTAACAAATCTTGGGTTTTTTCTCACTGTGGTTGCCACTGGTGTAAATTCTAAAAGCTATATTCTCTTCCTGCTTTCATTGACAGAAATTTCATTCACTGGAGCTGACAGGGTTACACACTGCAATAGTATGTAGCTGAGAGGAGACTCAGACTTCAGAACTCCAAGTCAGCACTTCATTACCCATGTTCCCTGAGAGATTTTCAGATGAAGGGAGGTAGGATTGAGACAGGCATATTACGGGAGCTATACCAGGGGAAAGGGTGGTATTCTCCTCCTCCTTAATTAGTAAATCTTTACTTCAGCACTTCTGTGAGGAGTTTGAAATACTGACGTGTCTGGTAGTAAGTTTGAAATAAAGATGGTGCCTGTGTTTTGGAAACGTAACTGAATCATTGGGCTCTATGCGTGCACATACTCTTTGCTGTACATCTATGTAATCCCGCTTGAAACTCAACACGTGCTTACTTGCTCACCCTTACTGCGTTTCTTGTTCTTGCCTTTTCTCTCATAGTGGCTGCTAAGAACTGCAGCAAACTGGCAACAGTAATCTACAGCCAGGAGAATAGAGCATTCTTCTGAACATAAATTAGCTGAGACTGGAATGTCAACTAGATACTGATTTGCCCTTTGAAATTAAGGATTAATTAAAACAAGTAAATACTTGGTACTAGATGGTAAATAGTTTATAGTCTTTTTTAGCAAAAAAATAATAGTAAGCTTTTAATGTTCTTTGGGTTTGGGTTGTTTTCTTTAAAATATGGGGGGCTTTAGATAAATGGATAAATGAAAACTTTGGAAGGAACATGACAAGCTTCAGAAAGGTGTGCTAAGTGTTTTTGACTAATTCTGCAAAATCCTGTGCCTGGGCATAACTTTACTTACGTGAGCACCACTGTTAAATTTGGCCTTCTGTCAACAAGTGGTTTCTCAGGAAAGTAAACTTATGACAGAGCATAAGTATTTAGAAAACCCTGGCCCAATATTTGTAAATATGACTAAAGCCTCCTAAGTGGTGTTTACACTAATTCAGATTATTCAGGAAGGGATTACATTGAAAAAAATCTGATTCATACATACAACTAACTTGTATCTGGGTTATGCAAAAGACAGTTAATACTTTTTAGAGAGATGTAAAAGAAAGGAAATTCTGGTTTTGCAACAGCTTATATTAATAAGTCTTGTTGGCACACTTATTGAGGAAAAAGGACACAGGATGAAAATTCCAGCGGAAAAAGGTCAGGGAGGAACAGAAGATGCCTCCTGAAGAAAATGTATCTCACTGAAGATTTTCTTCCCTCTTTGCAAGAGAGGACTAACAGAAATAAGGAGTATTTTAACACTTTACCAAAAAGGTGGATTTGGTGGGGGAAAACATCTTGCATCTCTGTCCTACTCTCTATTCTATAAATATTTTTTGGAAGATAACTACAAATTGAACCTGTGGACTTATGATTTAAAAGTGCATTGGGGAATAGTAGGAAGGCCTAGAAAAACCTTCTCAACAAGTGATGTAACCTTCCTGACAGTCAGAAGGTTAGTAAAAGACACTGATCAAAGCAGAGAAGTCAGTAACTCGAAGTTTGTCTCAGCAAGCGAGGAGTGTCTGATACTACAGGCTCCTTCGTAGGCACAAGCATGGCTTCAGTAGATGCTCTTCTAGACACAGAAGCTGATGATGCAACTGGTAGGATCCTCTTTTATTTAATGTACTTGACTTGTAATAAGTTTCATAGTTCTGGTCTGTTTTTTCTTTTATGGTGGCTTTGTAATCTAAGAGGTGCCTGACACCAATTCAGTCCTCATGGGAACAGCTGCAATTTAATGCTGACCTACACAAAGACTGAATTTGGTTTATGATGTCTGTGATCTTTGAAACAAAGTTCAAGGGAAACATTCAAGGCATAAGGATTGTAATGACTAGATCTTGACAGCACATTCAGGCAGCTTGAGCTTTAAACTGGTGTGCTTTCTTTAATAATTAATTTTTAAAAGGAATGAGAATAGCTCACTTTAAAAAAGTTTTGTGTAAATCATCCTACAGTATCTAGTTTTCCATTACTAATGTTCACACATCAGAAGTAAGGTCATTCAACAGTTCCACCCTGAAATGGTGCAATAACTAGCCTTAGGGAAGGTGGATTAAAGAACTACAGGTACTTTTAGCAATAAACAGTTTCTACTTGAAACTATCAGCATTTAATTAGAGCATCTCAGAAAGCTGAAGAGATGATTTAATGTGATTTATATAAAACTACACACAAATTTGGTGATAATTGGTATCCTTATGCCTTTGTTGTTACCCACACCAAGAAAAACAATGCATCAAGAACAAGGTGAGGGAGCAGTTCTCAGTCTTTGACTATGGAGATTAGTTTACTGGTTGTGATGTTACAATGTCAGTTAGAATGCACCTGTCATTTTGGCGATGGTGGACTTAGGTACTCAGTGGTTGCAGGACTGGACCATTCTTAAGGTCAATGAAGAGAGCTTTCTTGAGTGCTATTACACTTCTTGCTCTTCTTTCTCTTCCTTTTGAAAGTGTTCTCTTGTCTTGGAGGATTGCTTTTTCCTGGGCACTTTATGTGCTGAGGTTGAAAGATTCCCTGACTACTCCTCCAACGGAGCCCTGTGTGGGAAGGGGGCCTCCAGCAGGCAAGAAGAGAGTCCCAGCAGTCTCACGCTTACTGTTCTGTGCCTATTCTGTCTGCTAACACCTGACATGGGTTGGATAATACAGGAACTGGTGCCAAGCCAGGGCAGAAAGCTGCATTCACCCTTCTCACCCATCTCTGTTCTGTGCTAGATGTATTTGGGTTTCTCGACTTTTTCCCAGTTTTCCGTGTCCTTGGCCCAAATGTTTTTTTGGTTAAACTCTTTGTTTTGTTAATAGTGAAGAAGGCAGAGAGGGAATTTGACATTTCTGGGCCCTAGAGAAGCAACATATGGTTAACTTCATTAGGACTGCACACATGCTTAAACTTATGTATGTGTGGTAACTACTTTTCTGAACAAGATGGCAATGAAAAAGGGAAAAACCCCAATGTTTGTATGCTCAATTTGTCTCACCTGCTTTGGGTCCCAAGAGTTCTGTGAAGATAGTTCTGTGAATGCAAAAAAGAATAATGAAATCAAGAGTAATCTCTAAGATCAGTGAAGTTACTTTTGAAAGAACTAAGAAACAGCTACTTTATTTTTAAAAAAGAAACCACCCATCTTTTCTAATAGTACAGCCATTGCAAAACTGGGGATGGAAATCTATCAGTAAGAATTTAATTTTGGAGGCTTTTCAAACTGGTTCTGGGTTTTGTTTTGAGCAACGTAAGACTGTAGTTGATGAGTGTTCCTCTTTCAGTGCTTTTTCTAGAATGTAAATTTCAAAAATAAGGATGGAGCTATCTTTTCATAGTCAGATTTGAGATATCAGCCTTTTGAGAAAAGTATTGTTCTTGATGATGTTTTTTTTTGTTTTTAAAAATATAATGTTAAATGCTCTAATAAAGATTGTTTTATCTAATAAATGAAACTCCTGTTGTGAATTCAGACTAATGGAGTCATTCTTTTTGTCACAGGTCCTTGGACTTCATTTCTGTGTCCTGAGAGACTGTGTAGCCCGACAAATACTTGACTCAAGGAAGAGAACTTGTAGAAGATCAAGTTGTAGCACAGATTAAGGGTTCTGATAAAAACTGAGGTGTTGATGACAATGAACATTATTTCAGAAATTAATAACTTCCAGTATTAAAAATGGTAAGCTGTTTGGGAGAAGGGAAAATGTCTGGTGAAGTGCTGAACTTTGCCAATTGTTGAACAGAACTGAGCACAAAAATACAGTTTCAATAAAGTTGTTCCTCAGACTGGTTTTGATTGAATATTTTACTGAATCAAAGCTTTATTTCAATGACTTGTTTAAATGGTGCTGTGCTGGTGACCAAAGGTAGAGGTAAGTATTTCAAATAATCAGTAATTTATTTTTACTAATGTCTTTCAAACTCAGCTATTTATTCTTTCTGGGAGATTCTGCAATTTGAAGGTTTAAGAGGCATTGCTTTTTCTAGTTAGCTGCTGCCAGCGGACAGTGGTACTGATATGGTCTGCTATTTGCTGTCTCTTTTAGGTTATGTTTTTGAGGGATTCTTCCTTTTCTCATAATTTTTTTTTTCATCTTTAATCTTTTCATTAGCAATTTCTGATCTGCTTCTACTCTTACCTCTTTTCTATTTCTTTTTATACTATCCACTGTCATGTTATAACATAGGTTCTTCATGTCTTTCTCCTATAAGACATCATCAGCAAGTCTAGGTTAGTGACAGAAAATGCTACCAAGAATAGGCATCCAGTGCTAATGTAACAATGTCTGTTCTGTTTCTACAGCAAGACTTGCTTTCCTGAGGCAATAAAAACATTGCAGTGTCAATTCAATGCTATGCATCACAGTTTAGTTTTGCAGCCTAAAAGAACTTGTCACCCTTGCTGTTGGCAGTTTTTCTTCTAGTCACATCTGTGTGCTGCCTTAAATTCTACATTTTCCACTCCTGAGAAACAATTACCAACCTCTGTTTCAGAAGGACAAGTGTTACTCAGAATTCTTCAGGATAACAGAACACAATTTGTTAACAAAGCAAGCAATGTTTGCTTATTGAAAAATAAGCATGTATTTTAACATGTGTACTTAAGTAATGTTTGGGACTGTAATACAAATGCTACTACTAAACAAGTGTTCTTTCAAAATCTGTTCCTCCTGAAGTCACACAATACTACAGTTCAGTGGGTTAATCAAGGTTCATACCTAAATGACAGAATAAAGGTCCAATTATCTTAAAGAATGTATAAAATATACAAAAAAACTTTACCAGTGCCCTTAAGTTCAGATGACAAACATCCTGCAAACTTCTTACTCTCTTTTTTCAAGCAGAACAAAAACTGAGGCTAGTCAATAAATATTTTGCAGCATTTAAGTAATGGCTTTTGTAGCTTCTAAATAGTGTATGTGTAAAAAGTTTCATCTTCTATACCTCTTTTTTTTTTAATGACATCCATAAAGAGGAGGCAAACTTATACCCCTTCCTTGCACCAGAAGTAAAAGACTCAGCTCATTCTTTTCATTTTACAAATTATCAAATATAGTAGCAGGTCATGCAGTTAAATATGCTTTTTGAATGCTAGGTTTTTTGGAAGATTGATGATCATAAAAATGCAACTGTAAATTATCTCGGAGTCCTGGGTCTGGGTTTTGGGCAGGGTGGTGGGTTGGGCTTTTTTAATTGTGGAGTGCTCCTCATCTTTTCCATTGCTAGAGTTCCATGAAAATTCTTCAATTCTTCACTTGGACTCTACCCTAACTTCTAAGGACCCTTGTTCTCTAAAACAAGAGAGAAAACAGAAGCAGCTGATTTCAAACCCTTCTCTTTGTGACCAAGCACTGGAATTCTCTATTCAAATACATACTAAGCAGCTGGAAGTGTTTATGGATGTTTTCTGATTAATCCTATTTTATTTTTTTGTCCCTACCTTTTAAACTGCCTGTTTAGCTACCTTTGTTGTGTAAGTTGGCCGTGATATGTACTTTTTTGTTCAGACCTACAGAAGCCCCATTCAATATGATGTGTACATGTGATTCTACATCTGGTGCTGAAACATAAGGTATATTTATATCATGGCACCTTGTTTATTTTTTTTGGGGGGGAGGTATGGATGTAAGGTTAGCAAAACTAATTTGTCTTCAGGGAGAGGTTACTAAGCAATGGTACTCTGCCCCTGTGCTAATAGAGGTGAGCTCCGTGCTTGGTATTGTTTGAGGTGAAGCAGCAGCATTACATTTGATTCTGCTGTTTCACCTGTGCCCAAGTACGAACCTCCTGTGGTTATAGTGCAACTGTCAGAACTATGTTACTCAACCAGACAAGATGGCCAGTTCCATAGTGTCGGACCCACAGGATGAAAGGCCATGAGTACAGGGATCAGCTTTGAAAATTGATACTCTGTCATGGCATGCAGAAGTTAGAGATACCTATCTTTGTCTTCTGGGGAAAAAACATGAATGTTCTTTTCCCCCGGTAGTGACTGTGGGTTCCCTTTTATGTTTCTGTTTTCCAGACTAAATGATGAACAATTTTCTACTCATTAGTCTTACTTGATTTTTAAGGACCCATTTATCTCCCTGTCTGTGTTTGGGAGAAAAGAAGTGTTTTCATTTTTGTAGGTGAAGGAGTCTTTGTACTCCAGTACAGTTAGGGTGTGACATTTTAGGGGTAGGGTTACTGAAAGTACATTTTTACATGAATTTGCCTTATTAACAGGTAGTATTTGCTCTTTCAATTAAACATCAATTAAAAATCACTCATAAAATGAAGAGTTGCAATGCCTTTTTAGTCTCCTTTAGCACTCTGTGGATATTTTTGTTTTTTAAGTAACATCAACCACAGGCTTATTTTGAGACTGAATATTGCTGAAACTAAGTTTCCATAAAGGCAAGTGAAGCTTTTTCTTCAGTTGCACTTTTGTTTCATTTTGGATGAAGAATTAATGGTCTCTAGATTAAAAAAAGAAAGGCTTATGTGTTATTCACATTAATACGCTCTGTTTTACTTACAGTAATTATTTACATTAAGGATATGTCTCCAGATTGTGTAATGCTGAGGTCTGCCTGCTGTAATTTGAGTATTGCAATGCACTGTAATGCCTGCAACTAACATGTAGGTTCACATAATTTTAACTTACATTTCAAAACCAAGGTTCTTCCCCACATTCCCATTATTTCATATATCTCTGAACCTTCCCCAAATTGCTGTCACTGAATCAGTTCTCACTTAGAACACAGGATTGAAAGGACCTTTTCAATCATCAAATCGAATTTTTAGGTGTTGTAGAAATTGTTTTGGAATCACCTTTCTCCTTATTCCAACTGAATAAGAGTGTTGAGACACTGCAACAGGTTGCTCAGTGAGGTTGTGGAAGCCCCATCCCTGGAAGTATTCAAGACCGGGTTAGATGGAGCTTTGAACAACCTGGTGTAGTGGAAAGTGTCCCTGGGAAGCGTTTGAAACTAGATGAGCTTTAAGGTTCCTTCCAAACCGTTCTATGGTTCTCAGTGCCTAAATGTATTTTCTGTCAGTTTTATATGTTTTTACTGTTGTACTGGTATTCATAGCATTACTTAACATCTCTCTATTCTTGTAATGAGAGTAAAAACATTGCCTCTTGATTGTCATTTTGGTAGTCAAAGAAAGGGTGGTTGCAAATTCTGTTGGTCTTTTCACACAGTAATCTTTCCCCTTTTCAAGAGAGTAACCACATCCAGGAGCATTCCTGATCTCTGGAAATACCTTCCCTAAAAGCAAAATAGTGGTTTTACTGAAATCAATAGTAAATCTCTTGCAAGGTCAGTGCCTGTCTCCCTTACCTTTTTTTGCCTTCAATACTTGCCAGTGAGTAAGAAGGCTTCTCTTCTGCTAACAGCCTTAAAACCAACATATGTGGTAAGTAGAGAAATCTACCTTAACTCTGGAGTCAGAACAGGATTTTTGTTGGATCACTGATATCCTTGCAATAAAGCTGATTACAGATCAGGATCACAAGTGCCTGACCTGCATATCCTGAGGTGGGTGCACCATGGGAAGCCATTTACAATTTCATGTGTAGTAGATATGCAAGCTATTAATTCTGAAAATTGATGCTTCAAGAACACACCTGTGAATAAAGAAAACACAAGAGACCATCAGTGATTGTTACTGCAGTGCTTGCCTTTCTCGGGTTACAAATAGAGAAGGGACAGTTTACTTGTGTTAGAGTTGTCTGGTCAGATCACATAAGCATATCCTTAATATTTTTGTCCTCTTCTGCTTTCTGGGAACTTGTAGTTCTTTAATATGTTCAGTAATCAAAATAAATTTCAGAACTGGGATTTTGCTGCTGTAGAGTCATTGTACAGATTGTCTGGTGGTTCTGTTGCAAATTACATCATCATATATATGTGTGTGTATATATATGAATTTCCTTTGGACATTTCTCTTATCCTTAATTTTTCAGCTCTCTTTTTCTTTTTGTCTAAAGACCTGTACTGTTGAGAATCTCTGCAGTGCTTATAAATCCATCGTATTCTCCATTCCTGATGATGTAAAGCATTTTAACACCTGTCGCTAAGGATTTTCTTAGCACTGATTGTGTCTTGCCTTGGGTATGTACAGAAACACATTTATATTAAAGCATATGTAAATCCTACTGGTTTTTACCATGTTGCAGAAGTTACTCAAACCAAAGTTTGTTTCATTTTGTGTATAGTTTGGGTTAATGAATTTACAGATATAGATACATCCAGAAACATTTCCTCTAATTAGGTATTTTTGCAGAATGCACCTTTTCATTTAATTTTTTTTTTCCCTAATGCAGCATCCACTGGCACTTTGTAACTCATACTTTTCTTATATTGCTTGCGAATGTAGGCAATATCTCAAAATTAGGATCTCTCATATGTAGTAGAACAATACTTGACATCCTTGACGGGAAGGAAGGACAGTGATCTTTCCTTACCTTTCTTCCATCTCAACACAGGTGGTTGTTGTTAGTTCTTAGGATAAATTAGAACAGTTTCAGTGTTTTTGTAATTAATGCTTGATGAGACAGCTTCCAGAGGGGTCTTTGTATCTGTGAGTGTCATGTAAATATAATTACCATTGACCAAGCTCATTCTGACTATTTTGGATGCAAGCATTCAGGACTACAGAGTTAGCACAGTAATCCTCATCAAGCTGGGTAAAAGAGCTTTTCATCTCCTCTCTATACTGGTAAGTACAGAGAAGACAGCATTTGTGTCATAGCATATATTATATACCTAATGTAGAGCAGTCAGTTTTTCTTGCTCTTGCAGCAAAGGTTCTTGAACAATTTTTTTGGCCAATAGTTGAGCATTTCTTTTGCATCTCGTCTTACAAATGTGTCTATGTCCTACTCCTGTTTCTTGCAGCCCTTCTGATTCCTTTTTCTCTTGCCCATTTAGTGCATCCTGCTACTGGGAATGACTACAGTGCCCAATAATATTGTCCACTATGAACATTTTGTTGGTTGGTGGAAAACTGCCTTGACTTGCATAATTTTTTGTGCCATAATAGTTGTCTTATTCATAGACACTCTTCACTAACAATATTTTGTTATTTACCTAACATAGCCACTTTTCACTTACTTTTTTGGATGTTTCTGGGAATCTGTTCGGCTTCTGCTCATCATACATTTGCTCTTTTTCTTTGGACGATCCATACCCATTGGGCATGATGGCATAAAGATGACTGTTCCTGTCTTGAAGAATAACCCTGCACTATCCTTGCTAAATTGTTTGCTACTCAATTTTTTGGCTTGATTTGGTTTGGTTTTTTTCCCCTACATTTTTCCATTGAGGGTAGATCTGTCAGGTTTTGTCTAAAAGGCTCTTGTGTAAGAGTTGTTATTGACTTTGGCCTCTCCCTTATGGGACCCATTACACATTCTGTGAAAACTGTTTTTTTATTCACTCCCCAAGAATAGAATGCAAAGGTGCTGCACTCTTCTTATTTGCATTATGAATGCTAGCATTTTAAAAGGAGATTGAGTGCTGCTTTTGTAATTATTCCTGGTAAGAATTTCTAATGTGTATTTGGTGACAATCTAGGTGAGGTTATACAAGTGTGCAAAGCTTGCACTTACACCTTGTTAATACTGCTTGCAGCAGTCATTACCTGCAATGTGACCTAAAGATTTGACTGAATGTGACAAACATATCCATGCAGAAATATGAATGGAAAAAAATAAAGCGAAGAAGGTAAGTTTAAGCAACCTAGTGGGCATAGAATTAGCAGTCTGCTTGTTACTGGTGCTTGTTTTGTACTGGAGTATCCCATTTGTCACAAGAGTGATGCATTCCTTCATTGCAAGCTTTTCAAATGGATCTTCTCGTTTACTTTTCTCAACCTATTGCAGTGGCAGGGATTTCCTCCCAGAAAGCTTCCTGGGGTACACCTGCCTGAGCACATCTTTGTAGAGCAGACATAACTTTATACACTACCACAAAAGCAGTGAGTTGATTTCTAAGATCTTTTACTTATATTCAGGTATTCATATTATCTCCTGACCCATGTTTACTTGGGAAACTTTCTTCGTCAGATTCAATTTTCACAGAGATTTCATCTATTTCTGTATTTTAAATTGGTGACCATTCTTTGTGATGACTAGACAGAATGTTTGTTTACTCAAACACATGAAACTTGCTTGCCTTGCAAATAAATCTCCAAATCATGAATTTGCTTGTGTCGTTCTTTTTTCTACTCTCTTTTACAGGTATTCTGATGAAGAAAATGAAATTTCCAGTGGTAACACTGTGAGGCAGCTCCAGGATATGTTTCATTTAAGCTAAAACCCATTCTGAAGACATATTTACTAACATTATTTTGTTGGAACATTTCTATGTATTCATGTGATAAGTAAAAATGTAGTACGTGGCCAAATACATTCCTAGAAACACAAAAATTTGACATTTTTAGTGTACTGGAAATAAAGGATTGTCTAATGTTCATCGGCAAATTTAAATGACATTGTGTCTTCTGCGTTCAGAAACTGTGAGCCTCTGCCCAGGTAGGAAGAGAGAGATGAGCTGACAAATTGAGAATGCAGTGTAACTGGAAAAATTAGATTAATGTCTTCTATAGAAGAGTACTAATTAGTCTGTAATCCTGAAACCAACCTTCGTCTCACAGGTGTAAGTACGGAGTTACTTATTACAAGTAAGCTACTACTCTCTTTGCATGTTGACTTAGGGCTGGAGTCCATATGTCCTACCAGAGGCTGCTCTCAGGATTAAAAGCTCCACCTCCCGTGCAGTGATTACAGCTGAAGCAATTGCACTACTCATGGTGGACAGGAAGGGACTCAGTGCAAACTTTCATTCATTCAAGGTGATTGTAGTCCAGAGCGTCATTCAGCTAGCAGCCTCAAAGAGTGCTGTTCTTTCTCATACTTTCATGCTTGCTTTAATTTCTCTTGCTTCTGGAAAAGAAACTCAACTCTTCAGAGCCCCGAATATCTCAGGTTGAGTTTTTTTGCAGTTAGTGGCATTGGGTAGGTATATTATTTTGCTAAGTACCCTGTCTTTTTTGCCCTGAAATTAATTATGCAATTTAGTTTTGAGCTCCAGCTTGGAATTCTTGTCAGCCACCATGCAGAACAGTACATCTGCTTCCAGGGTACCTCTGCACCATCCATGAGATGCAATTGCATGGTACTAGACCCCATCATAAACCTTGTTACAAAGAGGCTTTCCATAAGGGCCTTCTCTTTTGTTCAGGACATCTTGTTTTCACCAGGTTTCCAATCATTTTATATTGTATTAAGGGAATGCATTTGATTCAGTTCTTGTACCTGTTCATTATCTGACAAGGATAATGAAACATTTTGTTGCTCATAACTAAAACAAAACAGCATGTTATCCAGCATGCTCTAAAGTACTGAATAATAAATGCAAGCAGACATAGTTAATTTTGTTATTTTCCCTTGCCCTTTATTTCTCTGGAGTTTCAAGCAGTTTTAGGTTGTTTTTCCAGCTCTTCAACAACAAATGGCAGCAATCTCTCCAGTGCTGTTATTTTTACTTCTTCAGAAGAGCAGACTTAAAATTTCTATTGAAGTTCTAATGAAAGGGCATCAGTTGCCCTTTTCCTTATTGTCCTCCAGAACCATTTTCCCAGTCCTCTGTAGACTTCATTGACTCCGTATCCATACTCAAAGTTTTGATGTGACCTTCTTTTTTCAACCTGTGTCCATCTATTGAATACTGAATTTCTAAGCACTTGTGTGCATGTGACTTCTCTTTATTGTTCTCCCTTGCTTTTAGGACTCTTTATTTTTGTCCTGTCATGATTTTTTTTCCATATTTTCTCCCAGCCAAAGCTTATAGTTTATTATATTTCACTTGATCCTCTCATAGATCTTGCTTTATGTCATGATTTTCAAGCTATCAGTGTAGAAAATAGCTAAATCCATTGGCTTCTATTGCTTTTTGCAGTCCCTGGGCAATTTTTTCTAGATGTGTGTTCTATGTCAAACCCTGCTTCATTTTAAACTGTGAGTATGCTTAGGAAACAATGACTTTAAAAATTACACTTTAGCAGTTTTTATTTATTCTGCCTCTACGTTAAATCCTTTCAGTTTACAAATCATTGTGAAATACAAGGAAAGTTGAGCTATGAAGTTGTCTTTTTTTGCATATATTGATAGTCTTGATAGCACTCCAGTTAATAACTACTGCTAGTAGTATCTGGAAGAATGTGCAGCAATAATGCAGCTTCAGTCAAAACAATTTCAAAAGATAAGAATTTTATGGTAAGTAGAGAAAAAATAATTTTGAAACATCTGAAATGTAGCATTACTCTGCAAATGTCTTAGAAAACTTTACAGAAGTGTTCTTTGCTTTTGCTGTTCAAGTCCTTGTTTGGATTATGGCCATTGGACAAAACAGTCTGGTTGGAGTTGTACTGTTTGAAGCAGTACCCAATGCTTTATTAATTGTCCAGACAGATGACCTATTTTAATGAGTCAGCAATGCCTTCAAATTTTCATGGTGTACTGGCACTATTCAGAGAGGAGGGGCTGTGGAGAAAAGGATTAATAGGAGTCTTCAGATTAGTCGCAGTGAAGTGGAGCAAATGGTAGAATAATCTCAAACCTGAAATTCCCATTTGCCAGTTTTGTGAATCCAGAAAAAAAAAATCACTGGTTGTTTTTTCTGTCACTAATGACTTTTATTGATATGACTGACTATTGTTTGGGTCTAAACTGTTTTCTCTGATACACTGTAAAGCCCTTTGAGGAGTAATAGTGTATACACTGCAAAAACTGACACCAAAATAAAGGTGGCAGAAGTACGTAATGGAAAAAATAAGAGTAAGGCCTTTCTAAGTATAGAACAAAAAAATCAACCATACGATATTTTTCAAAATTCTAGTATTAGAAAAATCAGAGCTCAGATCAATACAAATTGTAGTTGGGAGGGTATCTTAAGGCTCTGCTATTCAACTTTGCCATGACACCTACTTATGATTCTTCCCTTTCTAGGTGTATTTTTGAATCTATTGGCCAAAATCCATTTTTCTAAAACTTGCATATTTTAAAGGACCATATGAATTATGACAAATGTACGATGCTCAGGAATGCTCATAGCCCCTCAAAGAATTTCAGATGCTGCAAAATTAGATTTATTTCAGTGATGGATGCATTTGTTCAGCCCATGCCTAGTTTAGCGTATTTGGGCTTAGCAAAAAGAAAGCTTTTCACCTTCAGTGACACCATAAAAGTTTTCAAGAGAAAGTATTAGGAACTATCCTTATTCTGAACTGTTGCTTTCACTAAGGTCATCTTGGGCTTTGTGGATCCTTTCACATCATAAGGACTACCTTATCTGAGAGAGACTTACTATCTCTATAAAGTGAGGATCCATAGTAATGCAATACGTTGGCCTCAGTCCCTCTAAAAAGCTTGTGATTCTCTAAAAACAGTGAAGGATACTAAGTTTTTCTGAATTTCAAGCTTTATATGTTATTCTGTTGTATTTCAGAGCTGAGGCAGCAGTTTTTGAATTTATGTTTGGGGTAAGCCATCTATTCTGAATATAATAAATTGTGACTTTATTTCCCAAATTTGTGACCCATTACTTCAAAACTGGCTGTATATAAGCAGTTGTGCAGGCTTGTATACATTAATTTTTGACTTTCAAGTTTTGTACTCTCCCTTCTCTTTTGTGAGTGGTCTGTGAGTCTGTCAGTCTTGATCTTCCCATACATTTTTGAAACAATTCTTGTGCAGCATGTGAAATTCTGAAAACGTACCTTGCACGATGCACGAATAAAACACTTGAGTTTTCCTCCAAATATCCTTTATTATAAATTCCTTTTGTTCACTGAAGAGTTTCATTCACAGAATATGTTCAATACACCTTCAAAAAATTACCTTGAAATGAACTGTGTAATTAGATTTTCTTTTGTGATCATATATTGACACAATTTTCTACTTTATTTGCACAGCAGTTATTCAATGAGGTGAAACAATGAGGATAAACGTTAGAGGATGTTTGCTGTATTTTTTCCTGGGATTGTTCCAAAACATATAATTTTCAAAAGCATTAGTTAGATAACAGAGCTAGTGGATTTCATGAGACTATGATTCTGTTGATCTGCTTGGTTCCACTACAGGATAGTATTTCAGTACATCTGTGACTAAACGTTTGTTACTGGATTACAGGTATTGGATACTATGGTGTAGATTGAGTGACCTCCTTTTAAAAAGTCTTTTTTTTCCCCAGCATTTTTATATAATACCATTTAAAACTTATCTCCATTTACCTCTCTTTTGATCTAGGTGCATCATGATCATTCACTAGTGATACAAATTTCAAAAGCTCATGTGAACTCTTTCAGCTTTCTATCAGCCCCTTTAGCCATGCTGTTTAACTGACTTTCTGCCTTATATTGCCTTGTCTCAGTGAAAATAGAGCTTTTGGATACTTCCACTCAAATGACAATTCAAATAAGGTTTAATATGTCTCAGAATGCATTTTTTTCCTCTCATTTTTTGCATCAGTGTCCAAAGTTTGTGATGTTTTTCACAGATCTGACCTTAAAATCTTCATTTTACCAGATGAAGTAAGTGGTGTCATCTCTTCCATCACACTTCTTCACAGAAGATACTGGACTCTGCTGTAAACAGATGTGCTTGAGTTGCATTTTTCTCCTTGTTAGGTTACATACATCAATGAAGTTAACATTGTTTTAAAGTGTTTGTCTGAACAACACTCTACTGTACTTGCTGGGAAAGCCTATAGTGCTACTTATTTACAGGCAGCTTTGTCTGTTTTCTACTAAGACCAGCATGTTTGATGATCATGTTCAGAAGACTACAGGTTATCTGTGAATAGATTTACAGTAAGTTCTCCTTTAGGTTGTGAATTTTTAAACTTCCAATAAAATTGTTTATGTCCTTGTAAACAAGTTGAAATACCAGTCAACAATACTATGCATGTGTGAAAATTCTAGTGAAGACACAGAGTAGTCATAAATACACGGATGGCATAGCTTTAAAATCACTACAAGAAAAGCTGATATTGTTTACTACTACAGCTATGGTATTTGCCACTTAAGCTGCAAACATCAGAGCTTTCTAGAATGTTTCTGTTTTGCTGACACTGATGTTTGTCACATTGATGTTAATTTTAAGAGATAATGAGTGCCTTTGACTTAGAAGTATTATCTTCATAGACTTGACAAGCTTTTTACATTAAAACATTAGCCTGGGATCAGCAGCTGAATATTCTCTCTCATAAAAACTACAGTAAATCAGAAAGACTCCTGAAAAATCTTGTCCCTGAAGAAAATAAATAGCAAACTGAGGTCACAGAGTAAACCACAAATCAGGCTGCTAGTGTGACTCAGAGATTTGTTAATACAGCTGTAAACTGTAAACAGAGATTTTCTAAAAAGCATTAGAGTGGTCCCTCTGTTGATAATGCAGTGATTAAATATTGAAACTATCATGACCACTGAAAGGGGAAAGCACAAATTTGGAAACAGTGTTGTTTTCCTTTCCAAAAGCCTTATCTACAACTTTGAAAAAGTATTTTTTAAACATTAGGAAAAAGATGA
>JAWWMO010000138.1:41964988-42000411 GCA_035047845.1 Dendrocincla fuliginosa | reverse complement strand
GTCCCTCTGTTGATAATGCAGTGATTAAATATTGAAACTATCATGACCACTGAAAGGGGAAAGCACAAATTTGGAAAACAGTGCTTGTTTGAAAACAACAGTGTTGTTTTCCTTTCCAAAAGCCTTATCTACAACTTTGAAAAAGTATTTTTTAAACATTAGGAAAAAGATGAATGATACTTATGTTTATGACAACAGAAATTAAATTACATATCAAGAGGAATAATATTACCAATTTCATGTTTTTCTATGCTGCTCATCATGGATTGAGCTTCTATGTAGTAAAAATTGCAAAAGCACCAGAAAAGAGGTCCCTATTAAAAGGATTGCAATCAAGTAGTTGGGAATTGGTTTTGCACAATTATTTATTATTTGAAGTTTGATAAAGTCAGTATTCTTGAATTCTCTGCTGATCATTCATTCTGGATGTGTGCCAGAGCTATAACTTGTATTACCATTGGGAAAGACATGACAGATGGAAAGACTGTTTGGTGTTTATTTGCTATGCATATCTACTGTGGGAAATACATCCCTAGTACTCAGCATCTCTTTTATGGCCCAGAGCAGCACCCCTTACAATAATAATTTAATTTTTATTAATACCTGCATACCTTTGCAGGCTGCAGACTTTTTGCCCTCAGTATGTGAGAATACATCTACCGATATATTTGTCTTCAAACCTAATTTCGAATGGATTGATTTTCTCAAACTGATCTTTTCACTTTGGTGCCATGTTTCTTGTATCAAATGAAAATCTAGAGACATCTGCCCTGTTGAATTCAGCTATGTGGATTTTTTACACTGAATTGAGATTTTCAAAGTGAATTTTAATAGCAGTGGTATTGCCACACTTTGATGTGTGAAAGTGGGGTATCTGCCACTACAGAGGTTGGTAGTTTTCCCCTTAATCTGCTTTGAATCAAGCAGATTAACATCCTTAACTGCTGTTAATGTTCTCAGCTTCTACAGCTGTAGCAACTGAAGTTACACACTCCCCGGTAATAATCTTTGCCTATTTAAATTCAATTTCAAGTCATAAGAATCATTGCATCAAAGAATTATTTGGGTTGAAACAGACCTTAAAGATCATCTAGTTCCAACACCCCTCCCATGGCCAGGGATATCTTCCACTAGACTAGGTTTCTCAAAGCCCCATCTAACATGGCTTTGAACGTTCCAGGGGTGGGGCATCCACAACTTCCCTGGGCAGCTTGTTTTAGTATCTTGCCACCCTCACAGTAAAGAATGTCTTCCTAATATCTGGTCTAAACCTACTCTCAGTGGAAAGCCGTTCCCCCTTGTCTTATCACTACATGCCCTTGTGAGAAGACCCTCTCCAGCTGTCCTGAAGACCCCCTTCAGATATTGGAAGACTGCTGTAGAGTCTCTCCAGAGCCTTCTCTTCTCCAGGATGAACAACCCCAACTCTCTCAGCCTGTCAGAATAGGAGAGGTGCTCCAGCCCCTTGATCATCTTCGTAGCTCTCCTCTGGACTCACTCCAACAGGTCCACATTCTTATGCTGGGGACCCCACAGCTGGATCCAGCACTCCAGCTGGGGTGTTACGAGCAGAGTAGAGGGGCAAAATCATCCCCCTCGACCTGTTGGCTGCTATTCTTTTGATGCAGCCCATGATGCAATTGACTTTCTGAGCTGTGAGTGTGCTTTGCTGACTCATGTTGAGCTTGTTGTCAACCAACAACCTCCAGTACTTCTCCCCAGGTCAAAGTTCTTGACACACCAAGACACTGCAGTTCAGAAGAACTGAGAGGTGGGAAGTGAGTACTTGCTTCTCTACGCCAACTATGAAGTAGAGAGAACAGAAGTAAAGTTGGGCACACAGGAGCATTCTTGATAAACTTATCATTTGTGTACAGAGCTACTGTACTGTTATAGGCATGTATAGACTTCTGAAGATCTGTAATTATTAGTGAGTGTCTTTTTCTTTCCTTAAGATGGAGGGATTTTTGTTTTCAGAACTACTGACTGGGCAACAGTCCATTCTGTCCACTTTAGGAAAATCTGGATATGTAGGCAAGGCTTTGCTAAGGACCCTTTTTAGAAATTCAGTTTCTGATGTCTTTCAAATATAGTAATCTCACAGAGGACTCAGAAGAAGTTTCTTTTTCTTATTTACATGACTGTTTTTGCACGAGTGAAAAAGGGGGAAGGTAGTAACTGATGGGATTTTTGTTGTTTTTTTTTCAGACAGCATTCTTTTTCAGTGCAGTTTCATTTCAAACCCAAAGGTTTTAAGGATACGAATGCTCCAGTCAAACAGTGCTTATCCCTGAAGCTGGCTTATGTTGAAATGTTTTGCAGGTCTGGGGCTCAACAGTGTATGTCACTATTGGAATGTCTGGAACTGAAAGCCATTATAAAGACATTTTTGTCTCTTATTTTTTTTTTCCCTTGTCTAAATTGAAGTTTCAAATGTGAACACACACAGCGCTGCCGCTAAATTTGTAAAAAGTCCAAGAATACTTTAGTTACTACATATAATTCTTCTTATTGCAACATATCCACAAAAGCATAGCATGATTGATGCACTAAACATCTAGGGGGAAAAATAGCTTCAGTGCCAGTTATACTTGACAGGAAGAGGGAAATATATTTTATTTTCTATCCAGATACTCAGGGCACTTTTTGCTCAAATGACTCGACGGGTCTTCTGGTAAACAAAGTATTCAAAATGAAGTTCCTAAGTCATGTTTTTTAGCAATAGTGACTGGAAGATTTCTTATGTCACTGGATCTACATGCCTAGTATGCCAATGTTCCAGTCACTGAAAGCCATGGATTAATCTAAAATCAAAATCAGTTCCAACACGCTGCATTCCTCTTTGGCTTATCCTTAGCTGCTTGAATTGTCACAAAACTCATATTAATAAAGGCAGCTGCTTTTCATCAAAATAAAGTTTCTAATGCTGTTTTTGAGTACTGACAGGTCAAAGTTTTTCACATCAACTGCAACTCAAAGTTCAGAAGGAACTTTCAGCTAAATTTTCTGGAGTTTATTTGTCCTTGTGTTAATTTCCAGGTGATTTCATTCCACAACTTTAGTGTCTGTTTTGCCTCATTTTTCAATGTTTTTCATAACGAACATTATTAAGCAGTCATGGTTTTTTCTGGCTTCCGAAGTAAAATGGATGTTTGCAAATGACTTGACTGTTTTGTGTCAGTGATTCTTTTCCCTAATTACATTTTTTAAGCTAAATGGCACTTCTTGCAGACTTTTTTCTCCCAAAATTTCCAAGAGCATGACTCTTGGAAAATGACTCTTGGTCCATGATGAAGGGAACATCATTTCTCTTCAGAAACAAGATGAGGTTAGTACCTCATGGACTGCCAAGCCAAATCTGCCTGATGTATACGCTTTGTGAACAACAGCGTTAATACCTGCACAAAGCAGAAAGGATCTTTAGACTCCATCTATATTGTAGTTATCTAGAATGAGAAGGTGTCTCTCAGCAGTATTTTCAACAGTTTGGAAAATGTATAGCCACAGTGATTACTGTCTGATTTCTGCCTGGCATATAGCAGTGGTTGAAAAATGATCTGTGGCTCATGAGTACTGAAGGAATGTACAAACATGACCTTAAACAGATAATTTAAGGTGGTTGGGTACTTACAATATATTTATCAACAGGTTTTTTTTGTAGTTGGGAGTTTTGATCTGTTCCACTATCTTCCTTTAACTGCCTAGTCTTTGAGGAACTCAGAATGAAGCATTAGTAACTCTCAAAATACTGGACATGTCAAATTCTATAGGGATGAGAGCAAATAGCTGTTTTAAAAATTTCATGGGGTTATCTAGTCTGCCTCTTATCCTACATAGCAAAGGATCAGATCTACCAACATGATCCTGAAAAACAATCTCCTAGGACAATTCATTACTGGATTTCAGAATCTTCCTGCCTATTTCTGTGCAATAAGGTTATGGAGTAAAACCTGACTTTGCATCTATACATACAGTAAGTACTCTCTCATTCTCTTCAGGAAGTGTTTTTTTCACTTTCTGTTTCTAATGACATGTGGAATTGATGGAGAGAGCTCAAAAGTATCATCATCAACCTCTGAGGAGCCTATCTGTGTCACATGTCTGTGTTACATAAAAAGATTAAAAATACATAATCATATTTTCCAATAACATAATATAGAAAGTAATCACTGGCCCTTTATCCTTCACCCAAGACTTTACAAAGAAAATTCTCTTAAGTGTTTGACCAATTAGAAACCTGCTTTGGGTCCTGTGAATCATCTTATTGAGGTTGACAAAAAATGCCTCATACGTTGGAATGTTTACAGTTTTCAAAGGAAAGCTCTTCAATTTCAAATTATATTATATTTTTTTGCTTCAAGATGTATCATCATATTGTAAAAAAAGAAAAAAATTATATTTATTTATTTATTAAAAGGCTTTGGTTTTTCTTACTGTAGACTGAGAGCAGCAAAATATGACTTAACCTGGGGTGTTAAAAGTGAAGTTTCCATGCTTGTCCATTGAAAAAAGTCTTTGTCATCTTGCTGAGGTTTTGGATTTTTGTTTCCCCTGAAAGTTGTTTCCAGCACCCTACTGATGTTAATGATCCCTTACACTATCAGAATTTTCAGAGCCTAATTATGAAAGCTCAGTAAGTTTGATATCTTGCCAAATTCTCTTTCAGATCCAGATTCTATTTCCTTTTTCCTTGTTTAAGTCAGTAGAATTTTTTGTAGTCTTTGTAATGATGTCCAAGAAAAGCCCCTTAGTCTGTTGATACTTGAGTAATGATAAGAGGATCCAGCCTTGGATGATTACACAAGTCACTGTTTAGAACAGTTCAGTGTGTGCTTTTTGCAGACAACATCTGAAAAAATAACAGGAAAAAAAAAGGAAATAAAATACTTTTAATTGTTTTTCATTCTGCTGATGATAGAATGGGTAAATGTTGTTTCTTCTGTTGCTGATTTTTGAGAGATTTAATTAATCTCTTTTGTGCCTAAGTTAAACAAATTAATATCTCTAGAAGAAAAACTTTCTTTTTTACCTAACAAGTTCTACATATTTTTTACTAATTTTAAACTTGACAAAAGTCATCCAACCTTTTCACATATGTCTTGCCACCTTTCTTACATAAAGTCTTCATTTCATCAGCCATGATTTTAATGACAGTTCTTCTGGAAGAAGAACTGCTTAACAGTTCTTTGGTAGGTATCTCTTACTATTATTTAATCTTGTTTCATCTTGTGATATCTGACTTACAGGTATTCTGTTTTGAAAAAGTTTTCTAACAAATTATGAAATAATAACTTTATATCTAATTGAATCTCCATTTATTTCAATGGCAGTATTAAGATGATGAAGTAAATGTTGGTTGACCCTTCATATCTGGAAAAGAAGAGTGAATGGCATTAATAGAAAAATCATGATTTATGCAGCAAGTCAAGATACCAGTATAAAACTTCAGGGGCTTGAATTGGACTAAAACGTCAATCATTAGTAAAGAAACTGAATCCTTGCAGTTCAATCCCTAAATCAAATAAATTTTTCCTTTTGATCCAGTTTTTTGGGGGTGTTTTCTGGAAGTCTTAACCTTAATCAGCTTCTGCTTTACAGTCAGTGGACAGCTCAGCCCATTATCTTTGCACCATTCAACCTGTCAGAATTCATTAGCTTGCCATCTACAGAGAACTCCCTCTGCAACCAATGGGTTGTTAATTCATCTACAGATAACTCTGAAGAATTTTGTTAAAGAGCCATTTTAGGCAAAGAATTTGATTTATACTTCCTTTGGCACTGTTTAGCCAAAGGTTCAAGAAACATCAGATTTTTACAGCTCACCCAAGCTTGGTAAGATTTTTTTCGAGATTTTGCATGTAAAGTAATTTATTAGCAGTGATTTTGGCAGTGGGTAGATACCAAAATAAAAATCTTGGGTGTTTTTGCATCAAGTTGAATAAAACTTTTTTTTTCCCTGTCGGGAGATTATGTTCATTTAAGTACACTAAAACTAATAAGTTGAAGCATCTCTCAATTTGCAAGTTCCGGAAGAAACATTAATTACTTGATGCACGTAAAGCGTATTTTTCTGAGATTGCTACAGGGCATCGAAACTTTCTTCTCTTGAATACAATTTCTTCATTTTTGTTAAGCCTGATATACTTTTTTAAGAATGTTTCCATGAGGACTACCAGCATATTCTTTAACTGAAATGAGCTATTTGATTTATTTCTTGTATTGGAATGCCAAACGTTTTAAACAATAATGGACTTCAGTGTGGTCTTAAAGTTTATGAATGAAATTCCTCTGGTATTTGCTGACCTTTTCTTGTTACCTTCATAGGAGTGTCATAACAAAACAATCTGTCATATGCAGGAGTTCTTCCTCCTGATTGTACCTACCTTCACAAATATTTTCTAGACTAAAAAATACTTAGGCAATTCCCTGAATAGGAAAAATACAGTGCTGTTTCAAAGGATTAGACACCAAGAAGTCTACAGATTTGCATCAGCTATAAACTTTTGAAATTTGAGTAATAAGTTTGGGATATTAAACAGCAGTGTAGAAGTCTTAGACTCTGCTTACTGGTTTTGCTTGTTTTCTTGCTTATTATTAATTTAAAACTTATATCTCTGCGTCTTAAAAAAGAATAGATAGTATTTGGCATTCTTATTTTCTTGTATCTATGTTTTATATCATAGTTGCTCTCTTTTTTGGAGTGTCATTCAAATCTTCTGCTGTAAAGTACCAACCGAAGTACCTCAGTCAGGAGTGCACTATCAGAAGCGTCTATAAAATGACTGGAAATTACCCAAGAAAGCTGGTCAGATGAGACAGAATTCCCTATCATGTTTTTGCAGTTTCAAAGGTTCATAAGTTGATAATAATGAGTACTATTATGACTTTTCTGAGAGCCATAATTTTCTTATTAAACAAACATCTGGCTGCTATTTGCTCCATTCCCCGAGTAACTATTTCTGGTTTTCAGTTTTATTACTGGGATAACTACTCATTCTTATAAACTACAGCATGCCTAAATTACTGAGAGGAAGATGAAGACTTGTTAATTGTAGCAGAGAAGGAGCAAGGTGAGAGGTTTCATTGTAAGGTATTAAGTTTTGGTTTTCTCAATAAATAAATGGCAATATGAGACATCATTATGAAGACATCAGAACTCAAAACAATGACTGTACGTCTAGCAATGAATCTGTCTAAAAGTTGAAGCAGTTGTACAGAGGGACACAGGACGCAACTTGCTTCTATTTACCTCTTTTTTTATTATTTAAATTGATCAGAAAATGAAATAATTGAAGCTGTCTTTAGTATTTTTCACCCCGGAACCTTGGGTGTAAACTTTAGAGTCCAGGATAAAGACTTTTCAAAGCCTTTTCCTTTATAAAGCAATGATTCTGACTGCAGAATATATATTTTTAAACATAACATTGCTTTTGACAATATTCCTCTCAAATAACATGAAATAAATATTGCTACTTCTTAAATAGTATGATTACATTATTTTAATTTTTTTGCTCCTTAATGATGATCAGTTATATTTTATAGTGATTTTTTCATCTGCTTAAAAGTGAAATAATAAAATGAGAGGAGCAATAAGAGAAAATCATGCTTCTTGATAATCTAGAGAATTCTAGAGAAGCAGACTGACAAAAGCCTCATAAGTTCGTCAAGAACTGCAAACTCCTGCACATTATTTTAGCTCACTGCTGCATAGACTGCTGCCCTTTGTCAGCCTGAGAAGGGGAAGAAGGAAAAAATGGAGTGTTTATTTATGAACAAATGAACATTAATGTTTCTTCTTTTGCCTTTCCTAAGAAAGGTCAGGTAGAGAGTAGTCTGGGTATGCAAGAGCTTGCTCTCTTCAACAGTCAGCAGATCCTTAGGTAAAAAAAAACACAAAACAAACAGACAGAAACCAAACCCAAACCAAACTCCAAAAAGCCAAGAGAAACAATATTCAAAATCTGCCATCAACACAAATTTGGAAAAGTCCCGGCAATTTAATTATCTGAGTTAAGATTTGTCCAAAGAAATAATCAATTTCACTAAAATAACATCTGTCGAAAACTAGACTTCCAAATGTAGACTGCTCTAGTGGGAACTGACAAAAAGCAACAAAATCCAGCTAAGTCCACACAAAAGCTTTTGTTTTAATGTAATTATGCAATAGATTGTAAATTCTAGAAATGTACGCTCAATGCAGAAGATTAGAAACATTCCATCATTTAGTCTGATTTAATAATATTTCCCACTTACTGGGTGCATTCAGAGGACAGACTCTCAGGGCTATGAGAAAATCTGGTCACTATAGTGACATTCAAAGTAGCAATTAATAGTTCTGACTGTCTGTTCTCCAAAGCACCCCACACAGACAGGAAAACACCATATGCAAAACATCTGCTATAAATTCCTAAACTACATGCCTGTTTTTATTAACTCTATAGGACTCACATATGATGGTACAGATAGCAGTCACCCTGAATGGCTCTTCTGATCTCTTGCGTTTTCCTGCTCTAGTAAGTGCTAGTATCATTCTCTGGTCCCAGTGTGTTAAATATATAAAGGGTATAGAAACAGGCTTGGGTGAGGAACATCAGGCTCTGATTACAAGTTTACAGATGTTGGCTATGCCCAGAAACCTTTGCTTTGTAGCGAAGAGTATATCGATACATCTGAAGATGTGGAGTTTTTTCAAAAGTTAAAGATCCACATTATCAATCTGAGTTCAATCTATGTTTGCCATAATTGCTTTTAACTCAGTACTATGATGTGACTTTAACTGATCTGAAATTTCTGAAGATATATCTTTTCCCCACTTTCTCATTTTAATAAGTAATTTGAAGCCTATTGACATCAACAGAAAAACTTCCTTTAATTTCAATGTGAGTTGAGTCTGATATTAATTTGTCATTAGAAAATAATTTCAAAATAACCCATTAGGACTAGCTCACAGTCTAGCATGCTTAATTAATCATGCATAATTAAAAAAGAAAAATCTATAAATTAAATAAAATATTGTAATTATTTAAAAATGCCTTCAACTTATTGTCATTTCAACTACCAGATACTAGAGGGGAAAAATGTTCCATGTCTTTAGACCATTCAGACGCAAACCAAACTGTACTTTATTCTATTTTATGCATCACTTCTCAGAATATGAATGCATATCTTATAATAAATATGTTATAGACTATCTAGTTGTAGCAGAAAGTGATTAATTATACTGTATTCATATTGTTACTGATTCATTGAATTGGCACTCAGATCTGAGAGAACATGGGATTCATAATGGTACTCTTTACTAAACAGCCAGCTGGTATCAAGATATGACACCGTCTGATTATTTAATCCTTCCCGAATCTAGAATCCATTAAAATGCAGTTACAACTTTGCCCAGGTGATGGTAGTGATTTCAGTTAATTCCTATCTACAGATAAATTCTCATGGTTGGTCACAGAAACTGCAGTTTTTTCTTTGTTATGAAATGTATCCTAATTTTCACAAGCACAAAGAGTTCTTTATGTTTGTGATCATCTTTCTAAAAGCAAGAGTGGTAGCTTTTTTCTTGAATTCCATACTTTCTATGGTCTACTTTTTCTCACACACATAAACAAAAAGAAGACAAAAAAAGGAAATTTGGCATACTTAGACCTAGTACTTTTAGTATATATATCTAAATACATATTAAAATTCATTTTACTTGAACTAATCAGCAGCTTTTAGAAAATTCAGTGGTGTTTTCTCCCAGAGGTGCACACAAAGCACAAGTGTGTAACAGTGATGGGTAACAGTGAGCACAGCAGCTGTGTGCAGATGTGCTCTTCAAACTAAGCCAAAAAACATTCTAATCCAGATGTTAGAATGTCTGTAATACTACAAGGCATATGGCATTATAGGACAGTGTTAAAAGCAGAGGGTTGTTATCTGCTTTCTTTCTCTCTGGTTGTTTCTCTTACAACCTGCTGTTTGTTCTGCTGACAAATGTGATTGAGATTCTCAAAGAAGCCCAAAGAAAGCAGATTTCTGGTTCCCACTGAACTTAAGTGAGGTCTGGGCATCCAAGTACATGAGGCCCATTTTAGAACCTCAGATGGAGATTCTCCAATGAAGACATCTTTAACCCTATTTCTTTGCTTAATTTGCTGAATCCCAGTGGGTTAGTTTCAGGAGAAGGTATAGGAATACTCTAGGGCAGAGGTGCATGTTAGTGTATTTTCATATTGATAGATGCAGAAAACAGAGAGAAAGGGAGGAAAGATAAATAGAAATGTCAGCCAAGAGAATTACTCAACATAATTGCTTACCCCTTGTCTGAATGCTACAGTACAGTGAGAAATGATACTGTGCTAGTTCTACTAGGTGATAAAAGATGAATTGACAAGTAAAGAATAATATGAACTTCTATATGGTACTCATTTGGTAGGTGAGAAGGCCTCATTTGACATTTGACACTTGACATTTGGGGCCAAGGAGATAGAAAAAGATGATCATAACAAGTGAAAGACTGACACCTTTCTCCAAAATTATTTGTTTTGTTTGTTGTTTTTCAGAAGTCCCCAAATTTTTTATCAGATTATATTCTAAAGTGTAAATATATCTGAACATGAAGGAAAAGAGCTTTACAAACAGTTTGGTTGGTTTAGTCATGGTTTAGACAGGATTCTCTAAGGTAATTTAAATAACTGGGAAGATTTAATACCTTTATTTATCCTTTTACAAATGTAACTTTATAGCAATAGAATTCCAGTGCCTCTTGCAGAGGGCTTGATTATTAATCAAAATGTCCAATTAATTTGATAAACCAAAGCAACACATATCGAAAAGTAATGCATCTTTAATGGAATGATGTATAGAAGGGAGCAGTTCATATGTTTTGGAGAGCTTCATATGTAATGTATAGCAAATGTGACTAAGCAAGGCTGAAGCAATATCCAGGCAATGACTTCCAAAAATCAGTAGCTGAACAATTATCTGAACACATATCCATGCAATTGCTGTTGCAGTTATTAAATGTGATCTTCAGTTTTAAACAAGTTTAAGTCACTCTTTCTAATATTGAGACTGATGTATGTTCAATAAGGGAAAAATATATTCCTAATGAATGAGACTCGTCACTGAAATTTCTGATTATGCTAAATAATTTAATTTTGTACTATTCTATCAAATTGTTTTCTAACATTATTATGCAATAATTTTGGCTGTACTGTGATTTGCCACCTAAAAATTAACAGAGTTCGACTTCCTTTGTAATAAGAGTCAGGCTTCTGCCATAAGCTTGATACGAACTTAAACTTCTCTAGTACTCCTAGACATATCTATCACAGCTACCTGCCTTTTATTTCTTGTTTTATATTTATACTAGAGACAATTTGATGTCAGGTACCTGTATATAATACAATATATGTATATGGAAACATCATTTTGTATATGTACACAATTAAAGACTAGATTTTTCTCCTGCAGTTGCATAACTATACATAGAAGTTGTAAAATCATTAGCCTAGAAGGGAACAAAGAGAGGTGTCTATGGAAAAGATTGTATATATTCAGAAAAAACTTTGTTTTGTGACTTTTCACTTTTTGTCTCCACCTATTTCCTAGAGATTTTAGCAATTACAAATGCAGTATTTTTCCAGTATTGAAACCATAAGCAATAAAGCTTTTGGTATTGAGCTCTAAGCTATGTCGATTCCTAATCTCCACAAAGATTTGTTTGTAATCTAGAAGAAACAGGAAAATATATTTTGTTAATTTACTAACAACGATTAAGTGCAATTCAAACTGGATGAGCCAGCTGTACTCAGTGTTAGGCCTCCTGTTTCATAGTACTACAGATAATCCTTAATGGCACAAAACGCTCCTGAGACAATTACGGTACAGTACAGTACAGTAGCTGAGAATTAGTACAAAAGCAGAAATGAAAGACCTAGCACAGTCTTACTTTCTTCTTATTGCCTCCACAGTGTTCTTTTCTTTTCCAATACAATAATGTGGCATATAGAAATGTGAATTTCTCATTGCCTATTTTAAATACCTCTTGCAAAGAAGTATTTCTAAAACAAGGCTGTTTCTTAATATTTCAGGAAAGTTTGTTTTGAGTCTAGTCCATCTCATTTCTCCAAGAAAGTCTCACCTTTGAGCAGACATGGCACTTTGATGCCAAGATCCTAGAAGTTCTTGATTATCTTTTCAGTATTTTTTAGACATAATTCTTTAAGCCATCTCAGACAAGGAATAACACTAATTTTTTGAGAATTAAGAACATAAGAAAGATTTCACTCCCTTCTATAATTGCTCATTTTTCTTCTCCTTCTCCTTAGCTCATCTTACTTTCTTAAGACACTTACAAATGAGGTACTTAAATCTAGGTACCATCTGAAGTACACCAGAACGCCTTCCTTTTACTGTTTATAAACTTCTAGGGTGTTTTCTAGTTGCCTTTCACATCCATGTTCAACTCCATCTGGCTTTTCTAATCCTATCCCTGCATGACCAGACAGCAACTTTATAGTCCTCCTAAATGACCTGCTCCTGCTTCCACTTCTTATATATTTGTTTTTTTTATTTCTGAGTTAGTTGTTCCTTGCTTATTTGTGCAGGTTTCTGCCACCATTGCTTGATTTCCTAATTCTCAGAACATTTCTTGAGCTTGGAAGACTTGGTCCTCAAATGTCAGGCAACTCTCCTGGGCCACTCTGCTCCCAAGGGCCATATCCTCTGAAAAGGTTGAAATATAGGGCTGTGATCCTGCTTTTTACTTAACTACTTCTCTTAGGATCCTGATCTCCACCATGTCATGTTCATGCCTCCAGCTTTCAAGCTCCTGACAAGTTCTTCTTTGTTCCTAAGTACCAGGTCCACTATAGTATCTTTCTTGTCTCCTCAATTGTCTATGCCAGGAAGTTATATTCAGTGCTCTCAAGAAATCCAGGTTTCTTGAGCTCTTCCATACTGTCTTTCTGGCAGATACCAGTGTGGTTGAACACTTCCATGAAGAACTAGGTCCTGTGAATGTAAGGCTTCTTCCAATTGTTTGAAGACCTTACCTAATTTGAACAAAACTTGGTCTACTCCTTCCTGACAAGTAGATCTATGGCAGATACTGACTACAATAGCAGACCATGTTGGTCTGCCCACTAGTCCTAACAATAAGCTCTCAACTGACATATGGCCCACCTCAAGGCAGAGCTCTGTGCATGCCAGCTGCTCTCTGTCATCTCGGGGTCATCTTCCTTGCCTTGCCTTCCAAGCCTGCCCTTCTGAAAGACTCTGTGTACCTCCGCTGCAGCACTCCAACCAGGTGATCCCATCATGTCTCCATTATCTCAATGAGATTGCTCCCCCTGTTCTTCATGCTGTGTGCATCAGCACAGAGGCATTTCAGAGGGGAATCCAAGTGTGCTAATTTCCCAATACATGCTTGAGACCTTTCCCCACCAGGCTGTTCTACAGACACTTTGTTCTTTACAAGTTTGGATTAAAAAGGTTTATCCTTCAACTCTGTTGCTTTGTTGATTGCTGTGTCCCTTCTCTTCCCATCATCTTGGGCCCTTGGCTTGCCTACCCTATTCCTTTCGTCAGCTACAATTTTTCACACAACTTATAGGAACTTTGCAGCAGCGTCCAAGAGACCCTCTTTCAAATTTGATTGGAAAGTTTCAAACATTGGAAAAGGGAACATCCAGACATTAGATTTACAGCATTTTTTTTCTTGAATCCAAGATTGATCCCTGTGATGGGAAATGTATTTGTCAATGAATTTTTCTTCATCTTGTTTTTTCATCATAGAATGTATGGCAAAAAGTATAAAATAGGGAAAAAAAACCTACAGAAATGTTCTATTTTGCATTCTTCATGTAGATGGAAAAATATTTTTTCTCTATTTTTTAAGTACTTACATTTTAGTTCTAACCCAGCAAATACAAGATAGTGTCTAGTATAACAACTGGGACATTTTTGACACAAGCTGCTGGCAGAGTAAAATAGTAATTGATGGGTAATATTTGAAAAGCCACTTCAAGCTGCTTGCATGACCAATTTCAGTTAAAACTGACAAACAATGGGAGTCGAAACATTAAATGCAGCTTTCACCTGAACTAAAGTTATCCAAAAAAAGCTATGATTGAATCTACTGCAACTTCTTATGCCTGTTGTCTCTTCTGTGAAATCATTATTAAACCCGCTCTGCAAGTGGTATGCATTGGCTGCATAGCCAACTTACACAACTGGTTCTTCATGAACAAATTTAAAGCCTGCATTATGCATATTCCTAGCACAGCTGGATGGTCCTTTCTGAGGTACGTGTTGTATGTCAGGGCCATTTCAAATGCAACTAAATTGACTACAGACTCCCTTCTAGCTGGTTCCCCACAGAGTAGTGGGGAATACTGATAATACAATCATAGTGATGTCTCTGTCCTGACTGGAAAATAGGTTAGAAAGTACTTTTTTATATGTACAACCATCTTTCCACTGCAGCTCACAGTGAAGGAAGTGTGTTTGCTTACTTCTTGGAACAGACTTCTGTCAAATGTTACAGACAGCTTTCATAATACCCTAGTTTAAAAAATGACAGTAAAGATTCAATGCTACCATACACTGGTAGCTGGCTTGTATGCTTATTTAATCAGTTTTGGACTATTACTAAAGAATTTTCCGTAGTAATTGATTTTTTTATTTTATTTTAAAAGAAGCACTTTGTACATAAGCATTTGGGTTTGTGTTGTTGTTGTTGGGTTTTTTGTTTGTTTGTTTGTTTGTTTGTTTTTTAAGGGAAGACTAGTGACTACTTGATCAACTGCTATCCAGGATATAATTAATCTTCTAAGAAATCAAAAGCATCCTTTTAGTTACTTCTGCATATTCACAAGTCATGTCTCCTAACTGCAATCTTTTCATAAAATCGTAGAATACCAGGTTGGAAGGGAACTCAAGCATCATCTGGACTAACCTTTGTTGGCAAGAGCATGGTAAAGCCATGGTCTAGGCAACATGTCTCAGCATCCTGTTCAGCTTAATCTTAAAAAGTGTTCATTGTTGGTAAATCCCACACTTCCATGAGGAGATTATTCCAGGGACAGATTGTTTTCATCATCAAAAATTTTCCTCCTCTGTCCAATTGGAACGTACTCAGAGTAGCTTGTACCCATCACCCCTTCTCTTTTCCATGTGATTCCTTGTAAAAAAGGAGTTTCCATCTTCCTCTTAGCCACACTTTAATTAGTGCAATATGGTGATAAGATCTCTCCTAAACCTTCCTCTCTGAAGGCTAAACAAACCAAATGCCTTCAGCCTTTCTTCACATGGCAGGCTTTCCAGTGCTTTGGTTATCTTTGTGGCACTTCTCTGGACCCTCTCTAGCCTGTCCACATCTGTTTTTTGTACAGTGAGGACAAGGATGAACTCACTATCCCAGGTGTGTCCTGACAAGCACTGAGTAGAGTGGGATAATGACTTCCGTATCCCTCGCTGATGTGACCTGGCATCCTGTTGGCTTTCTCTGCTGCAGCAGCAAACTGTTCACTCATATTGAGCTGCTTGTCCACCAGATTTCAAACTAACAGAAGCTAAGCAGCAATTGTAATCATCCATCTAATACTTACTAACTTTTGAAGATGGAATGCGTTGAAACTAAAAACGCAAGAATTATGAGATAGCTTCACTGTGTTTAAGTCATTAAGTTATACTTTGCTAAAATAGTCTTTGTGGACTAATTCATGGATGCACATATGAAATGCTAAATTTACAGATTATTGGCTCAGACAACATTCTTGACTTCAACTAGAACACCCATCTGTTTTTCCAACTTTTTTTTTTTTTTAAAGATGTCATCACTACTTTATAATTGACTCTTCTTTGAGCATTGAATTTTGAGAGCATGCTGGTTAATAGTCTCATTTGAAATTAGTGGAGCTTGACAGACATGTAAATACAATGTGTAATTTATTGCATGAGGAAATGAGTGCCTAGAATAATGTTTTCCCATTATATTTTAATCCACACTTGTAAACTATCTAAAATATTTAAAAAAAATATTTAAAAAAAAATATTTCAAATGTAAATTTAAACTTCATGAAGCAAGAGAAATCTTCTCTATGGTAACATTATTCACTGGATTAATGGCATCCTTTAATTAAACAATGTTTCCAGCAATGTCTCTGGCTGGGTCTTTGCAGAGTTCTTCACACATAGTATAACTGTAGTGCTCAAAAAATCAGGGGCAAAATTCTGCTGTCAAATATGCAAATTTGGACTGATTTGACCATTTTGTCTCACAAAAACTACCTGAGGATCCTGAAGAGTTAGTCTCCCTTGGATGTGACTAATTCCAGAGCCATATTTTGCATATAGATATAATCTGGACTGAATCAAAGCTTTTACCTGTACACTTTCTCGTTATTGGAGAAGGAAAGTGTTTAGAAGCTTAAGTAAATTTCCTCCAACGTTGTTCACTGTCTATATCAAATATTGGACATGCTTCAAGGACTCTGAGCAACTTACCTGTTCCTTGCATCCAGAACTTCTTACACTTCAGTGATTCTGATTTAGCTGACTACAAGGACTGTTACTTTCAGTGTATAACTCTGTTTGAGTTCACAGTCATCTACCAAGAAAAGTATTGAGTATTAGCAATAATAGCTAAGAAAACAAAACTTTTTCCCAAATTATGTTATCTCAGTATCTTGAAAAAATATTTTAATTTAAATAGATAGAATAAGATTTGAGCCAAAATAAAATGTTTCTAATGAATAAGTTTCCAACTGGGGACAATTACAATATCCTCTGAAATACTGTAGTTTTTTAATGCATAGGAAATAATAAAAAAAATATTATTTCACAGATCTGTAGCTCAAACAACTGGCCAAAATTTTCATGTATGCTGAACTTCTGTGGCTCCCAATAGCATGGGATTTGTGTGCACCAGGAATAAATAGACCTCTAAAAGCTCAATGTTTCATAAAATGAACATCTGTTCAGGTTATAGAACAGAAAGTTTTTTTCTGTGGTGAAACACTGTAACTTCTGAGGTTATACTTATTACAGTAGGTAGCCTATGTCATTATAAATTGAGAATTACACATACTTCATATTTTTAGTTCTTTTTTGTTTGTGCATATTGTTCCTAAAAGGCCAGAAAGCCAGAAATGTGGACATTTTGTGTCATGATGCACGAGGTGATTCAAAGAACATTCTCACCCAGTGTATGCACATACAAAGAACAATAAGGATGAGAAAAAGGACATAGAACCAGAGGATTATTTATATTCTCTAGGCTTTCTGAAAATGTGACATGCACATATCTAAATGCTCCTGCTGTTTGATACTAAAACTCATTTTGTTCATTAAATAAAAGTTAAAACCTAAACTTGTCAAGAATATGAACATAACTTTTAGTAAGAGTTTCTATTTTTTACCAAGGCATTATTCTGAAATAGTTGGATATATTTCAATATAATAATGTTGTAGCACATCCATATATTTTTGGAAAGCCTATGGGAGAACAGTAATGATTGATTTTCAGCCTTGATAAGGACACATTGCAAATGTATATGACTTTAAATTTGAGAAACCACTAAATAACTTTGTTCTCAGTGCCTGTAACCCCATATGGCTTCCATAAAGTTATGTTGATTAACTCAAGCAAACATATTTGGACCTGAAAGGTTTCCTCCAATACAGTTGCTAGAAAATACACAGAAATGGCATGTAACAGTCATTTCTCTTTGTCTTCCATGTACCAGAAGGTGAACACATATCTAATAGCAGTACTTTTCCTACAATGATCATCGCAGTTACAAGTGTTCTCTAACACCGAACACTTTCTAGAGATGGTAAGAAGAATGCATATTAGCACGAGCACTGGCTATTTCACTTTTTATGTTCTTTTATAGCTGCCAAAGGAATACAGGGCTGTAACTGGAAGATTCACTCAGGCTACTAAATCTACTGTGTAACTTGTATTCATTCTTAAACACAACTGAGAGCAAATAAGACAATTATATTCCCAGAACGGTTAACTTTGCAAGAGAAAATGTCAGACTTGACAGATTTGTTAACTGCACCAACATTTAATGACATAATAAGTATTTGCCAGTTAGAATAATAAAATACCTGAAAGATTGCAAGTAGGTTTAATGGTAAAGTTTTGCTAGAGGACATATGGATTTTTTTCCACTCTTTCAAATATTTAATTATTAAAATAAGTATAAAGAATTTTTATAGAAATTCTAGTACAACCTCTAGACATTGCCGTGTGTTTATCAGATCAGCAGTACAGGGTACTTAAAATTTCTAAAGGTTTCCAGCATCTATATAAGCAATACATTCAAATTCACTTTAGTTGGACACATGCCATTGACAGAGGCACCAATATTATATTAACTTCATGGCATAGAAACTTCAGGACAAAAAGCTGTACATCACTTAGTGATGGACACTCTGATATCCTTTCATATATCTACTGCTTTTCTTCAGAGGCGGTCTTTCCCCATATGCCATCCAACATCAATTTATGAGTAAGAAAATAAGAAAAAGAATCGGTCATAATGTGATTAAAGTATCTTCAAGTGCCTTATTTCTTTTGTTTTTGGAGCATCTATGCTCTGGAAGCAGAGCTCATTATTTAGTCCTGACATATCCTCCACTACATGGGCCTTAAACTGTGGGAAGAAGGGGAAAAAAAAATCAAAGAACAGAGAGGGAAGCAGAATAATAATAAAAAAGGCAGTATTATTTTGGAAGTGATACATCAATTTACTGACTGTAGAAGTGACGTATCTTCAATATCTTCTGCTAGCTCAGGTCAGGCTGGACACGACCACACTGAAGCTCTCTTAAGATTACTGTAAGCCCAGAATTTGTAATAGCCCTGTCCTAATGAATGCAGCCTTTTTTTTTTTGAAAATAGTTTTGCTTTTCTGACCTTTTAGCAAAATCTGTAACACACGAAGTTGGCTGTACTAAATGTTAAGAGCTTTTTTAATCAAATTCTTGATCCAGCCTCATAATAATGAGATTTTTTAAAAATAATCTCTTTGCTCAGAAAATGAACTGTGACAACTAGGTGAAGTTCTACAGCAAGCACTGATCCTACACTATAGCAAGGCAAAGCATCGTCCATCAACAAAGAGTATATAGTGTCTAAAGGACATTTAAAATAAGCACTTAATTAACAAATTTTTTATGAAACGTCTTTCAGAGTGTGGGAAAAGTCTCCATCATTAGTATCTCTGGTATTCTTTACAAGTGTTTTCTACGCAGAATGTCAACGTATGTCTGCACACAAAGCTCAGCTCAGAAAGAGAAATATTTCTGCTTCCAGTAAAAAGCATTATTTTCTTTTATCTCTGTCATGAAAACCAAAACTTTGAGGTATCTGGGTTTTTACCCTTGAATTCACTTTATAAGTTTATTCAGAACCTTATGTGGGTGAATCAATTGGGGCAGTTTTATTGATTCTTAAACACACTTGAATGCAAATAAATGAATTCAATTTTCAGAATAGTTAACTTTACAAGTAAATAGGGTATGCCTGATCTTTTTGTTTTGGAAACTACATCATAATGAATTACTATTTTGAACCATAAAAAGATACTGTGCTAAAACAAAAGGAGCTATCAATTCCCATTAAAGATTTTTAATAATGATGCTACTTTTTCTGAATATGATTTAAAAAAATTCGGAAGCTGTTGACTGTAGTGACATTTTAAATATCCAACAGTAGGTATTTTAATTATGTGCCTGACAGCATTGTCCAAATGCTTCTTGAACCCTGCCAGCCTTGGTGCTGTGCCCACTTCCCTGGGGAGCCTGTTCCAGTGCCCAGCTACCCTCTGGGTGAAGAACCTCTTTCTAATATCCAACCTAAACATACCCTGACACAACTTCAGGCCATTGCCTCAGGTTCTGTCACTGGTCACCACAGAGAAGAGATCAGTGCCTGCCCCTCCTCTTCCCCTCAGAGTTGTAACTGCAGTGAGGTCTCCCCTCAGTCTCCTCTTCTCCAGGCTGAACAGAACAAGTGCCCTCAGCTGCTCCTCACATGGCTTCCCCCCTCAAGGCCTTTCACCATCTGTGGTGTCTCATATCATGTTCAAGATATCTCTTGAACACTTCTAGAGAGAATGACTCCACCACCTCCCTGAGCAACTTATACCAATGCCCAACCACTCTTTCAGTGGATTTTTTTTCCTGTTAATCTGAACCTCCACTGGCACAGTTTAAGACCATTTCCTATCATCCTTTTGCTTGAGACATGGCAGAGGAGATTAATCCCCACCTCACTACAACCTCTTTTCAGGTAGTTGTAGAAAGCATTGAGGTTCTTGCTGAGCCTCTTCTTCTCCAGACCAAACAACCCTAGTTCCCTCAGCCACTCCTCTTTGTGTCCCAGCCCCTTCACCAGTTTCACTGTCCTTCTTTGGACGTGGTCCAGCACCCCAACATACTTCTTGCAGTGAGAGGCCCAGCGCTGAACACAGTGCTCGAGGTGTGGCCTCACCAGTGCCAAAAGACAATTCCTTCCCTGGTACTGCTGGTCACACTATTCCTGATACTGGCCAGGATACCACTGGCCTCCTTGGCCACCAGGGGACACTGCTGGCTCAGGTCCAGCTGGCTCATATCCAACACACCCTAGTGCAGCTCCCCTGGTAGGCTTGCTTACCGGCTGTGTTAGGCAGTTTTCCAGTTGTCTTCCACACACTCTGGGAACTTTCTAGACTGCCTTCTCTCTGCTGTGTTGTAGTTCCAGCAGACATCTGGCCAGTGGAAGATAGAGGTAAAACAAAAGAGAGAGGTAAAACAGATAGGAGAGCTTCATAGTCACAAAACATGTTAATTTTTGTTATGTTAAATGTTAATTACCTAGATGAAGACAGAAAGATAGCAAAAAATAAAAAAATGGTTTTTTCTTAACTGTATACTGTTAGATACAATAGCATGTGTTGAACTGAGAATACAGATTTTGCCCACTGATTATAAATATATTAATAAATAAATATACATTTTTATTTAATTTATAACACATATTAATATATATAATTTCCATAGATATTGGAAAAGAAGAATGTAGGAAAACTTTAAGGAAAGAAGGAATAGGAATGCTAGTCAAGAGTGCAGTTTCATAGGACAAAATATAATTATAAAGTTGCATAATAAGGCAGGGGCAAAATCCAATCCTGTGTCTGCTGGTCTCACTTGAGACTGTAAACAATGTCAGCTAACATTTCCTTCAAGAAATGTGGTATCTTGTTTCAAAGAAAAATATATTTAGAGGAATTTGTCAGATTTATGGAAAGGTGCTCACATTTTTTTATTTTTCTTGGTTTTTGTCTAATACAAAGAAAACTAAGAGCTTGGTATGGAACAGAGACCTACAACATTAGTTTCATGGAAAATTTTGTACTAAAACAGAACCAAACCAACCACTGAAAATTGGTACAAAATAGTGGTCTGGTGAGTCCTTAGTCTGTGTAGCACAAAAAAATTCTCTCTTTGATAGAGGGAAATGGTAAGATACTAATATCTGATTTCCATGTTTCCCATTAGCTTCTTGTTTAAAAAGTGCTGAACTTCAGTTGTGCCTTCCTAAAGATACTGAAAAATTCTCCCTACAGCTTTCTTTTCTAAATAGGTCTTGGAGCAAAAGAGTATCATGTCCTCTAGGTCAGGATTTACTAAATGGGAACAGTGACTAAGGACTATAGCATATCATTTTCACTTTTAACACCTGTAATTTAAATTCAATCTATTTACTCCAGAAGAACATACACCTCTATGGTAAAATTCTTCCTCCCTACATTAGAACTCTCATTCTCTTCAGGTGTTTTTTTTTTCATCTGTCTTAGTGCCCAATCATAAGAAGGAGTTTTGCCATGTGGTCACTTTTACCGTCTATTTTAACATCTATTCTTCCCATTTTAAGGACTTGCGTAGCAGTGTGGAGCAAGTTCCTATTGTGAGCAATGCTTGCTTGTCGGTGATACTGACTGACTCCAAGTGGCCTCACGTTCAGACAATTCATCACCAGACAAAAGGTGTCATGACCTAGCTGAGGTAGATACTTTCACAGAATCACAGAGTAGGTAAGGTTGGAAGGGATCACAGTGGGTCATCTGGTCCAACCTCCCTGCTCAATAAGGGTCATCCTAGAGCACACTGTACAGGTTGCATCCAGAGAGTTCTTGAGTATTTCCAGTGAGGGAAACTCCACAACCTCTTTGGGCAATCTGTTCCAGTGCCAGTCACCTGCACACTAAAGAAGTTATTCCTCTAATTCAGATGGGACTTCCTATGCATCAGTTTCTGCCCATTGCCTCTTGTCCTATTGTTTGGCACAACCAAGAAGAGCCCGGCTCCATCCTCTTGACACCCTTCCCTCAGATACTTACAGACATTGATAAGGTCCCCTCTGAGTTGCTGCTTCTCAAGGCTGAACAGACCCAGCTCCCTTGCCCTGTCATTGTGAGATGCTCTGGTCCCTTAATCAGCTTTGTTGCCCTCCCCTGGACCTGCTCCAGGAGCTCCATGTCTCTCATACTGAGGAGTCCAGAATTGGATGCAGCACTCCAGTTGCACCTCACTAAGGCTGAGTTGGGAGGGGCAGGACCACCTCCGTTGACCTGCTCGCAATGGTCTTCCCGATACACCTCAGGATACCATTGGCATTCTTGGCCACAAGGGCACACCACTGGCTCATGGACAGCTTGTTATCCACCAGGTTGCTCATGTCCTTCTCTGCAGAGCTGCATTACAGCAGATCAGCCCCTAGTCTGTGCTGGTGCGTGGGGTTATTCTTCTGCAGATTCAGGACCCAGTATTTGCCTTTGTTAAACTTCAGACAGTTCTTTTCTGCCCATATCTCCAACCTCTCAAGGTCCTTCTGAAGGGCTGCACAGCCCTCTGGAGTATAGGCCACTCCTCCCAGCTTAGTGTTCAGTGTACTTGCGGAGGAGATACCCTTCATCCAAATCACTGATGAAAAAGCTAAACAATACCTGGTTTGATCCTTTGATACTGCTCCTGCTTTGTACATCTACTGACTTTTATACCTTTATTGAAAATCTTGAAGTACTTTCCAAGTATAACTAAGTACTTTCTTATCCTGGAGGAAAAAGTTTGGGTGTGTTTGTTCATTTGCTGAATTTAGTAGTTTAGCATAGGTTTTTAATGCCTTGCAGACTTAAAAGAGACATTTTCAGGAACCGTCTTGAAGATGAAAAGTTGAACTACGGTCCTTCTCTCCCTTAAATCTGACTAAAGGTATTTTTTTACTTTTTTCCTCAGTCTGTGTGCCATATTTATTAGTAAAGGTGTGTGTGGGTGAGGTTTATCTCCCAGAAAAAAGGGCAGTGGCTCTCTCCCTCAGAAGCAGCTGACCAGGGTCAGTGAAAGCAAGTACCAGCCAACTGGAAGATAAGGCATAGGAAGGGATCAAGAAGGAGAAAGCTTGCAACTACAGCAGGAGCTGAGGTGGTCAAGAAGAGCAGAACACAGATCAGGCCTAAGAAATGAGAGGAGAACCACAAGAGACCATCATAGTCCTTGAACTGACTGAAATCAATCCTGGAAGAAAGGATGTGCCTTGGAAGTACAAGAAAAGGCAGGAAGACTAGTTTATTTTTACTGTCCCCTGTCTTACATGATTTTCTTCATTGAGCTCAGTGTAAGAAGGTTGATTGATCTGTTTTAAATCTCAGACCAGATCAACATCCTTCCACACCAAATTTACAGGAAGCAAGCTTGTTAAAAAATATACCTAGAAATACTGTAAAGAACTGACACTGTACTATTCCAGATATTGGAATTTATAAAGAAAATATTCCCTTGAACTTCTTATAGTATTAATCCAAGTCTATCAGAAAATTACTATAATGCTGACAGGTTCTACTGTTGCCTATCAATGACTGCAATTGGCACACATAATTTCAATTGAATTAGAAGGTTTTTTGCATGTTACTAAAATACTTAGCTTCTGCATCATGAACTGACCAGTTTTACTCCACACAAATGAAGGCCATTAGTCTTGACTGAAGAACTTTCAGATCTTTAGGGAAAGATCTACTGCTATTACTTAAAAAAATACATTCATATGTTAAAGCAGATATCTTGTGTTCATACATGGAGCTCAAGCTACCTTTCAAAAATGTTGAAGAAATCTTTTCACCTACAAAGCTAAATACAGATCTTTCTGAAACTAAAGTAAGAAAATCTAGTAGTTTTTAGGTGAGATGTGAAAGGCACTTTCCCTGCCCCCTACCCCCCCTTTTTTTTAGCATTCACTAAGCTGTAGAACATTTTACAAGAGTTCTGTATAAAAAATGAGAGTATTATTCCCTAATAGAACAAAGTAAAGAAATGCAAAGTTATTCTTCAGCGCAGCCTGAAGCTGACTTCCTTACCACTCATTCCTCTTCACAATAAACTTGATGTCAGGTTTTGTAATACAATATAAATACACAGCATTTTTGACATACACTGATTATGCAGAACTTCCTCTTTTTGGCATCCTTTCAACATAGAAATGCATTTATTTTAATATTCATTGAGATAATCTTACTGCCTTTCTTTGTGTGCCTTCTTTATTTTTAGTTTCATAAGTAGTAGTGTTGACTTCTGGTTTGCTAAGTTTTGTTAAATAATGAAGTATGTTGGCACACTAAAAACCCGTTCCTAAAAAAAGATGAAGAACTGAGCAGTAAGGTTCAGAGGGAGAACTGGAAAAGTTTTTACTGAATATTTAAAAGGATACTATCTTTAGCTATCTATATATAGCTTTTCAGTTTGCTTAAAAGCTTTTTTTTTTTTTAAGATTTTTGCCAACACTTAAACAGAGATAGAAAGGAGTATAAAAGAAAAAGATAGGCATTAAAAAAGCAAACAAGCTTCAACAGCCAAGATATTATATATATAACATGAGATTCAGATTATAATGGTGGTATAGTTTTCCAAATCTGTTTTGTTTTCACAGAGTAAAAGGTTTCACATTTTTCACACTGGAGGTATTGAACTTAATTTTACAAATTGGGTTTGGTTTCTCAAAGTGAGCAGTTAGGATATTTCTGAGTCATAACAAAAATCAATGTGTACAAATACTTCAGATGAGATATCATAACAGCGTTTTTAGATGCTACCACACTGAAATTACTGTAATACAAAATCCAATACTTTGACAACAAGTATAGGTCTCAGCAATTTCATTGTACTGGACAGTTTAGTGCTACAGGTTAAGTAAGAACTCTGAGTGATAAGTTCCGAAGACCTATGTATGTACTGAAAGTCAACATAATTTATATATTTCTTTCTTATTATCTAGTGCCATAGTCTCATGTCCTTTGACTACATTTAGTAATAAACAAACAGTTCAGACCTAAGCAACAGAAAAATAAATGCTTTCTGAAAAATTCCACAACACTCTTTATGAAAGTAAAACCCAGAGAACGGGCAAGTAACTAAAACAAGATGGAGATGAATTCAGTAATATAATTATGAGTTGTATTCAATACACGGAGCCACTTTTTGCTTGCTTACACTGCTTCAACTTGTCAGTGGAGTTAGTTAAGTCATTATTTTAACCAATTTTTTTCTAGTCAAAAGCCTGCTTTTAAGGATGCAATTGTTTGGCAAATTCATCTGTATGGTGAATTACGTCTCCATGTAAAGGAACTCTTAGTAAAGAACTACATTTAATACTGTTAAGATAAAAGGCACAAACCCAAACCCTGTTTTATTTCTAATAAGCATCAAATGTAAAAGTGATGAATTTTCTAATTAACTAATCAAGAGGATATTGAAAAATTTTGGAGTGGTATGTCAGTAGTTGCTAAAGAGAAGAAAAATCCTTCAAGAGGCTGGCCTCTCTTTTTTGAGGTATGGTGTGGAAATACCTGAAATCTTCTGTGATGTCAAAGGGCAATCATACCTGACTATTGCTTTTACTACTTTCTCTGAAATAATTTCTGCTGGGAAATTTTATTCTGTGCTGTATGAAAAAATCCCATCATGCAAAAAAAACCCCAAAAAAACCTAAACCAAAAAAACCCCAGATCATTCAGTTGCAATTTCAGTGGAGGTATATTAATTAGCTACAAGTATAATAGTATATCCTGTTGTGGAATAACTAGATGATGTGCATCAGGACTTCTGATATCATTGTATACTTTAAAGGTATTGGCATGAATTTAGGTCAGCTTAATTTTTTGTCTGCAGTGAAGTTACATTGTCTATTTTAGGCTGTTCAGAAGAAATATTGGGGAAAAACAGCGCTATATCTTTTGTTTGTCTGAAGAATTAAAGGAATAATGACTTAAGAATATTTTTTAAAGTTCTGAAAATTCTTTATAGTGTTTGTCCTTGTTGTTTTATCTATACTGACAATAGTTTTTGTAATGAAGAAAAGAAATTGTACAGAGATAAGAATCCTGGAAAGCCTTAAAATAAATGAAAATATTTTTAATGGTTATTCAAATATCACAAATGTTAAATTTTTTCTTAAGTTCTCTATAGACTGTTGCTACTATCAAGGAGGATAACATTAGAAAACTGAGAATTTTATTTGTCAAAAGCCATTTTAGTTTTATCAGAGAACTAAAAATAAGATCTTTAAGGGAAAAAAAAAGTTTAGGTACAGATAAAGTACATATTTCCTGCAACTTTTTTGAAAGAAATTAAAATGCAGATTTTACTTAAGGTAGAGCAACGTCTTTATTCTTTCTCCTATAATATAAAATTTCAGCTGTAGGTTTAATCAGCAAGCTGTTTTAAAAGACACATCTGATATAAGCAAACAAACTGTTTCTGAGTCAATTACACTATACAGGTGCTAAAAAAATTATAATTAATTACATGTATGAATCAAGGCAATAATGAATAAACTACCTACTGCCTTAATTTATTATAAATCTATCCTATATCTAAATCAATTTTATTTTGAATAGTACCAGGGGAAGAAGTATACTAATGCCTCTAAGCTTTTGACACACTTAAATTGTCAGGACTATTTTAATTGCTGCAAAAATGTAGAATATCTGCTCTAAGAAAGTTGCCTGAAACCTCCATTTTTGTCATATTTCATATCACAACAACAACAACAACATATGACATTGTTGTCATATTTCATATTTCAATGTCAATATGTCATTCATATTTTGAATTTGCTTGATATTCAGTGTAACCAGATTAGGTTTAATTTGTTATTTCCTACCATATTTTTACCGCAGTGTGGAAGGTGTAGAACCCTGCAGATGGCGTAGGTGCCCATCAAGTTACAAAAGTCCATGCTAAGAAAGGGATTCTCCTGGCAGGCTGTGGATATGTACAGACACTGGAAGATAGCATAGGTGATCTAGTGTTGGACCGGAACAGTCTATTTTGGTCCAATAGATGGAAGAAATTTCACAAGGTTTTTAAACCTTTTTACAGTGGAAAGGAACTAGATGTCATGGGATCATCACTCTCTTTTAATCCAGAGGTTTTTCCCCATATCCTGTTTCCTGGATTCAATTATCTCTTTCTCAGAAAGAGGAAAAGACAAACAGTAGAGCATATGGTTATTAAGATCCTTCACCTTGCTGCCATGCATATAGAAGTTCCACTTATTTGCCCAGCTTTTAATTTCCAGTGCGTAATACATTTCTGATGCTGTAGAAGTGCAAGAATTCTTGATACCATCAGTTACTTTCATAAACAAACCCCACTAATATTGCAATTAAAATAGTTTGTATTCTCATTAATTCCCCATGATACTTGATACCATTTCACTTACTCCCCTCTGGTCTGTGACCATTCAACTTAATGTTTGCTATAGCACAGTAAAGAAAATGAAGAACTGAAAGGGGGGGGGTGGGGGTGGGGAGGAAGAACTGTAGGCACTTAGATCTTCGGTGATGGCACAATGGAAAACACTCTAAAGATCATCAAACTGATAAGGTAGGAATGTAGTGTGATAATCATTTATGTCTTCTCACCTTTTTAAGGGGCAAAAAAGGAGAGAGGAAAGGAGGCGAAAGCAGGGAGGAAAAAGGCTTCTGTCAGAAACATAAAGATTTTGTGTTGTAAGGCAAGAAAAGATGTGGTGATGAAATAAAAAATAAAAAAAGGAAGAAAAGTAATAGTGAAACATAGTATGGATAGAGGAAAGGAGAGTAAACATGTATTTAAATATAAGTGATATTTTCTATAATGCTATTGTCAATTTTTTTTGGCAGATGTCCTACCATTGCTGATTTTAGGAGAAAGAACAGGGAAGACTGTTTAATGAACTCATTTCATTAGCTTTGCTGTCTGCTGTGGACTCTGTAGTTAAATACATTTGCTGAATGACCACCTATGCTGTTATTGGTCATAACAGAAAGTGAATAGATTATTTTGTCCTTTTGAGAGTTTTCTTAATTTCTTTTTCATCCCATGAATAACTCTATGGACAAATTCATCCACAAAATCCTGTTACATAAAGGTGTGACTTTCAAAGAGATTTGGGAAAGCAATTTTGTGTTTACAATGTTTTATACTGTATAGAAGTCTTCTGTCAGTTATGTGGTTGTACCTTCACTCTCCTGTTTTCTCCTACTTGTTTTCTCAAAATATATATTAGAACTTGGAAGGGAAAAGACTGCATCCTCGCATTTTCTAGCAGCAATCCTGGCAGATCTGTGAGATTTTGTACAGATTTAAAATATAATTATATTTCACATACATCCCTCTCTGCCTTTTCCTGGTTTTTTTTTCTTTCATTTGTTTTAGTCTCTGAACTGTATTATTAGTTCTATTTATCTGAGTTTGATATTACCATGATAGTATCATTTTTGTCTTCCCATTTGTTTCCAGTCCCTAACGCACCTACAGTTGAAGGGGGAAAAAAGTACTCTTGCACTGAATCTGCTGTGATGCAGTTCAGTAGCATGATCCTCTGACATCAGCAGTATTGTTATTCTAATCGGTTTCATACAGCTTGCTGAACCTCAGTGTTCTGTAACATCTAGGCAATACCTTGTTAGAGAACAGCCTGTCCACAGAATTTTTTTCCTCCCAAATGAATCATAGAAATTAGAGATAGAAAAGATCAAATCAGAAGTGGTAATGTAATTCCCTTCTGTAAAAGTGGATAAGTTATTCAGGCAAATCTATTTGATCTCTGAAATATTGTCATTATGGTAGAAGAGGCTGATGTTCAAAGGGGATAGATGTCCTGACCTTGAAAACACACCTGCCCAGTGAACTGTAGGAAGAACAGTCCAGGCAGATACCAGAGCCAAAACCAGGGGCATAGAACTTTGGACATCCACCACTGTGTCTGCCTGCCCTGGTTTCTAACTTTTGCCTGCAAGACAGCAGGGTGTGTTGATTCACTTAAATGTCATTACAAACCTTCTTGATATTTTATGTTATGTCTTAGTTCACTCTTGGCTGGGTGACAAAAGTCCCTTTCATTGTTTATTTCAATATTTTAAAACTCTAAAGCCGTATGACAATGCCAGTTTAATACAATCTTGCTACCAAGGTAAATATGTGTTAGCTGAATATTACTGTGATAAAATTTTAGACATTTCTGTTAAAGAACAGAAGTTTTGTTCAATTTGCTGCTGTGTCTAAAGCAAAGTATCTTGGACATGAACCACTATGTAGAATCTCCAAGCAAAATATTTTCTGCCACTGCATAATGTGATAGAAAGATGAGTGTTTCCTGAGGTGCACTGTAACTCTGAGAGCTATTTGAAGTACTTTTTTTTTAAATGACATTTTTTAAAAGTCCTTAAAAAAGACCCAGACCCTGATCACCTCTTGATTTTTAAAGTTCAGGTTCACAAAAGATCTTCAGTCAACTCCTACCTGCTCCTACATTAGGTGTCTAAATGAGCAATGGTAGTCCAGGCCTTTTTTTAGTACTGTTTTCCTCAGCTGCTTTGTATTTCATGTCAAATAGATTCATCCAGCATTTAGTGCTATCCTTATTGGCATACCCAGGAATACCTCAGTCCTGTCAGTTTTGAGATACTCAATATCCCATGTACCTACTAAATCTATTGCCTAGTACAAACTAAATACTCCTATCAAGTGAGAGGTCCAATATAAGAGACATCTTCAAAGCAGCCTTGGCATGTCATACAAAACTGCCAGAGGCAAGGTACATCCCCAAGTTTGTAGCACTCATCCAGCATATGGATTCAATTCCCTTCTCTGCCTGACAGTAAACTCACATCACTTTCCTCTCATGACTGAACCACCAAGAATAGCACCAACAAATATTTTTAGACTATAAGAAGGAGAGCAATAGCTGTCGTGCTAGCATGTGTGTCATGGGACTGCAGAAAAGGATGGGAGGTAATAAAGTCACAGAAGACTGTATATGCTGTTTGGCATATCTGCAAAACTACTTAATCACATCTGCATACTGTTTGGTTACAGTCAACTTCGACCTGATACACAACCATTCCTTTATTCTGAATACTATATAATTTGTCACTGCCATTTTCTGCCAATTACTCATTCATGCATCTGATTTTCTTGGCCAGAAGATGGCATAGGCATTTCAAGTTTAATTGTTGCTGCATATTCACTGTAAGATTCTGTGTGATAATTAATCTAAATACAGTATAACATTTTCTTTTCTGAGTGCATCAGTAATCTTCCATTTATGCTGTGCTGATTATGTAACATTTTCTTCAACTTGCAGCAAAGTGAAATAAAGCAGTACAATATGGATTATTCTGATAGCGTGCTCTTTAACAAATCTATTCTGCAATATCTCTCAAATACACTGTTATGTAGTTCTCCAGCTGTCCAGCTGTATAAAATTCATTGCCCTGAATTTCTATTAACTGCAGTTAAAAGTTGAGATTACTTAGGTCATTTTAGTATCTGAACTTGTCTATGACGCTAGGAATCTCTACCTTAGTAAGATTGTAAATGAGTTTAAATCACAAATATTTAATACTCTCCTCAGTACTAACAAGCTGGCAGTCTGACATCATTATAACTGTAGGCAGTTCCCAGGTCTGCAATTACACTGGGAATTTCATTAGTGGCCCAGCTAGGTGATAGAAGATCTGAAAAACCTTTCTGTAACATGACAGAAGCATACTCTTGAATGAGGTTTCATGGAAATGACAAGGTAATATAAGGTCTTTTATCAGCATAAAAGGAAAAAGAAAGGTTTTCCTACATATGCGTAAAGCTAAAAGGCTAAATGTGGGATTTAAACCCTTCCCATTTCCCTGCATCACCACCTGCAGCACCGGGGTTAATTTGCTCATGAGAAGCAAAACCCACAGGCCCATCATGCTATTCAAATTTAATGTTCACGTGGACTTCTTGATTCAGGACTGGTTTATAAATAGTGCCTTTAGTTTAAAAATAGACTTTTTCAGATCTAGGGGAGTTGATATTATGATCTGTAAAGTGAACGAAGCTCCCAGGAGTAACTGGAGCTTATGTAATATTTATTCCCATATTTTTGCTCAGCTGTTTTGTGCCATTTTGATGCTGAGCTGCAAAGACTGTTAGCTTCTTAGACATTTCAAATCTTTCTCCAGTGAAGCTGGGATGTCTACACACTTGCTTGTCTGAGTAACCTTACTTGACTTTGGGATTTTGTCTAAGAAACAGTGGTCATTGACCCACTTACAGGTGTTTTAGTTTAACAATTTTTATTGAACATGATCTCTGTGGAATCCCAAACTGTGCTGCCAGGTACAGCAACTTTCTAATATTAATTAATTGCTAGAAAAATTACAGGCTGGTCTTCTTTTTCTTGAAACAACATGGTTGGTAATGTCCCAGGGATGAGAAACACTGAGTAGCTCCGTTTCTGGATATATGAACAAGAATATTTTATTAAATTTTTATTAGATACTCCCAAAAACAGCTTTCACTCTTTGATTTTGTATTGTTTTTGGTGTTTTACAAGTCAAATATCAGTGCTAATGGAACAACATTCAGGGCAAAAAAGTTCACGGAACATGAAACAAATCTAGCTTTACTATTTGTAATTAAGACACCATTTTGTGCATGGAAACAATTATGAGATAAGCAGAGGCCTAACAAAATACCTTTCTAAGGAAGACATTCTTAGTGGCAAAATAAAATATATTGTATTGAATATTAAGCTTAGTCTTCTCATTTTGCTGTTTTTATTAACTAGCCCACTGCCTTATTTCATGTGATGTCCTGTATTCTAGAATCAAAGGCTCATTGCATTCCTACCATTCAGCTGTGAAGGGAAGATACTAGCTTTCTAAACCAGGTTTTTTGCCAGCTATCAATGCTGCCACTTTTGCTGGACGGAAATGCGTCAGTATGATGCTGTAGTCAGTTATAACTACGAGGTATCACATTTAAGGTTTCTAATGCTGAGGTGTTGGGTGATGAGCATCTAATTGTAGTCTTGTTTTCAGATAGCAGCATAAACTCTCAGATTAACATTCTGAGCAAGGGCTGGATTAATGAGAAACATTTCATAATGCCAAAAAATTCTGAAAACTGTGAAGCAAATCAATAGAAGCATTAGAGTGATCAAAACCCAGAGCTTTAAAATATAAATAAACATTTATGTGCCGTTAAATATATAAAAACTGTGGATATGACAATCTGTAAAACCCCTCTTACCTAAAATTGCTGTAACCTGAAGCACTAATGCATAAACAGGAAATGTGATTGTATGTTCTTCAAAATGTAGCAACATGATGGAAACATAATAGTTTGTGGAAAACATTTGTTGTAAGAAGCCAATGCATTATTTATACAGGAAATAATTTGGAATAGGAGAACAGAAGAAGTGACCTAGCAACCAATATTAAAAGGTATAGAAATATCTGGGGAAAAAAGGAGGAGAAATAGTATGTACTGATGTTGCCAGCAATATGAGTTCTTCTCTAAAATTCACTCAGATTTCCTGAGTACCAAAAAATTCTAGCTGGAGTCCTTAGTGCTTCAAAACGTTGTTTTATTCCATGGATAAGGCGTTTCCCTTTTTTAGAATATTTTTTCCCCCAGGCTAAAAGTTTTGAAAGTGTTAAAGTACTTCAGAGTCACTTGAGGAAAGAGCTCCGTAGACCATGTCTCCCTCAGTTCTCCTAAAATTTTCAAAAGAATCAATAATTTTTGATCTGCTGGAAAAGTGTTCAGCCCTTCAGTTTATGTCTGTAGAAGGCATTCAGTATCACCTAGACTGGAACTGTAGGTTTTTTTCCAATAATATTCTGCACTTATTTAACTTGCTAGAAAATTCTGGAAACATTCTAATTCACATTCAGGACATAGTGCTAAATCTAGGGGATAGCAACCAACATATTAATTTGCGTATGTCATGCAAATACAAGTTACTACTGATACAACTACATCATATAGTTGTTTTTTGAGGCTCTTATATTCATTTTGACATCTTAATAATCCCATAAGCATTTTTGCTTGTAATCTGTTGGGGTCACAGTTTTTACACTCAGTTTATATTGTATTGTGCACTTGGAAAAGTCAAATTGTCTGGGAAAATGTTTGTTTTCTGTTGCTTTAATGCAACTTTATATTCAGCAGGTAGGTCTGATATTGTTATGCGTTTGGTGAAGAGAACGGCTTTTTTAGTAAGGGTGATGAAAATATTTAATGAAATATTGCTTTAGACACCATCTTAAAGCCTGACCTGCTAAAGCTGGTTACCAGTAGATTATCTTTCTTCCCACATACATCCATATCACAGCTTTTGCTTAAATTTATTAAAGCTTATTTGGCCGATGTCAGAGTCAAGAAATTCAACCTCTGCTTTCTCAGTTCAACTAACTGGCATTAATGCATAATAATATATTCTTTAGTTACACAAATCACATTTTTTCACAGTAATGTGATGTCACTCTCTAAAGAGAATGAATACTTTTTCTTCAAAGGAGAGTTCACACGGAAAATGTATCTGAACTCAAGTTTGAAGATGGCCCTTCCTGAAAGACAAGTTAAAAGTCTTCTCTGGTGGTCAAGCAGTTTCCAGCCTCATGCTTTGTTCATTCAGCTGACGTGTTAACCATGAACTGGCAGCCTGGGACTTGGTTTCCAAATTCAGGAGGTTTTTTTTTTAAAGACAAGCTTCCAGGAATATCCTTCTAGCCTGCAATTTTCATATGAAACAGCATGTGATTCCAATACTTTCAATTTGTCACTCTACAGCAGCTAACTGAGAAAAGCTGAGTGCATGAGTTTATGGAAGCCTGAGATTTGACTGATTCAAAGACAGAGTGCCTACTCTTCCTAGACTCAGTTGGTTCCAAAGCTAAAACTATTCAGAGAAAAGTATATCGCATATCGCCTTTCAACAAAGAAACCCCTTCCACCTTTAACTTTGTCATTATCATTTGGCTCAAGGGGGTAAATAATGACAATATTAATGATAAGTGCCAGCAGAAGTTTTAGTGCATGGCAGAGAAAGAAGCTTGGGATGAGCGGTCTCCAGTTAAGCAGAAAATTAATACCCAAATATATATATATACATACATACATATATTTATATATAATTCTTTCAAACAAAACCTCAGCTCTGGACATGAGGAGAGCAGATTTCAGGCTGCTCAGGCAATTAGTAAGTACGGTTCCCTTGGAACGTGTTTCTGTATGTGCTGGGGTCCATCAGTGCTGGGCACTTTTCAAACATCACCTCCCAAGGTCACAGGAGCAGCAGTTCCCAAATGTCAGAAATCAAGAAGGTGAGGCAGAAGACTGGCTTGGCTGAGCAGGGAACTTCTCTTGGAAATATGGCAAACAAGGAAGATGTATGCCCAGTGGAAGCTAGGTTAAGTGACATGGGAAGAATCAAGAAATGCTGCTTGCCACTGCAGGGAGAAAAGTTGTGCAGCCAAAGCTCAGCTGGAGTTGAAGCTGGACAGATATCTTGGGGACAATAAAAATAGTTTTTTTCAAATGGCAATAGGCAGTACAGAAATATCATTGGCCTGTTACAGGATGAGGATGGTCACCTCACAAACAGGGACAGAGACAAGGCAGAGGTGTTTAACACTTTATTTGCCTCTGTCTTCAACATGATCACAGATCAATGGGGTTTCCATGTCTGAGCTGGAGGACCAGGACTGCAAGTATGACCAAATCCCAGTTGACCCTGAAAATTGTGCAGGATCTGCTGCTCCAGCAGGATCCCTTCAAGTCTGAGGCCTGATGAAATCATCCAAGAATCCTCAAAAAGCTGGCTGATGTCATGACAAAACCTCTCGATGATTCTTGAGCAGTCTTGGGAATCCAGAAAGGTCCCATCTGACTGAAAGCTGGTGAAGGTTGTCCCAATTTTCAGGAAGGGCAAGAAGGAGGACCCCAGAAACTACAGGCCTATAAGTCTCATTTCAGTGACTGATTAAATTATGCAGATTATTCTGGAAAATATTGGAAAACACCTGAAAGACAACACTGTCATTGGTCACAGCCAGCACAGCTTCATGAGA
>JAWWMO010000138.1:41954739-41964888 GCA_035047845.1 Dendrocincla fuliginosa | reverse complement strand
GATTGTCCTGCTCTGCTCTGCACTGGGGCAGCCTCACCTGGAATATTGTGTGCAGTTTTGGGCACCACAATATAAGACAGATGTTAAACTATTAGAGAGTGTCCAAAGGAGGGCAATGAAGATGGTGAAGAGCCTTGAGGGGAAGCCATGTGAGGAGTGGCTGAGGGCACTTTGTCTGTTCAGCCTGGAGAAGAGGAGACTGAGGGGGACCTCATTGCAGTTACAACTTCCTCCTGAGGGGAAGAAGAGGGCACTGATCTCTTCTCTGTGTTGGCCAGTGATAGGACCTGAGGGAATGGCCTGAATTTGTGTCAGGGAAGGTTTCAGTTGGATATTAGAAACAAGTTCTTCACCCACAGGGCAGCTGGGCACTGGAACAGGTTCCTCAGAGAAGTGGTCACAGCACCAGGTCTGACAGAGCTCAAGAAGTTTTTGGATAATCATCTCAGTCACATGGTGTGACTCTTGGGCACGGTCCTGTGCCGGGCTGAGTTGGACTCAATGATCCTTGTGGGTCCTTTCCAACTCGGCTTTTTCTGTGATTCTATGATTTAAGTAAGTGTCTGGAATATATATGTTACCATTTCATCAATCTTGAAATATGCTGGACAGGGGAACAAAATGGTGCTAACAGCAAATTTTCATTTAGTTTCCACTTCTTGATTCATAAGTAAAACCAGAGCTCTAAGTTCCATACAGTGTCTTATTCTTATATCACTTGCCAGTACATCGAGGGTAAATTCTTAAAGCAATGTTTTCTTTCCTGTGTCATCTTCTACTGAAAGAAGCTCTGATGTTTTTGATGAAATGATCTGGAGTTTTGTCAAAGGCTTCAGGATAAGCATATTTCATTGTGGCAGTGAATTTCCAGTCAAAGAAGAAACAACTACAGATGCTATCACGAGAAAGTTAGTTATAACTCCAGATACAAAATCTATGACGACTAGTGTAGCAGTCTTTAAACTGAGGCCATTGGTATGAATATCAAATGTGATACTTTGTGCATGTATCAAAATTTAAACAGAATAGTGCAAGTAGAATCCTGAGACAGATATTTTCAATGTTTTTCTCTGTCTGTGTTTGCAGAATGAATATTTTTAGCTGGCCTTTTAATGCCTAAGATTAGTGAGAGACCATGCATTTGAAGAAGTTTGAGATAAAATGCCATGTTGTTCCATAGATACTTTAACCTTTTCTTATAAACTGGTTTTATCTCTTTGTATTTTGTCTGCTCAAGCACAAAACAGTTCACTAACCCCACTATGGATTACTACATCATCTAATGCTAACAGTGGATTTTATTACATGTTACAACAGAAGCTTGTATTTCATCTTCCTTGATTAATCTCAGAATTGCAAAATAGAACCTCAGACATAAATGCCTATTTAAAATATGTATTTGTATACCTACATACATGCATGCATATACACACATAACTTTCTGTAGAAATGGATATGAATAACTAGATCAATACATGCAATAGTTATTTTTTAAAAAGGAATAAAAGTGACATCAACGTGTGTGCAAGCTTCTTAGAAACAAGAATGGTTATGAAGCTCATTCAGATGAGTTATCATTTAAGCAACTAAAAAAAAGAAAATACAGTCTATGCTCAAAAGATTAATTCAAATCATGATGGATTCTATTGTTTTTGAAGAACAGAGAGGGTTCTATCATCTACCAAGAGAATATTTAATTTCTTAATTTCTGTTTGGAGGCAGAGAAGAATGGGGCATCAGTAGAGTCTGGGAACTGCCTAGGTCACTGCCCAGCATCACTTTTTTACTGAGGAGCTGTCTCTCAGTTTAGAAAAAACAACTAAGTTTGTGTTCAGCTAGACTCTTAGAAGTTAAGTTTAGATAAGTGCTAACCCACAGATTCAAAGACAGTTGCTGTGAAAGTCACATTAAAGTCATGGAAGCTTGAAATATAAATAGAAAAAAAATATATTTTCATTTCAGGACTGGAAAAGTTAAGGGGTAATATACTGAAAGGGAATTAAATTAAATAAGGAAGGTAAATGTGAGTTTTGAAATTTATTAGTAATATTATTTCTGCTGATTTTTCAAGAGAGGCTGTTTAAAACCAAAGCAAGGCTTAAAGTTATGAATATTTCAATTTGATAAGTCTGTGTGATTGGAAGGATCCAAATAAATTACATGATAAATATAGTAGGTCATGGTAATTAAGCTTAAAGACAGGGGTTTTTTTTAAAAGGTGCATCTTTAATATAAGCTACCTTTTTAGACTCAAAATGAGTGTCCTTTTTCTGATATATTATAATGAATTTTGATCTAGAAAGTAGAAACTCATTACATTTAAAGTGTTCCACTTAAGGCTGCTTATTAATATATTGAGAGTAGAAGTGAGAGGAAAAGAGCAAAAGAAAATCTAATACTTGCCTTTTTATATTTATTTTACAGGAAATGTGTTTGTTGTAAGCCTGGCAGTTGCAGACTTGATTGTAGCTATCTACCCATATCCACTGGTCCTCACATCTGTGTTTCACAACGGATGGAAACTGGGATACCTACACTGCCAGATTAGTGGCTTCTTGATGGGCCTAAGTGTCATTGGATCAATCTTCAATATTACAGGCATCGCTATCAATCGGTACTGCTATATCTGCCACAGTCTCAAATATGACAAGCTGTACAGCGACAAGAATTCATTGTGCTATGTTGTTCTTATATGGGTCCTAACATTTGTTGCTATTGTGCCCAACCTGTTTGTGGGATCACTACAGTATGACCCCAGGATTTACTCATGTACATTTGCACAATCTGTGAGCTCAGCATATACAATAGCAGTTGTGTTTTTCCATTTCCTGCTTCCCATAGCTGTAGTTACTTTCTGTTACTTGAGAATATGGATCCTCGTTATTCAGGTAAGGCGAAGGGTTAAACCAGATAACAACCCTAGGCTGAAACCACAGGACTTCAGAAACTTTGTAACCATGTTTGTGGTATTTGTACTGTTTGCCGTCTGCTGGGCCCCTTTGAACTTTATAGGCCTTGCTGTGGCTGTCAACCCAAAAACTGTAATCCCTAGGATTCCAGAGTGGTTATTTGTATCTAGTTATTACATGGCATATTTCAACAGCTGCCTTAATGCTATAGTATATGGACTCTTGAACCAGAACTTCCGAAGAGAATACAAGAGAATTATTGTCACTTTTTGTACAGCAAATATTTTTTTCCAGGATAGTTCTAATGATGCAGGAGACAGAATGAGAAGTAAACCTTCTCCACTGATTACAAACAACAATCAAGTGAAGGTGGACTCTGTGTGAAAATGGGAATCTAAAGTCTCTGTTTTATTAGTCCTATTGTTAAATATTATAGTGAAATATATCTTCTACACTGAAAGCACTTTGATCAAATTCCTTTCATAGTCTTTGGGAGCTCATTACAGAGCCTTGACATACAGGTCCTATTATACAATGGTATTTCTCTTGTATAATGACATAATTATATCCTTGAGGGAATAACAAGTTGTGCATGGATACTTTTTTTAATCTTAGATGAAGATAAACACCTAGAAAGAGATTGAAACAGAAGTGTCCGCACTGCCTAGTGCAGTAAAATATATCATAAAAGTGTTCCTGCCACTTGCCACCTGCTTTCTCTGTCCGGGTTGTGGTCCTGACGCTAAAATCTCTGTAAGCTTCGTTTAAAAGATGAAATCAGGCTTTTATGAAATATATTAGGAGATGTGAAGTGAAAAATCAAGGTAATTGAAAATTCATTAGGATTTTTTATAAGTATCTCTATCTATATTGCTTTGCTACTAATATGGACATGATTATTACTTTCTTTGGATATTAAACCTCACCAACTCTCCTAAGAATGACATTCTCAATTGACTTCTCAATTTTAAAATAGCTTTTAGAGGGAGAAACATGCCTGACTGATTATCTTCAAAGCTCCAAGGGCAGGAGGATAAACAGCTAGGAAAGAAAAGAGCTATGATTCATCAGCTCAAGCCATTTCAGCATGAAAACAGTATGTAGGAGGGTTGGGAAGAGAAATTTAAATGACCGTTATTTTTGAAGAGATGTTAACTCATGAAATCGGTAAGTGCCCCAGAGGAGTTTCTGAGGAAACACCACCTAGCAACATAAGTGAGGAAGACTGTTATACTTCACTTGTGTACAGGACAGAAGTTCTAAACCTCTGTAAGAAGATGAATGCATTTAATAGGAGTGGTGGATTAGGATGACAGTTTTGTCTGGTGAGTGGAATCTTAAGCCCATGAAACCCTGGGAAATGAGACATAGATATAGGATGAATATTTAACATCCTTCTGAAATTGGTCTCCTGAGAATAGCCTGAAACTAGAGGTTATTTTGTAATCTGCCACAGATTAATATTAATTAGTTTCAAATTAATAATTAGGTGTTTACCACAATTATGAATATAATGGAATAACCTAGAATTATTAGACACCCTTAAATAGTAGAAAAAAGAAGATGTTACTTATGACAGTGGCACAAGGAGGAACATGTGATTCTCGGGACAGAACTTGTGGTGTGGACTTTCCACAGACATCAGGAACCTCCTCAGTGAGGGGAAGCACACTGTGAAGTGAGGAAGAATAGCTAGGTGGACTCCTGCAACAATGAGTCTCTGTTTATAATGAAGTCCTCTGGCAGAGAAAAGCACAATAGGATTCACCTTCAAATTGACCTTAAAAAGAAGGAGCATTTAGTTATGGAAAGAAGCTCCAACTGTCATTGCTTTTAATGCTCAAGTGTTTATATCTACAGTGATGTTCAAGCACACTTGAGCTTTTCCAAACCAATTCCAACAATGTCAACAGGACCAAGAGTTTCTGAATAGCCATCAGACTTCTGTTAATCTATGTTAAAATGTGAATTTTACCTAAAGAGTTATTTTAAAATGTTATTTACTGTACTGGAGATTTTCTTGAGCTTATATGTCTTAGAAAATAACAGGCACTCTGTGTCATGGAACTCTTTAAACTGCATACAAATCTAACAGCATTTCACCTTTCAGGAATCATACATTAGCATACCCTTGACTTAATAATGAACTAAAAGGAAACAGATTAATATTTACTTGAAAGCCCCACTGACATTTCCTCATCTGATCAGTTTCTTACCTTAAAAAGAGGTGCCTCATGTCAAGTTAACTACGGAACTAATGAACAAAATTGTAAAACCCTGGATATGAACTAGCAAGTCAATGCACTGCCAAGGTGCTTGACTCATCTTTGTTTACATTTTTCAGTCAGAACCACTGTGTAAATAACCAGCTCTTGTCTATTGTGGTATCATCATATGATGTGATATGATACAACAGGATTAACAGCATAAAGTATATCACAGCTTTCTTCACTGTGATTTCATCCTTGGAGGATGCTTAGCTCTGTAATTTTATTGCTTTGTGTGTAGTGATTTTAGAGTAGCAAGGGAGGCATGACCACCTTACAAGAAAATGAGTTTTTCATGCAAGAAAAAACACTTTAAATTCTTACAAAAATTGCCTTATTTAAAGCTTATTTTCAATGAAAATAATGTCTTATGGTATATCTATGAAAGTAGCATACAAACAGCTTAAGTAGCTTAATCAGTAGTAAGTTTAGTATTCTCAAAGATCTTTCACTTGCCATTTCCAAGAGAAAATGTACATCAGTATCATGTCTATATATTTACAAGCCAGTTCAAGATACTGTATCCAATATTGTGGGTTATCTGAGGAATTAGTCCCCTGTAATTCTCAAGTGCTAAAATATATTTTTGATGACAATGAAAATGCTTTGCTATATACAACAGAACATATTATACCAAAGGTATATATTTTATTGAATAGGCCTGTAGTCAAAATGGAGAACATTTTTCAGATCTGTATTTTGAAATATTTGTATTAAATATAAATCACAGAATTTGCATGCTGGTGATGTTATGAGCTGCTAAATATAGCAATAATTTTAATAAACTAATCTCTTGTTCTTCTTTGGGGGGCAAGTCTTTAGAATTTAGTCTAAATTCCTATGGATGAAAAATCTGAGCATTGTCTACTGCCCTCATGGGATTATTTTTGCATTTACTGCCATTCTGAAGTATCTTTTAGATAAAGATTGCAAAACCACTCATTACAAAACTGAAAGAATAATGATGTTTAAGTCTGCAGTAATGGTAACTTTTAATCCAGGTCTCTTGCTTCAAAGGAACAAAAGTGATTCATCTAAGACAATCAGCAGTTTCGTCAGCTGCTCATTGACAATGGGAATGACAATGTAAGTCAGTACCTCACAACATCTGACTCTTTATGATCAACATAAGGATGACTGATGAAAATAATAATGATTTCTGTCCATTCTAAGGAGACTGAGTTAGAAACTTATCCAAAATTAGTTGCTTTTGCAAAAGTGGATTAACCTTGTCATGTTTTTTTTTGCATTCCAAGTCGTTAAATTTCCACCTGCATTAAAGGCTAGCATAGGACAACTGCACTGTTTGGAGTACTATCTGGATGGTTTAGATAATGTACTTGTCCTATAGCAGTCATCAGTCCTGAATAGATTCATTCTAACATGTGATTCTTAGGAGTCTGCCATATCTTCAGGGGCCTGCCCCTTTCCTATTTCCTATCCATTTCTGGTCTAAGACCCATTGAAGCCAAAGGATCCCTGTGAAGGAGAAGTGAACCTGCCTGTAGGCAACACATTGAAGACTTACAGCCTCATTGATGCCTACCTTGTCCTACAAGAATTTCTGTCTTATATCACAATCTTGATTAGGTTGACAATCTGAATATGATCTTATATCAACACATCTTGAACCCTTACAGATAGGTAAGTCATTGGTGGTCATCTGCATTGCAAACTTCACATTATCGAAGAAGCTTGGCAGTAGTACATATTTACCAGCAAAGATAATGAAAATATTAATATCAAACAGGGTATTTATTCTAGTTGAACTGTAACTGTATGCAACAATGTAGTTTCATTTGGAATAGCTTGCTTAAGAGTGTATTGCACATTTTCTTCTACCACTGAGCTAATGCAAGTGCATAGATATAAAGCAAACATGTTATTTCAATAAGCATAATATATAGCAATGAATTTACTAGTTTTTTTTTCCTTATTATTAGTTTTAGAAGGTGGATATAGGAATCATCTGTAATGAACATACTATCAATCTGTATTAGTGTATAGTGCATCCTTCTATAATTATCTCTTCTTTTTCTTCTTTTCAACCACTTTTGAAGTGGTATCACATTAGAGCTGATTACTTATGACATACTGAAGGGAACTGTTATTTCCCTTAACCTGCACTGAAAAAAAACAGTAATAAAAAATCTCCTTAAAATATAATACATAAGTACACAAGTATATGTGATCATCTAATTTAAAGTACACCTTCAAAGTCTCCTGTTTGAAAAACTAGTTCACAAACTGTAATAATATAGATGGACTGTTATTCTTTAATTCTATTCTAATAACTGCACTAAGTGTCACTAATATGGTTTATGAATAATTAAGAACTACAAATGTCTGTCATCTTGTCACCAAGGCTTGGGAAATCATACATGCTAAAGCTGAATTTTTGGAAGAAAAAATATTCAAGTAGTGGCCTGGCTTATAGCCCCTGTACTGTGTCTCAAATTTTTGCCTGTGTTAAGAATTCCATTATGTAGTTTTATGAATTTACTTATTAAAAATATTATTTCTACCTCAAATATGTGTCTGAGAGATTGCAATATGAATAGTGTGAAAAGGCTTACAGTACAAGTCAATAGCCTTTGTAATTTTTAATAGAAACAAAAGTAAATTCAGCAAAAAAAATACATATATTAATAATGATCACAGAAAATATTTTCCGAGTTCAATAAAGTAGTCATCACTCAAACCATCCCTACTACCAAACACTGACGAAAGTATGCACATTTTGAGAACTATGTTATTCATAAATGTATATACAGATTATTCCAAAAGTTATAACCCATCAGCATTTGGGACACAGTGTCTCATTTTCATCTCACATAAACCAGCACAGCTTCACTGTGTCATGTCAGCTGAGGATTTTGGCATATCAGATTTCATAAATCTAAAAATTAGCTATTTTACACTAATGCACAAACAATATATGCTTTATTTCTAAGGAAGGCCACAACAGTTAGCTGTTCAGGTTGTGGGAGAATGTGAATTTGGCTGCTAACTATCTGTAAAATTAACCTCATCCATTGGAACTCTGTCTGTGATTTGTCATTTTTATAAGTGAATATATAAAGTTAATGGCGTTTATGTGACTTCGTTTTTAACTGTATAAGTAGTACCTATGTAGAAGAAAATTTTATAAACATAAGATTTAGAGACAGGAAATCTACTTGTTATTTTTTCTGCTTATATTGCATGTGTGCACAGAGTTTCATTTTACCACAACAAGAATTTCAGTTTGTATATTTGTTTCCAGATTCTAGAAGTGTTTCTACTCAAATAAGCTCAAATAAGTACCCTTCACTCTTTTTCAATATGTACAAATATTCAGCTTCTCATAATGTATATAGAACTTGGGGCAATACCATGACATTATCAAGTGTATGTCTGAGACCAAAATATTTTTCCTTGCAACTTAAGCTGTGAAATTTTCTGCCACAAAACAGTCTACAGGAACCCTAAACAGGTAAACAAAAAACAACTGCACTGATTCACAGAAAGAAAATATTTCCTTTTTAATGGTACAATATCAGATGCTCAAAAAATAACATGGAAAAACTTCATTAAGCCCTTTTTGATGATATTTGAAGTTACATAAAATTATTATGTAGATCTATTGATTATATATGCATGCTTTAAAAAACTGAAGTCATGTAAAAAGACATGTTCACCAAATACTATATTCAAAAAGATGTTTACATCCAACATAAAGAAATACTGCTACTACAGGCACATTAAACCGACTATAAAGCCCTTAAATCCCCAAACCTCTGTTTCAGACTACCTAAGATGCTAATATGCCAATAATGTGTTCACTATGTCTTTTCTGATAGATTCTTAATCACCATAAATTTTGCCTAGCTTGAAAGCAGAAATATTAACTGTTTCATTAATATTTATGTTCATATCAGTCATATTTCCAAAACCAATTTTGTTGCTAATGCAATTTTCCAGGACGACTCCAAGAAACATATCTCCTTCAAAAAATAATCCTTTCTCCTTCCCAGTCCCAGAAGATGTTTTCCTTCCTCAGTTCTGATCATGCTATCAGCTTGGCTGTCACTTTTCCATCTGTGTATACCAGTGAATGTAAGCCACAATGTTCTTGACTCTGAAATGTCCCTGTCCTATTGTAATCTATTATGACCACTTGTGTTTTTTTAAGAGCAGTTTAATACCAATTAAATGCCATAGTTTCAGTACTAGTCACCCTCAAGAATCTCTGATTTTATATAAGCATAAAAATTTATAATTTATAACATGAGTAAAACCAGAAGGGGTTATATTCTTTAAATAGAAAGTTTGAGTTATAATTTTTAAGTAATTATTTTTCTTTTAAATTATCATTAATCCCACCTAGCCCCCATTTATTTTTCTTCATGTCAAGAACTCAGCTTCTGTACTGAGGGAGGAATTAAATAGTCACTATAAGGAGGGTTGCACTTGACGTTTCCTATGAGCTATGTCAGGATGGGAAATCAAATTCAGTGTAGGTACCACTAAGAATTGAAGCCTTTGACAGAAAATAAGTGTCTGTTAGCCATGGTTTTAAAGAAAGAAAACAGACCTTCTTCCAGGAAGAGCTCAGCAATAAGGAATAGTTAGTAAGAAATCATCCCTTATGCTAATATCAAAAGATTTTTAGAGGGAAAAGGGAGCCCATCTTAGAGATGAACAAGGATTTTACTGCTAATTTAACTTTTTCAGTAGTACTGCTTTTTCAGTAGTCTATTAAAAAACTGCTAGTTATTCTTGTTTCAGTTACAATTAAATTAACACTTGAAGTCCAAACAATCTAATTATTATAGAAAGCATTTACTGATTACATGATCCCTGGAAACTACAGGCTTGTCAGTCTCTCTTCAGTGCCAGGTAAAGTTATGGAGAAGATTATTCTGGAAAATATTGGAAAACACCTGAAAGACAACACTGTCATTGGTCACAGCCAGCACAGCTTCATGAGA
>JAWWMO010000138.1:41937822-41954608 GCA_035047845.1 Dendrocincla fuliginosa | reverse complement strand
TGGAAAGCGACCCTGGGTGTCCTGGTTAATGGCAAGTTGAATATGAGTCAGCAGTGCCCTGGCAGCCAGGAGGGCCAACTCTGTCCTGGGGGAATCAGGCACAAACATCACTGAAGTTAGGAAAAAAGTGTTTTCAAGGCAATTAGGACAGTATCCTGAAAGAATTATCAAATCAATAAGTTTTCTTATTCATAGAGAAAACCTTGAATTTTTCTATTTTTTTTTCAGTTAATTCATCTTCTCAGAATATTTCATTGATGTTTAAGAAGCATTTTCGTTATAGAGATAACACTACTTAATGAATTATTTTTCTTCTAGCAGAACGATTCAAAATAAGAATCCAACTGTTTGTTAAAGAAGCAATTGAATGATATTTTTATTGAAACTTGAAAAAAAATTATCAAATCTCCTGTATAACTTTCAAAAAATAACTTTTCATACTTTTATTTAGGACATGACTTGCATATAAACACCAATATCATGATTTAAAAAACCCACAACAAACAAACAAACAAAAATGCTCTCACTGTTTTTCACAGATGAGGATGTATGTTCAGGAAGGCAAGCCAAAAGACTATTGGACATTTTCATAAATAACTTGGCAGTGTGTCACTGGGTCACATCTAAGGATGAATATTAAGTATTACAAACTAACCATCTAATCATAGCTAAAGGCAGGATAATGACAGCATGGTCAGATGGAATGAAAAACATTCCATTCATAGCAAAAATTCACAAATAAGGACATTCAGAGTAGTGTCTGTAGCTATATGAATGCATTCCTAAAAGTGGAGTTCATTTTCAGCCCCATCAGTTACTTTACTTTTTAGCTTTATTCTTCAGTGTCACAACTTTTGAGCAGTGTTGCATGATACTGCGAACATCTATTTAACATCTGTCTACGACATTCTTGGTTTCAGTTCTTCCTCGTCTTTTGGAAGAAAAAAATGTTCAAAGAAAACTCTGACAATGTATTCCAAGTATGTTTGGATACAGCTGCATATACATTATTGTAGGCAGCTATGAAAATTAAGTTTGCATTCAGTAAAGAGTAAGTAACTATCATGGGGAAGGACTAAAATCTTTGAAAATCATATGGATTACATTTGTTTTGTCAACACCAAATAACAAACTGAGCTATACTGAACCACTGGATTTGCATTTCCCTTGTTACCCTATTTTTCATTTCATTCAACCATCATGCTTTCTAGGTGGTGGAAATGCCAACATAAAATTTTGGAGTACACTTGCACATGTTTGAATGGCTGCTACCTCATAAATCACACTTGTGGATATCCCTTCTCTCTCAGCCTGATTTTCTGCATGCTCGTCTCTGCCAGTTTTTGAAGAGACAAAGTGACAACCACAGTAGCTACTCTGTAGACACAGCAGACTTCCCAACCCAGGGTACACTTCTTGAACTGATGTGTTGGTGCTGGCAGAAGCACCATGCCCTCTTAGTGCAAGGGGGAAACAACTCTGAAAGTTTGTGCTGATGTTTATGAAGTTCTAGTGGGCATGTGCCACACTAGTAAAAGCCACTCCTGTTTCATTTCACTGCCTAGTAGTCCTTAATTTTTTTCTTCCTAGGGACCAAAGAGCAAAATTGTTAATACTAGGGATCAAGTTATTAATGGATTTCGACTGAGTCATGATGGTAGAATCCGTGAAGTTTTTTTCTAATTTTCAAGGCTTGCAGCAACAGGAAGTGACTGTAATTGCCAGATTTTTTTTAGTTTTCAGACATGGAAAATTAAAATTTTCTGAGTTTGCTGCTTCAAAAAACAAGTATTCTAACTCTGGTAATAAACTGAAATAGTATGTAAGTAATTTATATGAAAACTACAGCTTTCCTTTTGCTGCAATTTTCTTTCTCACATTTACGTCAGCCTATCATGCAGGTAAAGACAGTTTGAATTGGTTGGTGTTTGAACGGGACGTTTGAACTTTTCAAGTGTTGCCAGTGAATTTTATGCAGCCATGATAGTCAATACTAGTGCAATTTTATTACGGAAGATTGGAGGACATTGTGATCTCATTTAGATGAAATGTATCATCAGGACACCACTATTTGTCTTTTTTTTAAAGGACAGACCATGAAAGAACAGGTAAGTTATGTCCAAATTCAAGACTGAGTTATTATATTCTTCCTGCTTAAAGGTTCCTCCTCTGTTTCAGAGCTAGGCCAGTATACTTCTCCTTTCATACACTAAAATTTGTCTAAAATTGGTATGCACTGCTATTCCATGGCAACACAAATTACACTCCCATTGTGGCTATACTTCAGTAATAAATGACAGCACAAACCATTCCTTTAAGCAGCCATCAGATACATATATGCTTTTACTTGCAAATAATGCTGGAAAAATTCTCCCCACCCAAGTTCATAGCATGAATTTGATTTCTTTCTAGAATAACAGTTAGACTTATTCAGAATTAAAAGAAATAGACTGTAATTGGTTCCATGGATCCTTTTGAAAGTTTGGATTGCCAGCCCTAATCCTTCACAAACTATGAATCAAGCACACAAAAGCCTGAGAATGTCATTAAACAAAAATGTGATTCAAATAATAATAGAATACTTTATCTTCCTTTTTCGGGTCTTAAAGATGCAGCCATATTTATTTTTTCAATCCTTCTTTAAAAAGACTTTTGTTTTTCAGTGAAGAGTGATATTCTGTAACTGTAGGTGAAAGACACCAAATATCATAGTCATACTGAAATTAGAAGTTGTATACTAAGATAGATATTTGAAAACCAGGAAAAGCACTCGCTGCCTACTTCTCCTGTTCTCAGCAGCACAAGAAGCCTCAATAAGCTTCAGTATTCTATTATCACTTGAATGCAAAATAGCTTGTGAATAGTTGGGTGGATAAATCACCCAACTATTATTTAACACCTCCACTCTGTCAGTCTTTTCATCTATTATTTGGAAATAATCCTAGGTAGGATCAGGCAGTGTGAAGAAACCACAGTAAATGAACTACATGTATAACATCTTTACTAAGAATTTTATTGTTATTCAGTACTGAAGAAGAAATAATATTAAAATATGTTAAAATAAAATCACTACTGAAATGGTCACTTAAGAATCAGGTACATTACATATACTATGAAAATATTTTCTCATAAAAAATAGATGCAGATGCTAATTCTTCCAACTATTTAGGGTTTCTTTCCATTAGAAAATTATCATTTTCTAATCCTATTCTTTCCATCCTAAATGCTTTTAATACTAAAAAAGTGACAATTGTACAACAAAATCCACTCATTTTGATTATTGATCCTATGGATCCTGTAAGACCTGCAGGACATCACAAGTGCATGGCAATTGGAAGATGTGGAGGAAAGGCTTCAGTTCAGCTAGGTCATACATCACTTCCAGTATATGTGCACATCTGCATGAGCAAAATACTGATGAAACTCTCCTTTTGTACAGGTCTGTACCACCTTTTGTACAAATCTAGAGCAGCAGCTAGTGACAAGTAGTTAAATTCCCTTTCAGGAAGTATTTATCACAAGAGAAACTCAAAGGTCTGACCGTGCAAGTGTGAGGGTACTTCAGGACTCCGCATGGGGATAGCCCTTAGTGGCGACCAGCAGAGAAGACATATGTGTCAGTATAATAAGAGAATCTTGAGGCTTTAGTTAAATAACATCATTCAGGATTTTGCAACAACGCTTGACAAATTTTATCTGTACTCTCTTTACATAACTGTTCCAGGATTAGGAATTATTTCTAAAAGTTTCAGTATTTTGATTTGGATCAACTTATCACTGCCTTTAAATTGTCTCCAAGTTGTTGCTTTGAAAATTAAAACTGAGACAACCTAATAATGTACAGTAGTTTCAAATATTCATAAAAATCTTTGGCTAAATTTTCACAATCCCAAAAATACACATTTAAAATAATTAGCTTTAAAAATATAGGAGCGTATTAGAACTGAAGCAAGAATTCAAAACAAAGCAAAGTCAGGATGCCTTCATGACTAAAAAAATATGATTTTATTCAGTCTGTTTTTGACAAAACTTAATTCTGCTATGGGGACAGTCTAACATGCTTAAGATATGCAATTTTTGGTTAATTCTTGAGAGCTAAGTTGTAGTTGTATTCAAAACGCAGTATGATTTTTTCCTAGCCTTAAGCAAACTCTCAGATAATTTCTGTAGCCTTTTTTTTAGTCCTATGGAAAGCACTACCCACCACTTTTATCCCCTCAAATTCCCTTGCATAATTGTGTCCTGTTCATCTTGTAGATGAGAAGCCTTCAAGGTCTTGCGTAGGACCTTTCCAGAAATAGCAAGGGAGTAAGCCTTGTGCTGAGTAAATTGTTCCGGCATATGGCCTGTAAGTGCAGCCTCTCCAGTATGGAACTGCACGTGAAATTCTTATGTGACTCATGTGCAGTCATTCTTTCACCTGGTAAATGTATATCTACTCACACAATGCATTGAACTCAGTAAGATTCTTGCACTGTAAATTAACTTAAGGCTAGAGACATCCAGGTTACACGTAATAATTAATCTGGTGCTTAATTGGCAGTTTAAACCTTTCTAAACCAACCCAACAAGTAGAAATGGGTTTTAGACCTATTGATATTAAACTAAAGAGATTTTATTCTTTTTTCTCTTTTTGCTACCATACCTGTGAATTCTGCAGCATACTTGAACAAAGATCTTTGCACATCATTCTCCTACTCTTTTTTACTAAAATATCAGTCTGAAAATATCCATTTAACTGTAGTTATCCAAAAGTTATCATGTAAGCTATGCAACATCAATTCATATCTTTACAAGATTAATGAAAATTTAAAACTTCATCATTATTAGCCTAAAATTGTAGTTTTTGCAACCTTAGGTTTTCCTTGCACATTATTAACAATCCCTCTTCATGTCATACTGTGACAGGTTATAATATCAGCTATAATTTTATTTTCTGAATTCCTCAGATACTTTGATGATATGTGGGATTTTAAGCTGATTTATGTGAAGGTTTGTCAAGTGTTTGAGTACTGTTACTGAAAATTTTGACTTCCTGAAACACCACTGTGGTTACATGAAAGTACATGATTTTTTAAAAGTTTCTTGAATTTTATAGAGTCTGCATAAGTTGAGTATTCCTAATGTAGAAAAAGGGGCAGACCTCTCTGAGAGAAATTTTACTTACTGAAGCTGAGAAAATTTTTTTATTTATACATTTGAGACTCATTTCTAATAAAACTGTTGTGCAAGTTGCATTCTGCTCCAAGTTCTTATTCAAGAGATTTTTGTTAATTTTTAATTGTGTTCAAATTCAAATTTCAATGTGTTTGGCCAGTGTGCAATTATAAAACTAGTAGCCCATATTTCCAGCACAGTATGACATACAAACTAGAAGGCAGAGAATAACACAATGTGTATGAAGTTTGGATTGGTATTTATTTTTTAATGTAACAAAATAAATGCTGTAATATAAGATTATATAAGTTGTGACAAAAAAGCTTTGTGATAAATTACTTGACTAATTTTAAGCACAAGGTTAAAAATTTCCTGGCTTAAGGTCCCTAAAAAATTTCATGGCTTAAGGTCCCTAAGAAGACTGGCTGAATTCAAATAATGAACATAAGAATGACTATTCTTTTCTTAAAGATATACTGAACAAAAAATAAAATTCTTTGAGTGCAAATAGTTCAGTTTTTGTTTTCTACAAATCATAGAATCATTGAATATTCTGAGCTGAAAGGAACCCATGAATAGGTACCATAAAAATGAAAATGCTCCTCAGAATTAATAATACAATTCTCTGTATTTCAGTTCATGAGAGATGAGTTATTTTGATTCCAGAATGCACTTTCATCTAATGGATAGCAATTATATTCTGTATTATTTTTTAATTCCAGTCAGCAATTTTCAAAAGAGCACTGGGAAGATCCCAGCCATCTAAACTGTTAAAGAGCTCTTTTCAGAAGCCACAGCAAATGTTGCCACTTTCAATTTGCCTATAAACACATAAACTTGCTTCTAGATTTGAGATACACATGACAACAGTAAGGTTTGATGAACTTGCCCCTCTGAAGAAACTAAATTTGAATAAGTTCTCATGCAAACTTATTTATTGCTGTACTTTCAGTCATAAGGTGAAACACACATAGCAACTTCAGAAAGCACCATAATAAAACACAATAGGAAGGAGTGCTCTGCAGCTGTAATATCTTGAAACATCCCTTGCTTTTACATCAGAGTAATGATGAGGTAGCAGAACAAATGATCAGACCCAAGGGCAAATTCACTCCATGTAGATGATAATAGCACTTTCTACCCCATCAGAGAATAAATTTTGGTGATTATCTAATTAAGCTTTCCCACTGCTGGCTGAGATTCTCTTATCTTTTTCAAAGTGAACGATAAGATAAATATAATTGCACTCACCACTATATATAGACCCTGCCAATATAAGCATGTATACCACTGCAATTGGGTTTGCATGAGAGTCCACAAGTGTATTTAGGATTTTAAAGCCTGTGCCGGAGCTCCTGCAAATGCCCAGGGTGTGGGTGGCCCTGCAGATCTGTTAATCCTGGATACCCCAAGCAAGCAGCTTCCCCCTAGACTGTAGACCTCTCCCACTAGAAACCTGTTACTGTGTCTCTAGCCAGCAGTCTGTGCCTTGGCTGTGTGACTCCAACTCCCACCACAACCCAAGCCAAAAGCACCTGGGCAGTGCTGGCCCTGGGAGTGGCTGCACTCACCTCTCTTTACACTCTCTCAGATCAGCTGGGGAGTCCCTGAAAGCTTGCATGTATTGAGGAGTAACAGATTGACCTGAGCTGGATGTGGAGTCTCACCTGGCACTGCCAGGATCCCATGTCACTGTGGCAACGAGGAGAACAGCAAAATGTCCCTCCTCAGGGGGTTTGGACCCAGGGCTTCCTTGGCACACAACTGCCACATAGCTGTCCTTAAACAGCACCTCACCACCCCATGTGCAGGTGCCTGGTTTCCCAATCCACCCAAACACCACTGCTTCAGCTGTCAATGCTCTGATATTGTACCAGGGCCTTTCCTCTTCACTTGATCAAGATGGCTGAAAAATATTCCTGTGCAATGCCTGGTACATCCACTGCTTTCATGCAGCAGAAAACTACCAGGATGTTAAAATCAAAGGTTTTGCAGAGTGCCAAGGCAAGTGCATACTACTAAAAAGCAAAGTATGGTGTGAAGCAGTAAAGAACACAGCCCAAGGAGACATGGGTTTCAGATAGATCAAAGCCCCAGGTCAGGCAAAGGCTTTATTATAGATATTTTCTGTGGGGTGTAGGGTGTGTGATGGTGCTTAACAAGAATGTGAATCACAACAAAATGGGTAAGGTCAGTTTGTTATGGGAAAACATACAAGAAGGCCATTTTCAATTAAAGTTCAGCATGTTCTTTCAGGCAAAACATGGCAGGCCAAGCAGAGCACCTGCTGCTGCTGCCCAGAGGCACTCTGATGAGCCAGCTGTGACCGATGTCACCTCACCTAAAGCAGGAGCTGAGGCTAGATTAGAAACAGAAATGTCACTGCTGGGAACCAAGCACAGATCTCTCAGCACTGGGAAGTGATACCACAAGTGTGTCCCCTGCGTATGTCTGCTAACGTCAAGAGCAAGATGGGGGTGTCAATGCTTCGTGTAGCTGGGAGAGGTTTCTTGCCAGATCAGAAGCTCTGCTTCCAGATGAACAGCTGAAATTCAGCCAGAGAGTGATGACATGCAAAAGGTAAAGGAACATGGACTGGAGAACTGTGTTGGCAGGGTCCTCAACCTGTGAGACAGTTTATACAGCAAGGGACCTTTAAGCCTTTAAATCTGTCCACTTTAATCTAGCTACTGGCTTGTATGAAGGAAAAATAGGTGAGTTTATAAGAACTGCAATGTGGGAAATAGTTGTTCAAACTATTCAAATCATTAGTTTACCTATTACCTGTGGTTAATCTGCATGATTTCTGCAGAAAAAGCATGCACTCAACATACTTGTATTATTAGCCTTATGCCAACACTGAGAAATCTAGGGTGAAGAAATTTTCATGAAAACAACACCCAAATTTCTAATCAGACTACTTATTTTAAATATAGTTTATAAAATGGGAAGAGACACTGAGATGCTATCTAACACCTTGCTGAGCCTACCATGTCACAGAATTTGCACAAATGTTTTGCAATGGGAATGGGTCTGGTAGAATATCCTTAGTTGCTTCCATGAATCTTAGTTCTTGCTTCCTTGTGTAGGTTATGACCGTTACTATTTACATAAAGCTGCCATTGCATTTTTTGCAACCTCAGAACTAGCATTATAATAAAATTTATCATCTATCAAAAACATCTAAGGATGTATCTATGCATTTTAGATGATGACAAGGAGGTTCATGTTCACATGAATTTTCAAAAATTCATGCATACAATTTTCCTTTAAAAAAATGTAATTCACATTATATCAGGATGACTATTGCTATTCAAAATATATAGCTGTGCATTGCTGTAACAAGGGTATTTATAATATGTTGTGTAATGCAATACATCTGGGTGACAAAGAATTCAAAACAAGTATCACAATTAATTTAAAGCAAACAGGCTTATTCTACAAGGGGTACCTCCAGATTTGAGGCTGCCTGACAACTAAAATTTACCATTAGATTTTTTCAGTTTTTCTGTCTGGCACACTTATCAAGAGGACTTCTGGCAATAAGTGTCATGGTGCAATTACTGATATTCTAATCTACAAAAATTCTTCTGGAGACCATAGTGTCCCTTACTGTATTTGACATAATTACATGGTCATGCATTCTGATTTTGAATGAGTTGAATGAGAGGATGTCTTCAATGCCTCACAGATTTATCTGTAATTTCTGTAACACTTTCCATATCATGTTGGTCTTGATATTTATTTTATTTGGATGTCTGAAACAGCCTGAGGATTACTACAATGAAGCCACAGCTGCATTTAAATAAGGCATGACTGGCGTATCTGCAAATAATCTTAACTGAGAACTTAATTTTTCTTTTGGAACTCTTGCAAAGAGCACATGATTACCTTTGGGTTTATTTGGGTTTTGTTTGTTCGTTTCTTTCTTTCTTTGTTTTGTTTGTTGTTTAATATTCTACTGATTTTTCTACTGCATAAGGAAATGATGTTGCATCTCAAATCAAATAGTTAAAATAGCAAGTGTTATCAAATTGTTTCTTCTGGTTGATACATGAAATTGATCTGATTAATCACATCTTGATGTTGCTTATCATGGATTGTGAATGCAGGCAATCCTAACAAAAATATTTCCAGAGTATATTAAATAAATAAATAAATTAAAAGGTTATTTTCAAAGGCTTCAGCTGTGCATTTTTGTATGAGTTTCTTGTAAACATTTCCACTAATAGAGACTGGTCAGAAGGTACTTGAAGAAATTAAACAGAAATAGAATATGGCCACAGCTGAACAGAATTGACTTAAATATTCAGGAAGCTGGTGATAGAAAATGCTGGTAAAATCTCTCCACTCTAACATCTGGATGGCTTGGGTAAAAAAAAAATAAAATTAAATCCTACTTTGAAATAAATTTATTAAAGTTACCACAGTATTCTGGGATCTCATGTCATTTATTCCAGAAATCCAATTTGTTGCAGATATATTGGAGGTTCATGGAAGAGGTAAACAGTTGCTGTGGTGAAAAATGCTATGGGAGTAGATAGGTAGAGGGTAGAAAAGTTATTTGTTCATATTATTTGCTTTAGGATATTAATTTCATGCCCAAATTAAAACTGAGTAATGGTATTTGCATTAGATATGCTTTAGTGCAAAAACAAATCACTGTTATTATGAGTTAGCAGTTTTTCTTCTTAGATGAAATAATGAAAAGCCCTATTTCTTGGACATATAAGCAGATGAGCCATCACCATAGCAACCGAGGGACGTATCCATCACGTCATTCTGTCAAATGGCCCCTGCATGTGACTCCAAGCTCACATTCCTTACTTCCATCTGAAAGTAGGTTTTAGTCCTGCCATCCAATAAAATCGATACCCAGTAGGATCCTTTCTGTCTGTCATAGCTGAGAAATAGGAAACTACTTATAGTAGCCTTTTTTTCTCTTAAAGAAAAAGCAAACATTGTTTACCTATCCATATACTAAGAGTTAATGAAAAATAGAATAAATAGAAAACAGGTAATTTGTTTCCAGGAATGCTAAGTTTTCTCTTGCTCTTTATTATGTTTAGTGATTCAGTCATGTTTTTCTTACAGAGTATTGTGACAGGTCCTTTGCACAGCATCCAGCAGTGAGTCTGGCTTAAGAGAGACACTGTTTTTCTCTTAGAGTTATGAAAAAGGCTTTGGTTTCTCCACCAAAAGGAGAAGAATCACACTGCAAACATGATTTATAAATCAGACAGCAGAAACCAAATATGAATTGCATAATGTTAAGTGATAGTCCATTTCCCTTGCAAACTCTAAAGCAGGATTCTGTTTTCATGTTCTTCCCTTCTTCAAAAGTGTTATCTAGCTTCCTGCTCCGATTCTAGAAGGTTGCTTTCACTTTGCCTCATCTTTCCTCTTCATCACCCTTAGATTTTAACCTTGTCTACACATGCAGTATAATAAGAACAGTACATCTGGCCTCTATTTTCCTGGTCTAATTTCTGACAGCCTTCCCAAATGTTACAAAAACAATAGCAACTTGTGCTTGTGTGGGTTCTGTATTTTACCTCAACAGAGTTAGCTCAGGCTCAGTTTCCATAAGTCAAATGACTACTTCAACAACACACGGGAAGAAAGAAGAAAGTCGTTCCCTTATTAGGTAGATCTGAAGGCAGCCATGTTACTTCCATTTTGAGCAAACACTTTGTTTGCTGAGTGGTTTGTGATGAGTACCAGTTTGTGATAACTACAGAGTGATCATACTTCAGGATCCATACACCAGCATGACATTTATGAAAGATATGGAGCATAAGAGATGGAAAAACTTATCATGGAGAGAAGGCACTATCCCTATGTATTGCTACATTAAAGTGGTGGAATGGTATATCCTCCATTAGAACATATGACTCCAAAACCTGAACATTTTTTTCCCCAATGATGTTTTTTCTAAGTAAGACTGAAGGAGGTGTATAAAAACTGTGCTCTCTCTGTCTATATATCTCTCTGAAATACACAGTACATTTTAGATGTATAAAAATGTAAAATGTATGAAAAAATATATAAGATGAGGAAAGACTCTATATTCAAGTGAATTAACAGATATATGGAAAAGTGATTTGCAAAATGTCAGTTTTCCATATCAGAATAATGGTCTTGAAACCCTATCTAAATAACTTCTGTCAATGTCAGTTAAGCTAGAGAGACTGATACTTTTCAAAACAGATTGCCAGAATCACACCAGTGTAGCTGTTTCCTAGAGATGTGGGAAGTGTGTTTGGCAGCCTCCTTGTGGTGGTTTTGTCCGGTATTAAGTTAATTTTCTTCATAGTAGCTGGTATGGGCCATGTTTTGGTTTTATGCTGGAAACCACATAGATAGCACCGGGAAGTTTTTGTTCTCAATGAGTAGCATTTACACAATGTCAAGTCCTTCTCGGCTCCTCACCCCACCCTACCAACGAGAAGGTTGGGAGTGCACAGGGAGTTGGGAGGGGACACAGCCGGATCAGCCGACTCAAACTGACCATATGGCATCATTCTCAGCATACAAAGCTGGGGGATGAAGGAGGAGAGGGGGACCATTCAGAGTGATGACATTTGGCTTCCCAAGTCACCATTACACAAGATGGGGCCCTACTCTCCTGGGGTTGGCCGAACACCTGCCTGCCCACGGGAAGTGGTGAAAGAATTCCTTGTTTTTCTTGTGTGTGTAGCTTTTGTTTTACCTATTAAACGGTCTTTATCTCAACCTGTGAGTATTCTCACTTTTACCCTTTAGGTTCTCTTCTCAATCCCAGTGAATGAATGGATGTGTGGTGCTTACTTGGTTTAAACCACAACACTTCCATCAAAAGAAATCAAGCAAACCATCGTGTATACTCTTTCTTTGTTAGCAAAACTAAGAACCAGTTCAAGTACTACGTCCAACAGTTCCTTTTTTTTTTTTTTCCCCTCCAAATGAAACAAAAATATTTGAGTTTCAATGCTGACAGAAACACTCAGGTTCTTGGAACTTCAACTCTAAATCCAAAGATCAAATGTTTTCTTCTCACTTTCAACCTAGTTAATAGTTCCTGGGAAAATGAACACTACATTGAAGAGTGAGAGGTAAATAACTCTTCTCATAAAAAGAAAAGGCTAAAAAAGGGCTAAAAAAATAGATGACAGCCTGCACAATTTGTACTGGCTCAGTTGCTTCACTTATACTGTTCACATGCACAGGATTCCCTTATGAATTTAATTAGACTGCTTCTGCCACCAAATCTGACTCTCATTAGCTGCAATCCGGACAGGTGTGCCTAGTTCAAGGTTTGTGCCAACAGATACACCTCTCACTCTGGAAATGTTGTCACCTGGCACTAGGGGAGTTCATCAGAGATATCATCTTTATCAGTTATCCCATTTTACAAATGCTGTCACTATGTGCTAACCTAAAGTTTGTTCCCCCTGACTTCTCTGCTGACAAGTCTGGTTCAACAGAGGCATCTTGCCTTGTTTTATGAGTACCTTGTTTGGTTGTACTAAGTCACACAATGTCCAGGTACAAGTGAGAGCCTGGGCTATCACTAGGTCCTAATTGTGACAGATCAAATGACTTGGCCCTTCTCCATTTGAGTTTATGCACATGAACAGATTACCAATTTTCCAAGGCTATGTTAATCACCTTGTCAATAATTTCAAAACTGTAACTTTGGCTAAAATAGAAAAACAATGGTTATATATAACCTCCATCCCTTGAAGAAAGGACTGCTAAGTCATCTTTTTAATCCAAACACTTTATGTTTAAGAAAAAAACCCCAACAATGATCAGTGGAAAATAGGATGATTTTGAAGGCCACACAGTATTTTTTCTGAAATGTTTTCTGTAAGATGTGTTCTATTAACTTTAAATGCAAGTATAGTGTCTTTAGCTGATGTAATACTAAGAAAATAGACCTGTGTCTGTGTTCAGAAAAATCAATATTGCAATTTGATTCAGATATGCCATTGTTTCCCTTTTTAGTCATAGATTTGTGGATATTAAATCATGTCAGTTTCCATTTGTGAGAAGCTTGCTGGTATGTATACCTAGATTTAGTCTGTAATTTATTATTGTTTTATATTTAAAATCTGGCTACTTTCAATGCCTCTGTGGCTTTGCAGTAGCAAGTGCAAAATCTCCAAAGACTTGCAGCCTAAGTGGCAGTGATTCCATATGCCCCTCTGCCAGTGATTCCCAAAGGGTTTGCTGTGGTGTATAGTGTTCTATAAGAACACGTAGAAACTTGGCAGTACCCTGTGTACTCTACCATTTGGTTTTACCACCTAATCTTAAGAACCTGAAGAAGTGAGCAACGGTAGGGATGCTGTGTGAGCACGCTGTGATGGTGGGGTTTTAGACAGTTTGGGAGGAACTCCTCTGTACTGCCAATTTTAATCCAAATCTAAGTATCAAAAGTTTGGAATATATTACCATGTGCCAACAAATTTGCATAGGAATTAACAATCCTATTTCAGAGTCAAGTTAATTCTTTTAGTAATATTTCACTGCCCTGCAATTCTTGGGCAGCAAACAATGGATTTCTGTGGTCACCCAGCAGCCCAGGTATGGGGAGATTTGGAAACTGTGGCTTGTAGATATATATGAATAGCTTATACATAAAAATTTGTCTCTACGCAAGATACTCATGTGGGTAAATCTGATCACTAAAGACAGTACAGGTGTGTAAACAGTTCCTGGTTTGTGTTTCAGCAAGGGGTTTTTTTGTTTTGGTTTGGTTTTGGTTGTTTGTTTGGTTGGTTTGTATATGTGGATTTTTTTTAGTGCTGAAAACATTTACCACTGAATAACAATTAAAATGTTGGATGCATTAGCTGGTTCAATAGAAATAATATGAGTTACAATGTTGAGTCTATTAAACCATCATTGTTGTTTCAGACACATGATTTACTAAAACAAGAATGATTTTCTAAAAAAAAAAAAAAAAATCCAAATCCCTATGCCTAGATATTTAAAGACTTAGCAGAAATCAAAGGTCCAGTGTTTTTTATAAGTATTTGGCCAGTTCCGCTGGGTTAAAGCCCATGTATCTTTATGTAAAGATACATGTATCATGTATGGTAAAGCCCATGTGATACAGCTTTGTATCACTCTATTAGCTTAATTACAAATGTTGCCATCTAGAAAATACCTGAAAATTTGTGCACATGTAGTTAAACTACAAGTAAATATACCAAGGATTTTTATTGTATAAGATGATTTATGTTTAGAATTTTACTGCTGGTATTCACTTGAAATAACTAGCATACTTTCCAGACATCAGAGAAGTGAGAAGTACTTTTCCTTATGACCTGTTTTCTAGATTTGCTCTCCAGAGTTAACACCCTTTCATTTTGTACTCTGTTTTCAAGAGCGTGTAAAGTTGGCAATTATTTTTGTTTATTTATATCAGTGCATTCAGAATTAAAAAGTCTTCCTCAAACTTGCCTATCTGTTGTTGAGATGGAGTTGAATTAGAATCCTGAAGATGGGCTTGTGTAGGAATTTCATAATGGGATTATCTTAGATATGTTTAAGTATTTGAAAGTGATCTAATAAAAAGTAGTCAATAGTGTTAAGCTTGTGCATATCAGGGGTATATATATATATATATGTTTAAAGAAAACTCCAACATTTACTACTTGCAGAGAAGTTTAATTTTACATGAAACACTTCTTATGTTGTTGGCCGTTGTGAAGAAATCAAAAGTCCCCCAAGAATAGTCATTCATACCTTATGGTTTCTACTGTGCTCCAGGAATAAAGCATCAGCTAAATTGTCTGAGTTAAGACTTCTATCCATCATGAGCAGTTCAAAAGCTTACCTTTGTGGCTGAGGAGCTCAGAACTATTGATACAGTTCCCTTGTTCTGAAATCTTTGGCTCTGCTGACACTGACAGTGGGACTGAATGTGTCTATCCATCTTCTGATGGAGAATTACCAGGTATGCTGTCTATGCGACTTAAGTAAATTGTACACTCATCAAAGAGAGCATAAAATGTTCTGCAACCTTACAGATGTGTTGGAATCATGATACTTAAAGCGACATACTACTGCCCAGTATTTCCTCACTGTGTCATCCTAAGACTCAGTCCTATTTATAAGAGTCCAGTTTCCTCCAGTGCCAGTAAGGGCAGCAGCCTGGAAACTGTCATGATTTAATTTTGTTTGTCAGCTTTCATCTTTGCCTGTCATTATTCATACTGGAAAATGGAAAAACCTGCAATGTATTGCAGATGGAAACTGCTTAAGTGCAATGAATAAACCCTACAGGAATATTTTGTATTAATGCAATATTTTCTCTTTTGCTTTAAAATTGTAAAATACAGCTCAAATGGATGAGTATTGGTTAGTCATACTGACAAGTTTTAGAAAGCAAGCAGCCCCCAAAGCTGCTGCCAATAGCAAAATATTATATAGCCTGTATATTACAGAAAATGTCATCAAGAACAGTTAATCATAACAAATATTCAGATGCATAACCAGACATGGAACATAGGTAAAATAATTCCACATAATTAATTCTTTTAACTAAATTACTCTCTTTGAATACAATTTCTTCATAAGTTTAGAGGAAGAAGAAAATGAAACAGCTCCATAGGAAACAAAAAAAACCAAGTAGACCTGGAACATTTAGCATTAACTCTTTAATCACAATTAAATCATATTTTTTTCAACATTTGGAAAAAAAATAAATACAAGGACTAAAGAACAAAAATTAGGCATATTGCTAGTACTGCATAAGTAGCATCTGATCTCATTAGGATGGTATTTTTTTATTATTTCACAGTATTCACTTTAATGATCCAGCAGGGAAAGAGTGACAAAAACTAAGCAACTAGGATGACAGTCTCATCTCTGTGGAAACATCAGCACTTATTCGTCATAACCTTCAGTGCTCTAAGATGTCACCTAGAGAATTCCTTCTGAGATTTTTCTTTTTCTAACAAAAGTTTAGCCTAATTAATATTCCCTACATGTAAAATGGAGCTTTATTGTTTTAAATTACATGACTTCTGTATCTCTTTGCATAAAACCCCTCTTTCAGAGACTCAAAATATTCTGTTGCCTTGATCACAGGTCTTTGGCATAAAAGAAACAAACAAACAAACAAACAAAACAGATTTCTTTATAGTTTTTCCAACTTGTATCACATGTCAGAAAATAATGGCATTACTAGTGTTTTTCTCTCATTCCCCTAGCTTCCTATATTTCTTCTCTTTATATGAAAAACTTCAATACTTCATTTAAACAGATTTTGTATTAAAACCCCTATAAACTCACAGCACATTTGTATCATATATTTCATGTAGTTTTCACCTATCTTAGAGCTTTTTCTTTTTTTTAACTGCTCTCATAACCTTTTTCAGATTATTATACAGTCTGATTAAGATGAAAAATCATTGCCTAATAACAGCAAACCATGGACTGGTAGTAGTGCCCAGGGCATGAGGCTGGCTCAAAGACTTCAGTACACAGTACTTCAGGAGTTTTGACAGTGACTACTAAACCTAAACTGCTGTCATATTGGATCATAGAAAAGCAAAGATTTGCTGTGGTTTAAGGAGAGTTATACCATTCTGTTTCTCTAGCCATTACATGATATTAAGAAAGAGGAGAACAC